>CM077468.1:39333183-39913183 GCA_039654755.1 Calcarius lapponicus
TCAAAGTTCTTTTCCAAATTTAGTTTTGTTCAAAAGTGACATTTGTTTTATAACAGTAGGGTAAGAGGTTTAAAGCAATACGTAGTGGAAATCACAGCAATATCACTTAAATCCACAGTGAGGACACAAGATAATGGAGCAAGTAATACCAATTTGAATACCAGGCCCAGTTTGAAGCCTGTTAAACTCAATATGTTCTTGCCATTGCCTTCAGTGAGCTTGGAATCGGAAATGGATTTCTTTTGCCATCTCTTCACATTTTAAAACATGGTATTTTGTTGTGAAAGATACAATCACCAAAAAAAATCTCAAACATTACCCTCTGTACTTTTTCACTCCTGCGTCCCTAAGTTGACCCAGACAGAGAAAGGGACTTGTGGCTCTTACTGCCTGTGTGCCCTGTGGATGCTGGGGCTGTACTGCAGCACAAGCTTTGGGTTCAGGTGCTGGCATGGACAGCTGATCTTGGACATGGTTGTTAAATGGGGAATTTTCACAAGAGTTCAGTGGCCCAAGGCTGGAGTGAGTTCATTGGGAACAAATGCTGATGTCTGAACTGGAGACTGCACAGACAGCCCATCATATAGAACTGGCAGTCAGGATACGCATTTAAGTCACTGCAGAGTTTGGCTAATAATTGGTGGTTCATAGTCTCAAATCCCACACCTGCTTTCTGCACTTTGACCTTTTGACTACAGAAGGTGCAACTGGTATCACTAAATTTGGAAAGGGGTCAGGATTAATGCAGGGAGAGTGCACAATGTCCAAGAGTTAGCATGAACAAGATCTATATGTGTTGACTATGTGTACACAGTGGTGGTTTAGAATTCCCAGAGATTTATTATGAAATCCAGCAACATTCTGTCATAGGGGAGGATATTTTGCATTCAATAAGAGTTTGAGATAGCTAATAACATGGCTTCATTTACCCAACACTGTGTTTCTGAACTTCTTGACATTTTCTCCTTCATGTTTTAACTTTATCTTCATCTTTAATTTCAACAAGAGGGAGAGCCCATGCTTCGCTGCAGAATAGAAAATAAGATGAAATGTAGATTAGCATAAAGCTATTTCTGTTTGCCCCTTTCCTATTCATCCCCCATGGTTTTAAACTGCAAGTAGCCCCCAAATGTTTTAAACATATTTAAATAAAATGGTCTGCATCAGACTACTTACCAGCTGAGCCTGCACTTCCCTCATGCATTCATCAAACTTACCATTTTACCAACTACTCTTTAATAACATTTACCTGCCATATGGACAACATCACAGAAGTAAGGTAGTGAATGGAGGAAAAAAGATTTCTCTGAGGGCAGAGTCCTATTTGCAATTATTAGAACTAATATGTCACCCTCTTGGGTAAAGCCTGTTAGACACACAGCTCTTACAACAGAGATCAGGGAAACCTTCCTAACAACAGTGTGTGTTTTTGTTGTGGAGCTACCTGCATCCTTTGCTTCTACTTTTCTGCATGCTGAGCCCACATAGCACTTGCTCTTCCCACTGTCAGGGCTTTACTGCATAACCCCAGCACCCTCTATTCTACCTGTTTTCCTCTATATCATCTCTTCTACAGCCTTTATCACTACACTATTTGAGTACCATTCACCAGTGCATTAAGCATTGTACCGGCCATCTGTCATATGTTTGTCCTCTGATCCTCTCTGTAGGGAGTGTAATGTGCTCAGTAAGGTGTCCTGTTTTGATAGGATTTTTGTTGGAATAGATTTTTTACGAGTGTGTAAAAATAGACAAAAACCTGCCTTGACCTTAGAGCAGATAAGGAAGTCAGTGATGCAGTCAGTTTCCAGTTCATGGGGAACTTATGCCGCAGAATGGACCAGCTCCTGAGACAGCAGTGTTTTCCTGAGAGAGGAAACCTTGCACTTGTGGGAGGTGCTGTTGGGCTTTTCCAAATAGTAGATATTTTATATAACCTGGGTCCAGACCAAAAGGCACTTCAAAGAAAAGATTCAAGACCCGAATTTGATTTGGATGCTTTCGAAATCCTCCAGCAGAGCTTTGCAGTGCTCCTGGTAACTTTTGTTCCTGAAGAGACAGTTCTTATTCTTGGCCCTTTCTTCCATTCCAGATTGGTGCTACAGCTGAGTTTGCCAATCTGTCAGGACACATTTTAAGGCTGCCTCAACAGCAAAAGCATTGCTTTTGTCTGCAGGCTATCAGCCAGGCCTTCCAGGGAAAACATCACATACTGCTTTCATTCCTCTTTGGAAGCCTCCTCCAACAGTCTTTAAAAACTTGTCTCAGGCCTTGCCCATCTTCCTCTTGGCCATCTTTGTTTCCTGAAAATGTTTTCAGTATTCATTTCATTTTGGATTGAGAGTAGAAATTAAGGAAGTCTAGAAATTTAAAAGAAGCTGTGTTGAGAGGCTCTGTGGTACAATTCCATTTGTGAAATCAGTGTGTTTCCATGTGTGCTGTCTTTTGTTAGATAACACTTTTGTAGCTTTCTGTAGCATAGACAGATATGCAGACAGCTCAAATTCTACATTAATCATAAAGAAACTCTGTGACCCAGAAAGATGAGCTAGCACACAAACTTACACAAGTTAGTAACTTAACAGTGTTTCTCCATGTTTTTGTCACCAAACCAAGGTTCTTGCTGTCTTCTTCAGCAATCCCACACTAAAGCATCTTCTACAGCAAATACCTTTAAAGTGGCACAATTGATTTTAGTCTGAAGTAGTGGGTGAATGAAGTAGGTAATAAAATAGAAGCATATGTCCAGAGGTGAAGTGTGGAGTTAAAAAACCTTCAAGTTGCAAGGCTTGCTGAAAGATTCATGATGCTAAATGGAAGACAAAATGGAAGTGCAAAATGTTCTGTTACCATGTTCAAAATCGCAGAAGAATCATGAAGAATTGATACCAGGGCTTCTTGTTACACCTAGAAATAATTTAGACTCTCTGCTGGATTACCACTTACTGCTAGCCTTATCTCTGCTCAGTTACATAAACTCTTAAGTTTGTGCAATGCAACCATGGTGATTTTGGCCAATGTTTTTAATTAAAGTTTTAAATCTTAGAATATAAATAAAGACTCTATTGTAATTTGATTAGCATGTAAAAAAAACACAAAAACAAAAAAACAAAACAAACAACAAAACAGAACAATAAAAAAAACAGAAAACAGGAATCAATAGTATGTGATTTCTATATCCAAGCTGATACCCACTTCACAACAGGATCATTGCTAATGTCAATTCTTCTGGTCATTGTCCTCCTTATATAAGCTAGGAAAGTAAGACTGTAAAGCCATGTCAGAGCTGTAATGTACAGCAATCCAACAGCAATCCAAGCTTTTTGAGTTTTATCTCATCTTGATTTATTTTACACTTTTAATTTATTCTAGCCTATGTACTAATGTATTGCTATGTGAAAATTATATTTTTTAACACAAGAGGCCAATGAAATCTTTTTAGGTAAAGCAGATTTTTCCAGACTCCAATCAAGAGATTCTTATTAATTTTCTCAGGGCATGAGGGCTAATAGGAAGAGCTGTTGATCTTCAAACCTGTTTCTGAAAAGTGTCTCTGGTCAGTGGCCTGCAGGAATCATACAAAGCAGCAGTAGGTATAAGAGCTCTTTTCTGAGTGTGATTTGTCTGGGTGGCTTCAACAGCACTACACATTACTTAGAGTTGTTTAGTTTCACAGTGTTCTGCAGGACAGGATAAAGATTGACAAGGTCTATTGATTCAAATGTTTTGGAAAAGTGCTTTAAAACATTATTGTGAATAATGTCTGTCTGACACTGCTTTGCAGGTCTCAATCAATCAGGGTCTGGGTCCATACTAATTTCTCATAAATGTTCATCATTAGTATTTACATTACACAGAGCCTGTGCTGGTAGGGAAAAAGTGCTGGGGAGCTGTTTGCTTAATATGATTGATAAAGAAACCCTTATTGTGATTTTGCAGTTTTATACCACTCTGTTGAAAGACTGGGGAGATTTATGATGCACCAAGTGCAAATTGATGGCTATTCTGGAGGATAAGATATGTGACCTAGAAATGCCAAGTTCAGCATAGTGTAGAATTAAAGAGCAGCTTTTCTGGTGAGTAGATTTGGAGCTCATTGCCACAGTGGCAAGGGAACTGATTGGTTTGAAAACTGATGCAGTGGACTAGTGATCTGCAACTAAGAGATGCTTAATCTGTCTAATAGCATTGTCTCCGTATCAGACACTTACTGACTTACCAGCTGGGAAAAAAGAGGGACTCCTCTAATAAACACTGTCACTACGGGAAACAGGAACAAAGAGCTTTTTAAGATGTCTTAAAAGGAAAGACATGCAGTCTAAAATCTAAATAAAAATAAAAGCATAAATATTCAAGAAGAAAGAAGAGAGAACAAATGTCCTGTTTTCCATGTGCAAAAATGAAGAAATGTGACAGTGAAATTGGATGGAATGATCCAGGTCTTGCTCTGCTGAAAATACACAAAAAAGATTACATGGGACAGCATAAACATTAAAGGTAGGAGAGGTGCAGAAGACTAGAAAAGCAGAAAGAAGTTTAAGTGATGTTTTGGGTTTTATGAAAAGCAGAAAAGAGAACATCTTGGAGGTGAGGGGTTGGACAGATGACTGGTGAAAACAGAAGGTTTTGGCTTTGTGGAGCACTGTAATTTGTCACAGTTTACTGAGAATTGGTGTCACTGTTCTTCACAGACTGAGACTTACTTTTCTCAGCTGCAAATCAGCTTGAATAAGTAGGAAGAGAAGTAGAAACAAGAACAAGGGGTATAAAGACAGAAAAGACAGTACATATTTAATCTCAGTGCCTATGTCTCATAAACACTCCAGTCTGATGTGGCAAGGGATTTTTCACTAAATCATTTACCCATGTTACAAGACTGACTATTGAGCTAGGGGAACTGGTAATTCTCATTAATGAGAAGAAATTTTATTTAACTGGCATTACTGGAACACAGTGGGATGATCTGTATTCTAATAACCAGAATATTAGAAAACACCATACACATTGCATCAGAAATTGGGGGAAACTGAGGCCAGCCCTCCATGCATCACAGAAGAGGGACATGACTTTTAGGCTTTTTACTAGACCATGTAAAACAATTGAGTTGGATTCCTTTGATTCATTACAAAGGAATAATCTACTCAGAGTGTGGCTGCCTTCCTCAGAGGAGACTGAAGTCTCTATGAGATGGACAGTGGACAAAATCCTTTTTCAGCAGTGCCCAGTTGCAGTGGATTCCTGCCCCAGCTGTGTTTATAGGTATCCTTGATGCTTAAGAAGGAGGCATTTTGCAGAGATCAGTAAACTGTTTTCTTCTTTTTCCTATGATTTTATTGCTCAGTGCTCCACTCAGCAAGAGTAACTCAAGTTTATGAGACTAAAATTTTTTAAAAAGACAATTTTATTTACTTCTCTAATCTAGAGACTTCAACATTTTCATAGGCTGCATGAGCTTTATTCTGTGACATGAACAATTATCCCCAGAGGCATATAATGTATTCCTCTGAGAGTTAAATCAAAGCAGATTTCATAAAGGAAAAAAAGGCTGTTGTCTTTCTGCACTATTTTCCTCTCTTCTTTCATATATATATATATATATATATATATATATATATATATATATATATACACCCCTGTCATGGCACAGACCCCCCACATTATTTGATGTAGTTGCAGATGAGCATCTCCTTCACTGTACACAGCAATACACTACTGCGAAAAGCAAATTCCATTCTAATGTTCTGTAAGTAATGTATAAAAAATAAAGCAACTGAGCATGGAACCCCCTTGACACTGTATCTGGTGGATTCACCAGGTACTTGTTTCAGTGCTCAAAAGAACAATTTTGAAAGCAGTTTTGCTCTTCTCTTCTCTTCTCTTCTCTTCTCTTCTCTTCTCTTCTCTTCTCTTCTCTGTCCTCCTCTTCTCTTATCAGCTTGTTAAAACATTTCAAGAATAAAAGAGAAAGCTCAAGACATTTGTTAGCAGAGGGGAAGGTGATAATGACTTGACAGTTTTTGAGAGCAGAACCCCTTTATTTTCAGCTAAACACAACATCCCAATTAAAAAGTTTTACCATCTATCTTCTTTTTGTCAAAGGAATCATGGCCAGAATTCAAAGGGCACTTCGATGCTTGTAGGAAGAGAAGCACAGTGGAACCTGTGAATCTCGTGTCTCCCATCAGAGGTCACTATCAACCCAGGGTGTTTAGCCTCCTCCAGGATCAGGCACTGTATGAATTGCATCAGTTTTTCTAAAACAGTGTTAATTTCTTCTCTCAGACCTGAACAAATAACTTTCTGTGTTTCGGTCACAGAATGATCAAAGTGACAGGAATAGATTATTTGTGTCTGCAGTAGGACTGGTTGGATTTTTGCATATTATCCCCAACACAGCCAGGCTAAGCAAATTAAAGAACCAGTAATTCTGCAGGCAAAATATTTGCTTTCAGCAAATGCTGACAAAGCCACACATTTTTACTGCTGCTGGCACCTTATTCTCAAGCTTGAAAATAAACCTAGGATTAAAAGGTTCTTATGTCAAAACTTTTGTCTATCCAGTGGAGCTCATCAAAAGGTTTTCATCTGAATTGTTTTCCATCAGGAAATGGTGACTGGGTGGAATCCAAGTGCTCCACAAATCTGGTCTTGGTGGTGTTGGGGAGCACTGGGACACTGCCTGTCTGTCTCTCAGGTCTAAGTCCCCAGGGAGGCACACAGCCTGTTTCAGTGCCAGGGGAGCCATCTCCCCAGGATGCTGAGAGCAGAGAGGAATTTGAGAAAATACATATTATTTATTACAAAATATGATCCTTTTAATATGCCTACCCTATGCTAAATGCTGCTGAGTAAAAGAACTGTTATGTGTCTGTAGTCCTGTAAAGACTACACAAAATTATGGCATCATCCGGAGTTAGTAAATTTGTGCTCACATCAGAGATGGCTTTTAAAGAAAGAAGGGAGAACATGCTGTTCTTTCTTTTATAAACACATCACTTTTGTTCATTCTGGGGTATGCTTTTCTCTGGGAGCACAAGAAGTTTAATGCTGGAGAGACTGAAGTAAAAACACTTCAGTTCTGGCATTTCAGCCCCCACATCTGCAAGAGTAGGAGTTAGGCTGCTTTGGTTAACTAAACTGACATAAATAATATTTTTTCCTTCTATATTTCATTTTTAATAATAATAATTACCCATACCACAACCTTTACTCATTGGCTGTAACAGGTCTCTTGAGGGAGATAACACACCAATGCAAGCAGAAAGGGCATATGTACCATAGCTGATGGGAAACATGCCATTAGCATGAGGTGAATTGCATGTGTGCTTAGAAAATTGTACATGGCTACATCAGTTCAATTGCAGTACCTGCTTACTGGCTTCCTCAGAGTCATACTGAGAATAAAATTCTTTTTAATGTTTCTATTTATTGCAAGTAAGCCACTTCAACTTTACAGTGCTTAGAAAATAATTTATAATGCTGAGAAGTCATAAAGCACTGAGGATCTACTGACACTCCCATGACTTACAGATACCCTTCTTTCATCTGCAGTTCCCTAAAATCTGTTTAACTCAGTGAGAGCGTGTGGTTTGGGAGAGGAGAATTCTCAAGATTTTTAAATTTTCATTTAAGGCTGAAGGAGAGATAAAAATATCATGTATTTAAGAATCCGTTGCTAGAAGAACCAGTTTAGTTTTGAAGCACTGTGTTTAGCTTTGCTTCAAATAACATAATATTTTCTTGTTTTTCTACAGAGCTCAAGAGTGCACCTTGCATGTTCTGTCAAATATATAACTTTTCATAACTTTTCCATTTTCCCAAAACTGCAGACTTCAAACTAAGCTGCTCAGGTTTTACTATTTATTGTTTTAAGATGTTTCATGTGTATTTCTCTCCCTTTGCTTGATCATAGAATGAGGATTCCTTCCAGTCTTAGCTTTACAGGAGCTTTACCCTTTTAGAAGTACCTGATTCCCATATTCATGGATCCAAATGAAAGAGAAAGGTGAATAGCAACATTGGGAAGGATGGCAAGAGTATCCTGAAAGAATGAGAGACATGCAGGAAACACAAATGTGATGAGGGAAATTGTGCGGTGCAGCTGCCACCACTTTGCTGATTCACTTCAGGAGTGAAGAATTACTCCACAAAAGGGACAGAGACCACCCCAGATGAATAACCAATGAATATGATGTCTATTAGGCTTTGAAATATGTGATGGTTATGGAGATCTGCTACATCAAATCCATACAGATCTTGAACATTTGCAACTTCCATTGCTATTCAGATGTTTGGTCTTTTTCACAATATTGGTGAGTATTTAAAATACATCTAATCCTGTAAATACTGAAATTCTTCAGGCACTTCTCACTAGTTTTCTAGGATTAAAAAATCACTGCTTGAATCTAACTCCTCCCCTTGATGCTGTTCTAATCAAAAAGGCAGTAATGTTTCCATGTTTTGAATTTTTCCTTTGTGAAACTGACTGCAAGAGAATATTCTGCTCAAAGAATACTTTTTTAGATTGGTAATTCTGAGTTACTGTATGTGTTTTACTTCAATAGGAACAATTATAGCAAGGTGAATAATCCACTGAATAGAAAGGACCATAAAATGGCCCTGTGAATACCACGGTGCTCTCATGCACAGTCACACAGCACAGCTTAATCCAAACTGACTCTGGGAACAGTTCCTCAGTTACAGGGCCAGTCTTTATTTTCCTGTGGTGTACTTCCTATCTCAGTGTTATCACATTGCACATGTTACCAAATCACTTTCTCATCATTAATCCGATCATAAAAAAGGTTTTGTTGTCCTCATAATTACCAGAAACTTTACCTTTCATGTAGCATTCTGTGTTCTTGGATTCATTGTGTCCAAACACAAATTTTACTGAGTTATTGAAGAAATATGGAAGCTGTTAACAGCAGCTGTCATGAATAACCTGTCTGAACACAAAACATACAGAAAATATACTACAGAAATTTTATCTTTAAGACAGTGCTTAAACTGCTAGCACATGAGTTTAATGAATGCGAAGAATGTGAGCTGAGATTTCTTTTGCAGTTATTTCACCTTCATGATTGTGTTGTGGCCAATCCAAAAATGGAGATAAATCTGTCTTTAATGAGAGTGGAATAAAATAAAATCATATTGATTAATAAAATCAAATCTCATGTTTATTAAAATTAATAAAGTTAACTCTCCATAAAAAGTTCTTGATGTCCAGCTTGATTTGTTTCATGTATTTTCTTTGATTCCTTTATTTTTCTGGTGATTTTGCAGAGCAGCTAGTGAGGACTGAGAAGCATTAAAAGGCTTTGCTCTCTAAGGTGAGAAAGGCACGGGGTAAGGTTGATGCACACAGTACTTTGCTGGGCAACTTGAGTGATCCTTAGCGATCCTTAATATATGGAGAAAAGCTTTTTTTTTCAGTATTTATTTGATTGCTTCATAGAAGTCAGTTAGACCTTACCAAACCTTCCTCCTGGAGATGGTTGTAAAAATGCCACATGATCTCCAATGTGTGCAAAATGGAAATGGATCAAGCCTGAGGAAATGATCCCTTCCCTCCAGAATGCTCCTTCATCTCTAGGGAAAGCACCTAAACAAGAAGTTTTTGTTTGGACAAGCTACCAAAGATGATCCCAAATATCCAAAGGGAGAAAAGTTATGTGTGTTTAAATTTTGGCTGTGTCAAATGTGTTTCTGACTCATACTGTTTGTCCTGTTCTCCCCTCCTGCCTCCCAGACACAGTAGTTATTTGGGATGCAGACCAATAACACATCCAGCCACAATGCCTACAGCCATTTCTGGGTAGCTGTCTGGAAAGCTATGTTGATTTTTTTTTCTGTTCAAGACAAATTGGCAGTTTAAGGGCCTCTTTGAAAGCAGAAACAATGTTAGCTGAGGTTTGTATGTTTCCACCTGGGTATTTTTCAAAGTTGATGCAGGGCTGCTTGTGTCATCAATAATGATCTATTTCTTATTTAGTACTCAGGCTGCAATTAGATTCTGTGCATAGTGCTTCCCAGGACAAAGACAAGAATAAAAGCTGTGATCCCCAGACCTTCTAAATCACAGATCTCAGATACATTCTTTCTTAAGCAAGATTTTGTGCGTCAGTCCTGTGACAGGAGGAGGCTGCATCTGGGAGTGACTCTTTTAAATGCGGACGTGTGCTAAAATCATTCCTCAGCACTCTGTGGTAGGTTGCAAACCAGACCAGCTAAGTGCAACTGGGACATGGGATCCTAGAAAACATGCTGCTGTACTGTAAATGAGTGATGAATGGAACAAGCTTCAGGGACAGCCAAAAGATTGAAACCAGTTCACAGAATCACAGAATGGACAAAGTTGTCCAGCCTCCTTGCTCAGACACAGTCAGCCTAGAGCACATTGTACAAGATTGCATCCAGATGGCTCTTGAATATCTTCAGTGAGGGAGGCTGCAAATGCTCTTGCCAACCTGTTTCATGTGATCACCCACAGTAAAGTCCTTTCTCACATTCCAGCAGGACTTCCTGTGCACCATTTTCTGCCCATTGCCTCCTGTCTGATTGCTTGGCACCACTGAGAAGAGTCTGGATCCTTCCTCTGACACCCTCCCTTCAGATACTTGTGTACATTGACAAGGTCTCCTCTCAGTTGTCTCTTCTCACCACTGAACAGCCTGCCTAAGCCTTTCCTCATCAGAGAGATGCTGCAGTCCCTTAATCATCTTTGTTGCCTTCTGCTGGACCTGCTCCAGGAGCTCCATGTCTTTTTGTACTCTGAGGCCCAGAACTGGATGCAGCACTCCAAGGCTCCACCAGGACTGAGCAGAGGGGCAGGATCACCTCCCTCAACTTGCTGGCAGTGCTGTTCCTATTGCACCCCAGGATACCACTGGCCCTCTTGGCCCCAAGGGTACTGCTGGCTCATGAACAGCTTGCTGTCCACCAGGACCCCAGGTGCTGCTTTCCAGAGCTGCTTTCCAGAAAGATGATTCCTATCCTGTGCATGGGGTTATTCTTTCCTAGAACCCTGCAATTGTCTTTGCTGAATTTCAGAAGGTTCCCTACTGCTCATCCCTCCAGCCTGTGGAGGTCCTTCTGAAGGGCTGCAGAGCTCTAGGGGGCATTGCCCACTCCTTCCAGCTCTAGGGAATATTGCCCACTCCTTCCAGCTCTAGGGGGCATTGGCCACTCCTTCCAGCTTGCTGTCATCAGTGAACCTACTGAGGAGGCCTCTCCTCTTCTTCCAAGTCATTGATGAATAAGTTGAACAATAGTGGGGCCAGTATGGAAACATAGGAGCCACCAATAGATACAGGCCTCCAACCAGACTCAATTGCAAGAGTCTAATCACTGTGTCCAGACTCATCAGATCTGAGTGAGATTCGAATGTAGACATGAACAGAAGGACACTACATGGTTCCAGGGACTCGTTCATCCAACTCTTTCCTGAACTGTCTTCTATTTTTATATAAAGAAAGATTGTTCTGAGGGAAAAGAGGAGTGAAATGGGATGTAAGGACCAAGGTCAGGGGGAAAAATAGCAGAGCTAACTTGCTTTGCAGTTGTCTTGTGATCTGGTACTTCGAAACATAACTTTCTTTTTTCTTTTTCTTTTTTTTTTTTTTTTTTTTTTTTTTTTTGCTGCAGAGCTGAGGGAAGAGCTGTAGGGAAAAGGAAAGATGGCATTATTAGATTTCTTACCTGGAAAAGAGTAAATGGGATAAAGAATCCAATTTAGCATTAGCAAGACAGAAAAGAGCCTTCAAAGGGTTATACTGAAAGAACCATAATTATTTTGCTTACTGTCTTGTGTACTGAGGAGTACTGCTGTAACTAATGCTTTGGGAACTATTTTCAGAGTGAATGGAGGAGGAGCAAAGACATGAAGACATACATGCTTTGAACATCCTACGGTACCGTGGCTGTTTGGGATAAAGCATGCCCTGCAAGTTTGGTCATCTGTGCTCTGTGACCTACATTCACTACAGAATGGAATTCATAGGAGCCACCAAGCTGAGCAGGGTGCTGCCCAGCCTGCCCAATACAATGTGCTTCAGAGAAGAGCACAGAAGTCATAAGAAATCTCTGTGCTAAATTTAAACAGCTGCTTCACCTGGAGCTCAGGTCCTCTCCAAATATTGGATAAGGTTTGCAGCTTTGTACTCATCAGATAGCATTAATGTGGAAATACAAGATAGATTCAAGGACTTGCTCCCTATGAATTATAAACAATCTCCTGAAAATCACTGAAAGAAATGCTGCTGCAATCCATGAGAATTGTGTAGCAGGTAATTCTCAACCAAGTTGCTGAATTGTCATCAAATATTGCATAAACTATTTAGTCCTTCAGTATTCATTAAGCTGTAGAAAGAATGGACGTGACCTTGTAAATTAGAAAGGACACATCTGTCTGTAAGAGAGGACTAGAGTTCCTGTTCTTCCATTTAGCATGAAACTGTTTCACAGAAGACAAAACAGCTCCAACAACAGATGCTGATAATTGCGTTACAAATGGTTTGAGTGCCAATCTTCTTTGTCAGAAGGAAGGCCTGACTCTGGGTGCCCACTCTGCTCGCCCAGGCTTCTGAGCACAGGCTGCTAGCTGGACTGCCGTGCTGCCTGCTGCTGAAGGACACGGGTGTGCTCTGATTGTGCCTCCCAAAGCATGTTATCCAGTTGGGAACAACATGGAGGCAGAAAAGGGACTACCTCTGACCCCTGAAATCCTAGTAAGCAAACATGAGACTGTATTTCATGCAGCTAACTTTAACTGTTCCTAATATTTTAATCTTCAAGATTAGTTATATTTCTTGATATATAACCCTTCTGGCCCTTGTGTTAATTTTATGCTCATCACCAAATATTCAGGAAACTTCATCAACTTGGTGCTTTGTAACAGTGTCTTTACAGGAAATGTTAGACTCAGTGCCTCCATCTACCCTTGAGGAGCATCAAAAGTAACCCCACTTTAGCCAGCGTGCTCTCTTGGCTGGTTTTGTCAGCAGTAGAGTCAGTTTTCTTCCCAGTAGCTAGTACAGCGCTGTGTTTTAGAATTGTGCTGAAAAAGTGTTGATAATACAGAAATATTTTCGTTACTGCTGAGCAGCGCTTGCATAGAGTCAAGGCCTTTTCAGCTCCTTGTCCCTCCCCACCAGGGAGGGGGCAGGGGTGCACATGGGGTTGAGAGGAGACACAGCTGGGACAGCTTACACTGACTGCTCAGAAAGATAACCCACACCATGTGGTGTCATGCTCAGCATAAAAAGCTGGGGGAAGAAAGAGGAAACGGAGGTGTTTGGAGGGAGCATTTGTCTTCCCAAGTTATAGTTACATGTGCTGGAGCTCTTCTTTCCTGGGGGTGGCTGAATGCCTGCCCATGGGATGTGGGAAAGGAATTCTTTTTTTTGCTCTGCTCATGTGTGTTGATTTTGCTTTTCCTAATGAACTATCTTTATCTCAGCCTGCAAGATTTCTCATTTTCACTCTTCAGATTCTCTCCCCCATCCCACCAGGAGAGAGTGAGTGATTTTGGGGCTAAGCTGCTGGTTGGGGTTAAACCACAAGAGACGCCTCTCATTATTTCCCAGTTAAGTCTTGCCTTGCTTTACAGTCTTGCACTACTCTTTCCAGTCCACATTTTGCTAAATTAATAACCAGCTTTGTTTAACTTAGCTTAGGATACTACATATTCCCAATCCAGAAGATCATTTGTGTTAGCAAAAAAAGCTAGAGTTGGTGTGCTTTCTTAGTACCCTTATGAATTACATTTCCACGATTGATGAGCTGAGATGATGGCATGAAGATTATTTATAGCATAGCTCTTAATTCGTTTACTCGTCAATGTACTCTGTAGTTGTGACATTAAGTATATACTGTCTATTAGCTTCACTGACCTCAGACTTAATACTGCACATTTATTTTCATTAAATTGTGTTTTCTTTTTCTATGCCAAATGATATAGGAGATCAAAGTCTAGCCACAATATCCCTTAATAGTAGTTGCAACTTCAAATTATTTTTGCTGAATTTGATATATGCTTTAGATAGCTACATGAAAATAGTTAAACGTTTTTCATATAAGACAGGTTCTCAAAGTGACCTCAAAAAGCTACAGTTAATAACAATGAAAAACTCACACACCTTTCCAGCACAGTAAATTAGTCACTGTTATTATACAAGTCCTTTCTTTAGGGCATTTTAACCCTTGGAGAATTTTACAGTGTTATCATTGGAGCTGAGTGGTTTTTGTTTCAGCTAGGACTAAGCTTGTGGCAAAATTTAAACTTTGATATTTAGTTACCCTAATATCATGATCCAAAGTGGCATCTGCTATGTAAGTTGGAGTACATTTTCTGGGCTAGAATTACAAAAATGGTGGAGAAGTTCTCATCTTCCTTTTGTCTAGCAGAAAATGCAATTCATGATTCAGTGCAAGATCTAAACCCTACCTGCGGTTCCCCTTCAGGGAACAACAGCTGAGCCACAAGTATTCTGGTGTTATTACCAGAGAAATACATTGTTTCTTACTGTCGCTCGTTTGAGCTGTTTTATTTAGTAAATACAATTAAACATTCTCTAGATTATTTGGGTGTTTTGCCTCCTTGTTGAGTGGCAGATTTTTCTGACTTTTGATCTGTCTTAGGGACAAAGTCAATATTTTGTACCAATCAGAAAAATATAGCAGTGATAGCAGCTGAGGCTGACTGGCTTCTATCACTTTCTGCCCAGCTGCTCAGCAGTTAGGTCAATCATTTAGGCAGTAAGAATTGTGTCTGGATCTCCTCAGCCTGTGACCTGCTCAAAATTTCTCCTCTCTGGTTAACCTTTCTCAGCCTTGAATGATTGTTACCTGCAAAATACAGCACTTCCTTCAACAGGTTTTTGAATGTTATGCATAATTTCATTTGCTTATTTTTCTCTAAGCATACACCTGAAGCGATTCTTGTACAAAGTATCAATGAAATGAAATATCTTTGGTCTGTTTTTATCAAAAAGCAAAATAAGGTTTTGAATGAACCTTTCCAGTATTTTTGGTTAATTTAATGAATTGTAAAATCAGTTATGAGTACTTTGTTTATTACTTTTTGGTATAGTTCTGCGCAGTGGTGATGCTCATACCATTTACCATGGGACAAGTAGAACACCCCTCGTTCCTTTAGGTTAGATATATTTCTCTTTGCAGAACATAATTGAATTTCCAGAACCAGATACCAGAAGAAAAAGCCTATTAAATACTAAGGGATAAATCCAAGTATTTTCTCTGTCTCCATGAATTTGAGGAGGCTTTCAGAAAAGGAACTCACCCTCATGGATCTGTTTGATCCCCTCACTAGGATGTCTAAAGGCTGGGTGGAAATGGGCCATGGAAAAGCAGAGTGACAATTGCAGCAGAGCCACTGTTTTACCCACTCTGTGGCTTCCTTGGAGAAGTGGAAAATGCAAGGCCATGCTGGAATAAAGGCATTGTCATTTGCACACCACTTTCTCTGAGTCATGCCCGAGTTCTTGAAGCTGATCAGTGGGTTGGCACCAAGCAGTTAGAATATTTGTTTTCCATCAATATTTCATCTTGCAACACCCTAGATTTTGCATTTATTTAACCAAGGACAAAACTGTTTAACTGTTCCACAGAATCATCAGAGGTTTGTTTGTGTTTTTGTCATGTTGTATGTGTCAAAATGTCATATTGTAGTGTAAAATGGTTGCCAGAGAGAGAGGGAAATAGTTTAAAAGCACAGTGCTTCCCATTTTAACAGCCAAGTGTAATCTCAACAGAATATACTAGAAAACAGGGGAAAAAAGCATTGAAGATGATCATAGTTTCAGAAGACTGAATCACCATTCATCACCAATAAGGGAGGAACAGTATTTTAGACAACGAATTTTTCTAATTTTGTGATACTTTAGAGACTGTTTTGGGGGACTTATAAATAGGAAAGTATATTAACTGCAATAAGCCTTTCACTGGCTGAGCTCTTACATGTATAAATTGAAACCTGAAATTTTCTTCACAAAGGGTTTGGCTAATGATGCATTGTACAGATGTTTTCAAAAGGTAAGCATGTAGCTGCCCACTTTTACTCTCAGCCAGGGACTGGAAAATCCTCCTTGGCTACTCTTACTTTTCTGCTCTTTAAAAAGATAAGCAGGTTTTTTTTTTTAATGTTTCACATAAAGTTCCTCTTTGAATATCACACAACCCAGGGAATCCACACCATGCAGGTCTCAAAAAAAGGTCTGAGACAAACCTTCTACCACCAATGAGCAAGGAAATTGCTTACAATCTAAGCCTGGCTCTCTGAGGCTTTTTTCATTTGTTCATTTTCCTGTTGTAGTCCAGGGTCTTGTAAGGCATAGGTGGTGATTTTTCTTTGGGAACAAGAAAAATCCTTTGGCTCCTACAGGAATGCTTTCCTCAGGAAAGTGCAAAGCAAAAAAGAGAGCAATAGATTTGCTGCCTTCTCCTGCTTGATGAATCTTGGCCTCTCTTCTCTTTTGGGGTCCTTTTCCCTCCCTTTCTCATAGGCAGACTGGGTTGAAGGGTAGCTGCCCATGTCATGGACCTCTCCTATCCACCTTCCCCTGCTACTTAGGTCTCTGAGAAAGGAATGGAAGGGAAAAGGGCTGTAACAGAGGAAAGAGGGGGAACCAAGAGTGGGACAGCCAGATGTGATAAAAGGATACATTAGCAAGAGTAATCTGCCAAGGTTAGAGTAGGATGAATATTTAGGGGGCAGACACACACATAACACTGAGACAATCTTCTCTCCTGAGTGTGGCCCACATACTTCCTCCTGCATTTTTGGGTCTCTTCAGCACTGGGGTAGAATGTTCAGAAACCAAAGTGCACCCGTATCTCCAGCCGCAGCTCAAAGGGTGTGTGGTTCTATTGCCCATCTTCTTCACCTGGAATTCTGGTTCACACAGTTCTCTCTCCTCTCCTCCCTGTCTGCCAGCTGGAACATTTTTTGTTCTCTTTTCCTATAGTGCTTTTCACCACTGGTCTATTTGGATCAATACGGCTATAAACCAGGCTAGGAGGATAAACCAAGATAAAAAAAATAAAACTCATGTTTTTTGCAAGCAATGGAAAAGACTTTGCTTCCTTTATGTCCAATGCCTGCAACAATGTAGCTGAAAAAATGTTACACTTCTTTTAAGATTTATTAAGGGGTTTTTCTCGCCTTCCATGTAACTGCTTCATTGGCTTGCTGTAATCCGTCAAAGAAATTAAAAAGTTACTGACAACTAGTTCACAGATAACCAGAAAAGCTATTTTAAAATTATTTTTTCTTTTGGAGTCTTGGCCTGCCATTGCATCAAGTGGCTGATGGGTAACATGTAAATGATATAGATAATTCTGAAATAGGAGGGACCATATTTAACATTTTTAAGAGGTAGATGTTAGGGGATGGGGAACCTTGATTTATCAGTTTTGAATGTAATAGGGAATTCACTTGCTCCACCCATACTGCCATTTCACAAAGCTGAGCCAAAGATAAAGATTACAAGTCAAACCTGTAAAGAAATACATCAAAACCCAGAAAGTAATGTTTTTTGAACGTCATGAATTTTCAGCCCAAGGAGCATAAGCTTCTCTAAATACAAAGCTCGGCAAACCTCAGCACATATGCCAGAGCCTTTTGAAATAGCTGAAGTTGGATGTTGTTGCTCCAAGTTATGACTGCAACCTAGGCAAACAAATGCTTTTATTTTGATTATAGTCCATTGTATTTTAAAGATTCTTAGTTTTTGCTGCCAATTATACCCAGATGGTATTTGCACATTCTACAGTCTCCAATATTAACATTTATATCCTTATTCAGGTTTGGAATGTATACACCATAACTTTGGTTTCATACATTTCGGTGGCATGCTTTGCAAAAGTACTTTTAGTATTACTATGAAAATAAATTATAAATCAAAACTCTTCACTGTTTACAAAGGGAAACCCTGCTTAAAGAACTTGACATTACACTATCTCCCAATGCAGGAACAACTTGGTCTTTCTCATCCTATTAACCATGTGCATATGTTTAACCTGATGAACACAAATTGGTCCATTGGGATTACTCTACCACTTGAAAATATTTGCAGTGCAAGTACTTGTATTGAGGTTAATATATAATGTAAAGGAAAATGAAAAATATGTGACTAAGCCACTGAACTAGAGACAGGCTTTCTTCCTGCTCTTTGATTAGGGTATTGAACTAATTTATGCAGGTTTTATTTTTGGAGCATTCAGCAAGGCTGTGTTACTGCAGCAGTAATTCTCATCTGTGCAGAGTACATGCTAAATAAGATTGTTCTGTGCAGGTAGAGCCTTGTACTCTTTATATACTTTGCATCTAGTGTAAATAATGACCCAAAGAGAGCGCAGAGTCACAGTTTCTGAGTAGAGGCAACCTTGGCAGTGTTTTGAAGCATACAAAATCAATATTGTTGAAGTCCTCCAAGAGTCTTTGAACAAAATCCCAGTACTCTGAATGATGATCATACTGATTATTTATCTTAAAGCCTATTTTCTTAGCACCTCAGTTAAAAATATTCTCTGATGTAAGTATTTGCAACCTGAATAAAATCCAATTTCTTTATTCAACAGAACATATTCAACTGAGCATAATTATACATTTCATCCTTACCATTACCTGTCCAATGGAATTAATATTCTTTCAGAAGTTGGAAGAGATGGGCAGTAAGCATGGTATAATCTTCAATGGTACTATGTTATTTGATGCTAATGAAACTGTAGCCAAGCATTCAGCATATCCTAAAAGACCACTTGAAGTCCATGTGTTCTTTATTAGCTATAGTGGGTTTGGGTTTTTTGTTTGGCTTGGGTGGGTTCTTTTCTCTGCTTTTTGTTATCACTGTACACATCTGGGCAGATTGCTGATGCACAGAAACCTGCACAGAGATGGAGTCAAGAGCAGCTGTTAAAGAAAGCTGTATTCTTCAGCACTCCAGAGGCTGTTCTTTGAGGCACATGGGAATTGAAGCCCAAAATGGACTATAGGACATGCAGTCTGAACTGTTATCACATATTTAATGCATTCCCCTACCAACTACTCTATTAAGAACTCCTAATATCCTCCTTGATTCCTCCATCACTTTGAAGCCTCTCCTATTATGCCCACCTAGCAACTTCTGCATAATTCCAGTATCAGCCGCAGCAATGTTTTCTTAGCATTAGTTAGCTGTCTTTCTTTCCCTTCTAGTCAAATAGAATCCATATTACCTACCTATGGATATCTGCTACAAAAGCATGGACTTCTAGGCTAGTCCTCTCAACCACTTTTACAGTCACTGAAACGAGACACAGAGCTCTTCAATTGTTGCAGTTTTCTTTTAACATCTGATTCCGAGTCACTGGGATTTTCATCCCTTCTGGACCTACACAAAATTGGAAATGTTCAACTATTCCCAGGTCAGTGAAAAACACATTATCTGAAGTCTAGGAAATGTGTGAAAGAAACACCAAGATGGTTTTACCTTATGAATAGCACATTGTTCACAAAAGGATTGCAGAATTGCCTGCCAGACTTGCAGGATCATATTTGGAGGCTGAATTGTCAAATTTTGCTTGGCTTGACTGAATGCACTCCATCTCCAAGCACAGGTACTGCATACCTAATTGACTCATTATAAACTTTAAGTAAAAACCAGAAAATTCAGTGAAAACTATATTGGTGTCTCTTTTGTATTTAGTGCTTGGGGAGTTCATTATGTTTGAAAAAAGCCCAAATCTATGATTAAAAAACTTAAAGAAGTATCATCTTTTCAGATCCAAAATGCTTACCATATTTACAGAAAATTATCTCATTTATCTCATATCAGGTATTTACAGAACAAAAGACAGATAGCAAATGGTAGCGACACCCTGGAATTAAGCTTCAGTCTTTAAAGTTCATTTTCAGGCAAGATGCAATTACAAGTGGTGCAATTTGAAATGTGTGTTTCAAAGCACTGGGTTGTAAAAACAGAAAGCTGTCAGGCAATCACCTCTTTTGAGTCACAACAAGAATAGAAGAATAATTATCATGAAGAACTCTCACAGTTATTTGGATGCATTATATGGTTCAGAATACCTGAGAATATTTCTTATGGCATGCTGGAACAGTACAGTAGAGTAGAGTTTATAAATTCTTATTTTCACACACAAGAGGAAAAGTGCTGCTCAAGTACCAGCAGGTAGTCTAGGTAAGGTGTTATGACCAAAGGTGCTTCACAAAGCATTCAGCCTTTTAAAGACACTGTTAGCAGATGGAGGATTACTCAGAAAAAATACTCTAAAAAAAATTGTTGCACTGAGTACTGCCACAATTCACCTAGATTTGTTCACCTGTAGCCAAAGGCAGGAAAAAATCAAACATACTTTATGTGTATTTTTCACTTTAAGGCAGAAATTATGTGCACATTCTGTATCTAGAAAACTGCACAAGAGGAAAACCCATGTTGTTTTATGGCTTCAATATGGCTTTGATATTTGTAGCAAGAATTCAAAAGAAGTTTTAAATATTGCCAGTAGGATATATATTTTAATACAGAGTATTTGACATTGCTGTGTTCTCTGTGCTAAATTCAGTAAGGTCTACAATGTGAATAAGATAGAAATAAAATAAATTTGCTGTGCCATTATTCCTGATTGTGTGAGGGTAGTGCTCTGAATATTAGAGAATGTCAGTCTTTCTTTTTCATCTGAAAATGAGTGGGGATTTTTTGTTGTTTTGATTTTTTTTACTCTATTAAAAAAATCTGATTAAGTAATGGGCCTGCCGTTCAGGAAGGCTTCTCGGTATTCAGTTGTTCTGCTCATATTGTGATTAAATAATATGAGCAGAATCACAGACAGATGTAATCTGTGCCATTTGATTATTTTTCAGTTTATGGCTACCAGAAAAACCAGATCTTACTTGTTTCTCTTAATTTAATGTAAATGTGAAGAAGTTTGAAGATTTTAATTAAACGATGATGATACATTTTCAGCTGTAATACTTGGTTTAATTTTACAGTTTTTTTCTTTTACACTGTTTATTAATAGCCACTCTATGATTAACTTGCAGCAGGACCTAGAGCATGATATATAAAACCAGAGCAGTAAGGAAATTAAAGTTACGTGAACTGTAGAACCAAAATTTCTGCTCTCCGTAGTTATATAATTATTTTCCTTTGATATGAGGACTTCTGGCTATGTTGAATATTTATGCACCAGTGTTTCATGGCAAAACTATCAGAGGTGCTGTAAGGTCATTTTAAAGTATTGTTCTCAAGATCAACATTTGGAGTAGAGTACAGGACTGCACCAGCTGTCAGCATGGTAATATGCTGGGAGCAATCAAATTCCTCTGAAATCAGAATAACTGTCAGTGCTAATTAGAAGAGGTGTGAAATAATGATGTCTTTTTAATCAAGAGGTCTCTCTAGGAGCCAAGCTTATGCACATATTTTATAGTATTTACATTGTGTTTAATTGGGACACCTCTAAGGCTTCTCACTGGATAACTGGGACAGTTGGAATTGGCTCTGGTGGCTGATTAACTCCCAGTTAGAGGTAATTATGAGAGTAAGGCCCAAGTGTTCAAATAAGCACTGCTGCCCACTGTGCTGTGATGCACTCTGCCACACACCTCTCTCTGTGCCCTCCTGACACACTGCACGCTCCTCAGCCAACAGTGTTAAACTAAAAGCTGAGGGAGCTCTCCTGCCCTGGTGCAGCTGCCAACACTCTGATGTTTTAAGTGGAATGGTAAAGTGGAAGTATTTCACCTTCTTCACACATCTTACCCCTTCAGAAAGATATTTTGTTGCGTCATGTATTTATTTTTACCCTCAGAGTCCTAATTGGTGCTCTGTTAAATGTTGGTCATGGCCATCTACAGGAAGCTTTGGTGATCAAGGAAAACCAGGAGCAGAGAAGCCAGGCTGGCAGTTGGCAATGGGAGATGACAGGAGATACAAGCAGCTAACAGAAAATATGAGTGTGTTTGTGAAATTAGAAACCTGCAACCACGGGTGGGCAAAGCAGCAGGTGGCGAGAGAGAGCAGTACAGCAAGATGTGCTCATACTCAGCTGGAAGGTGGGCACAAAATGTCCCTAGGGGTTGTGGCTGGTGGAGAAAATCAGAGGTGGTAAAGTGACCCAGGGCATGTTGTTTTAAAGATTGGGACTATTCCATCATAAAAGACTGAAATAGGAAAGGAGTTGGGGAACACATAAAAGAGGTCTTAATGAGAAGTGTGGACTACTCTTGGGAGACCCAGAAATTGGATTTCGGAGGGTTGCAGTGCTTTTAAGAAGTCTGAGGAGCTCTGGGTGAGCTGGAAGGCACGGGAGATATTTGTGGCTGTGGAATAGCTTGGTGAGAAGGTAAGAGAGTCCAGAGAGAAATCAGTGGGAAAAGAGAAATCCAAACATCTGGAGTTAGGAGTCACACAAGTGCCTGAAGAACCACCATAGGATGAACCACCCACTCACCAATTTACCTGTGAGTGAAATCCCTCTCCTCAAAAAGAGCTGAAACGTCCCTTTACTGCTTTAATTTGATACGCACCTGAATTTCTATGAACATGTGGTGGGGAGAAAGAAGGTTAAGGTAGACAGAAGATGGAGGGTATAACTGTGCCATGCCAACAACAAAATAGTCAGTTAGAAGAGATTTTTAACAGGAGACTTGAAAGTGTTTTTAACTGGCTAAAATAATTCAGAGAAGTAGAGTTTGAGCAGCCAAACAATGCAGGGAAAACAATAACGAACATGAGTGATAGAAAATCCCTCTATTTCAGTGGCAAAAGTACTCCTACACAGCTCACTGGCATGTCTAGGAGAAACATAAAATGTTAGACAAAGTGTGTGTGCCAAAACTGCAGGGGGAACAGAGAACTGTTCAATGTACTTACCTCAAAATAGAAAGTCTTTCTGGAACCTGACATGAAGAAGTCCTGCTATACCACTGCACTGCTGTCTTCATAAAAAGCAACAAGGATGGTAACATTTTACCTCACAAAAAGGGATGAGAAACAGATTTCCTGTGGAGTAAGGATTTTTATTTGTGTTATGTATGGAGTTAACATAAGAAATATCAATGAATTACCTTTGGCGTCATCTGCTTATAGATGATATGTTAAACCTATGGTTTTCATTTATGTATATTAATTTCTATCTTTACAAAATACATGTGTCCCAGTTCCTCAAAGTTTTGGGTTGTAGATGTTCTCCATTTTAAATCAGCCTTTTTTTTTTCTTGTGGTTTCCTTTGTTTTTCAAGGCTTCTCTGTGTTTTGTATATTTTGATTCTAATTCTATGTTAATATTCCAAAGAATTGCATACTCTTTGACTTTGGAGAGCAGTGTTAATGTCAGTTACTGTCAGTCTTGTGAGACCGATTCCTCTGTGTCATGGACCTAGCCATGATCCCTATTTGTTCTTTAATTTTGAAATATTTTTTGTTGGAATAACACTGAATTCCTTGAGGCTTAATCTGTTTGTATATCTCTTCATTCTTACAATCACTAGAGTGTTGTGCAGAGAATATTTCTATACAGTTTTTAAAGGATGTGCTCTCCTGACCCCCAGTCATCTCAGAAGAAGGGAGGTTAACTGCTGAGCTGCTGGGCTGACAAGAAGGTCAGGCTGAGACACAAACCCTCACTTGGGTATTACAGATATGGACTAAGCATATAACCAGTACAAATGAGCAGGAGCTGAAGAACAAGTCCATGTTGTTGCCTTGTTTTGTTTTGTTTGTTTTGTTTTTTTTTTTTCTTGAAAGACTGTTGAAAAGCTTTTCTACTTATCCCCCAGTCTGTTGCTTATTGTCATTGTATGTGGTTTTATATTCCATACCCTGTTTAATAGACAAGAGAGCAATGAATGATGCGGAAACTAAAGCAGTAAATATGTGTCCTCTAAATTTCTGAGGCTTTAGCTTTATCAAGGTGTCCCAGACTGCAGCAATAGCCCTAAATGAGACGGACAGTGCAGGAGTGAGGTTGGGAAAGGTAAAAAGGAAAATGGAACCAAACCTCAATTCAGTTTTTTTATTCTGTTATTCAGCCACAATTGTTTGTAGTTAAAACATAACAGCAAAAAACTGTTAGTGGAACTGGCTACATAACCCAGCTTAGGTCTATTTCCAAAGGACAAGATGGAGAGTCCCCTCATGCTGTTCACACCTCCATTGTTTCACAGAATAGCTTCTGAGAACTGCCCTGGAAAAGACATTCCAAGTTCGCTGCAGCCATGCAGTAGACCCATACAACCCCTCCACAGAGCAGGTCCATCATAATGTGCACAGCAGAAAAATCTCTCCTTCCACTCCTCTCTGCCTCAGTCTTGTTGAAACTGTGACCCCATCTCCCTGCCCTGTACCAGGGGTTCTATTGAAGGCTTGGTGTTGTAAGACAGTGTTTTCAAAACAAATCAGCGGGGGCTGGATCCAGATCTCTCAGGCTTTCATGGCTTCTCTGCAAACTGTCTCTGCATGAGCCTCACAGCCTATGTACAAGGGACAAAGAGCATCTATTCCTAAAACACAAAGCTAGCTCAAAGAACGTTCTCTCAATCACTCCGTAAGACTCAACAGCATGATGGCATGTTGTGCTTCACCTGTACCAACCTGTTTTCCATAGAAAGGGAGCTGATATACTCTAGCTGGACATCAAGGGGATAGCACTATCCTCTCCTCTCCTCTCCTCTCCTCTCCTCTCCTCTCCTCTCCTCTCCTCTCCTCTCCTCTCCTCTCCTCTCCTCTCCTCTCCTCTCCTCTCCTCTCCTCTCCTCTCCTCTCCTCTCCTCTCCTCTCCTCTCCTCTCCTCCTCTCCTCTCCCAGATTTACCTTGGCTGTGTGCTCTGTTTTTAAACAGATCCCACTTCAGCCCATTGTTGATCTGCAAACAAATGTTTGTTGAGGTAAAAATAAGAAAGGTACTTTTTACTGTATCATACATCTCCTTTCCTTTTTCAACCCTGTGCTTGGTCAAACTGAGCACTAAACAAAAACCTGTTTTGGATTCTTTGGCTGTGTTTTAGCCTGTGAATGTAGCATGGTGCAGCATAGCTGACCCAGATTTCCAAAGGTATTTAGCCAACCTGGATTCTGTGATGGCACCAGTGACCTGCCTCGGGGCAGTAAACAAATCCAGGCACCCTAAGTTACACAGAGGTGTTAAACAGACCCATGTTTGCTTTCTGAAGACCACTTCTTGGAGGGAATGGCTTTCTTTAGAAGCATTTTTAAGGTTTAATTTTGAAAGTATAAGCTATTGTCTTTATGAATTTAATATTGCTAAGTAGAATTTTAACCATTTTTTACTGTATTTATTTAGTAATGCCAATGAGATTAGTATCTCAACAGGAAAAATCAATAGCACTTGAATAAAGATGTGTAAAGACAATATAATGCCTCACAGTCTTTTCATATTAAACCAAAACATCTCTGAAATACACCTTTGCCTCTAATACAATACTTTCCAGCCTTTTTAATAACCATATTTTTTGTGCAGAGAATGTTGTAGCAAATATTTTAGGATCAATTTAGTAGATGAAAAAATAATAACAACAATTTTTCTATGTCAAAACATTTTGAAAAATGTGAAGAACTACAGAGCAAGTGCTGTTTTACGTCAAACCAAGTCCAAATTTTAAACCTTCCTTTCTGTTGTATTGACATTTAAAATGGGCTAGAAATAGAACTGAGGGAGAAAACACTTCCATAATGCAAGCCCAGTCAAAGAGATATTGCATTGTAATCTTGTGATGAAGGCAGTTTGGTCTGAGGGTTTGCTGACATACTTGAACCATTTGGAAATGTTATTCTTTATTTTGAGCATTCTGAACTTTTTTGAAAGTCTGGGCTGAAGTTAGTATTTCATGCAAAAACCTCTCAAGTGATTGTTTAGAAGGCAAAACTTCCCAAAGCAGACAAAAAATTACTCCTTAGGAACAATGAGTTTGCCCATATCAAATAAAGAAATATTTGAAAATCTCCCCCAAAATCCCAATACTTAGTACAATGACCCTCTGCCGAGGCTTTAATGATCACTTGCACAATGGAATGTGATCTTTATTTCACTTGCACTATCCTTTCATCATTTTGCTGATAGAACTATGCTGTCTGATAATTTTTCATGTTTCTGACAGTGATCATTATAATTTTATTTCCAGTGCCATGTTTCCTTTCTGCTGTGCCTTGTGGTATAACAATAGGACAGTGCTGCCTGCCATTGCTTGGATCTGAGTCAGTCTCTCATGCAGTCTCTGTGGCTGTGCAGAGCTCCATTATACACTTCCATAATCTGATTTTACTTGTAAATTTGGATGCAGCAAAAACTTGTTGTTCACTTACAGTACTTGGAATTGTACACATCAATTATCTGAAGGGATTTATTGCTTGAATTACCATCATCTTGAGCTATTCAGTAGGTCCAAGATACAGACAGATTTTTCTGAGGGTGATGAAAAACACATGTCTGACATAAAAGCAACCCACTGCTAAATTGCACATCTCTGCTTCAACACAAAGGATAAGCTGAGCCCTTCAAAGAAAAAGCAGACAGAATTTGGAGTGCTGAGCACTTTATTTTCACTATCACTAGGCTCATAAATCATATAATAAGGGAAAGATTCTATCACCTCATTTTCTCTTTGCAATTCCTGGTATGTCATTTTCTTGTAGGTAATTTTTTCTTTCTGGGAATAATTAGAAAGAAAGGCTGGGTCTGTGAAAATGCATTTTTCTTTGCATTGAGAGACTCATTCAAGACTATGAAGAGTCAGAAAGCCCTTTGCTTTAAAGTATGGGAGAAAAGGAAATAACACTGGGAGTCTGAGAGCTGCCCCTTCCTGCAAGCCCTTTCTTTGACTTTGCCACATTGGCCAATCTGAGATCTTGGCTAGCACCTTCATTTCAATGCTCCCTCTAGATCCATGCATCTCTGTATACAAAAAAAAAAAAAAAAAAAAAAAAAAAAAAAAAAAATGTTTATTATCATTACCATACACAATTCAAGTATTTAAGATGAGACTGAGCTCCCAGCTTAGCACCACTTCTCCACACTCTTAAAAGATGGTCTGTGCTCAGGCACAAGATCATGAGTTATCCTCAGTTCTATTTGTAATTATTGACCTGACCTAATGTTATTAAGTCAATGGGAACTTCTAATGAGTCTCAATGGACTTTGGGTCAGGATTTTTGTGCATAGTAAATCCAATGATGCATTAAGACACCCCTTAAATTTTGCTTTAAAACATTGACATTTGGAAAGGTCAGTCTGAAAAAATCTTTGAACTCATGATTTAGAGTAAGCAGGGCTAAAATAAGAAATTATTATCTCACAAGGATCTTGCTGTGTGCTTTAACATATTCAAAGTAAGATATTTACCTTCTTCAAGGATGGTAAATAGAGATATAAAATACCTCATATTGCTTATGTTATGCTATGAATGCTTCCAAATTGTTAGTACAGTTGCTGAGTTTTCCAGGCACAATGCCTTAATAGGCTTTAACCTCAGTGATTGTTGGAAAAGAGTAGTTCAGTCCTTCAGCTGGTACTTTTCTCTGGCACATTTAAGGAGTTAGTACAGCCAAGAAAATTAGAAAACAAAATAGCTCAACTAGGACACTTACTAGTCATTGCTCAATGAGAACAGCAGGCAAAGACAGAGCAGCTCTAACTCCCTGTGATAGGATTTTCTAAAATTTACAATTCACTACTGCAGTTGCTCTTCAGTCAAGACCTCCCATTTTAATTTTCAGCACCTAGTACACTAATGTATCATGATTAATTCTGTAAACTCCAGAAATAAGCTGATTTTATTGTTGTTGTTTTGTGATATTGGGACATGCAGTTACTCTGCCCTGAGCTAAACAGCATGTAAAAGCATGCTCAGCTGGGTGAAAAAATCAGTTTGTCTTAGGACAGTAAAAAGCACAAGAAAAGTGATAAAATTCAGCCCCTGGAAGAATGTAAAAGCTCCTGCAGTGTTTGCACTGAATAAAGTTGGCTTCCTCATATAAATAAAAAATCAAAGGCGATAGACTCCACATTTGTGAACATCATTCTCTAAGACAAACCAGATAAAGCAAAACCCATGTTTGACTTGATGTTACTATACAAAGGAGAGTAAAATGACAATTTTTTGCAACTTGCACATGGTGTGATTCTTGAGCTGTCCCGTGCAGGGCTGAGAGTTGGGCTCATTGGTACTTTTGCATCCCTTCCAATTCAGGATTCTGCGATTCCAGTTTATACTCATTAGTTACTCCTTCAATTCCATCTGCAACCAGAGTTTGCTGTTAGGGAGAACACTTACTCTCACCTTCAGCATCGTGGCTGATGGATGCCTGGAAGTGAAGGTATAATGAAGACATGGATGTGGACTTAAACCTTGTGGGAAGCCACTAAAATCATATTCAATTAGCTCTTAACTTTCTGTAACTTAGTGTCCTGATTTCAGCTGGGATAAGCTAGTTTTCTTTTTAGTAGCTGGTACAGTGCTGTGGTTTGGATCCAGTATGAGAATAATGTTGGTAACACACTGATTTTTTGGTTATTGCTAAGCAGCCTTTGCTCTCTGTCAAGGGTTTTTCAGCGGCTCGTGTTCTGCCAGTGATGAGGTACACAAAAAGCTGGGAGGGAGCCTGGCTAGGACAGGTGACCAAACTGGCCAAAATGATGTTCCATACCAAAGAACATCATGCTCAGAATATAAACTGGGGGCAGTTGGCCAGGAGCAGGATGGTGATTGTGGTTCAGGGACAGGCTGGTCCTCAGTCAGCAGGTGGTGAACAGTTGCATTGTGCATCACTTGTTCTTTGGTTTTATCTCCCTCTCTCCCTCTCATTTTTATTACAATTATTGTTATGCTCATTTCAGTTATAAAACTGTTCTTATCTCAATCCATGAACTCTATTTTCTTCTCCTTCCTGATTCTCCTCCCCATCTTTGGTGGGGGTGAGCAGGGAAACGGACATGTGTGGGCAGCTGCAAGGTACTTATGGTACTTATTTGCCAGCTGAAATTGAACCATGGCACTCAATTGCCTGTATCACTGTAGAAAAGGTGACCTTCTAGAGCAATAAACTGGATGCATTCCTACTGGTAAGTTCTGCCTGGTAATAAGCCTGGCCTCTCAGTCAGGCTGAAGATTGCTGCGTTGCTGTGGGAACAGTGGATTGCCACTGCTGGCTCGGGGAGGAGCGATTACCCAAAATATGTGACAGGGCTGTAAACAGCTGAGATGTATATTTGTCATGGAGCTGCAAGAACCAGTTCAAGGACTGATGATGCCAAATGCTGCATATGTGGAAGAAAATTTCCTTTGTCAGATGCAATCCAGTGACGTTTGACAAGTGGAAACAAGGGTGAGATACAAATAGTGTTCTGACACACCCTTACCAGTCACATTCCAAAACATTGCTGTGGTGAAGTAGAAACTACTATTAAGTTGGAGCAAACTTTCTAATAGTTAACATGCTACAGAGTCAGGGACCGCCTTGACTATAGAAAATAATGAACAATGTGCATGCTGGCTCATAATATCATGCTAATAATATAATGAATAATGAACTGAAAGAGAAAAAGAGATTTCTGAAGGTTCTTTTGCTGCTTAATCCAAATATAACTTCCTTCCTGAGACTGCTGTAAAGTCCTTGCCACAGGGAAGTCAAGGTATAGAAGATGGAACATCCTGCCATCAAATGAGACTTGAAATCTTAAGCAACTGCACAATGGAAATAAATGTTTAAAATCATCAAGGACGAAAATATTAAATAGAGGGTAAAACTTATGGGATCTCAGAATATAAAGAGCTACTCAGAGCTGACCAAAAATGAAAAAATGCAAACACAGATGCAAGAAAACTGATAAATATTGATTGTACCTCTGAGCTAATTTCTGTATCTGGGTACAGCACTGCAGAGTTATTCACCTGTTCTAAAATTCATTTTCTGCTGTTCCCTTTCATGTAAGCCCTGTTCATCCCTCATGTATCATCTGACAAAGAAGCTTTCTATTTAAGAAGGTGCTGCATCTTATGCTATAAAATCTTGAATTGGTCCCTGTAGACCACTGGAAAATATGCCTGTCAACTACTGAGTACACTTCTACTTACTTTCACTCATACTTCTTCTAGGAACACCTATGGTCACCATAACTGATGGTCCCTGGCATATCCCTTCCAAAGTTAGTACTGTCAGATGAGATATTTAATTGGGGAAAAAAGTGTCTTTTTGGATCTCCACTGGCCTATGGCTTGTAGATGTCACCTTACTCACTGACCTATCTGTTACAAGAACCAAATTCAGAACTATAATTTTTGACAGTGTAAAAATGCATTTTGATACAGCTGGTCCAGGGAAACTTGGCATCTAGTGAGAATTTTTATTGTGGAGACAGCATCACTTGTAATCAGCATAGCTGTGAGAAGTGCTGGCCTTTACCTCTTAACCAGTGCTATAGTAAAATGAAATATTTACCATAAAGGCTAATTCAAGTAAAAAACATCTGACTTGCTGCTTATTTGCCCTACTGTTATTGTAATTTAGTGGGTCCATCAAGTATACTAACAATTTTGCAATACTAGGAGGGAGGCAGTTCATGACAATTGTTTTGTACCTTCATCAGATAAAACTCAGATAAAACTGCAGCTTCAGTGAGCACAGGATGGATCACAGATGGCTTCTGGAGTGCCCAAAAACACATTCTGAGGCTTTGTCCTGTCAGATGATCACCTGTCCTGCAAGCAAGCTGACATCCACCTGGGGCAGGTAGCTGGATGCTTGCATGTGTCACATCTCACCAAGAGGTGCCCACCATGTGTCACACACCTCACTCAGCTGGTCTGCCTTGTGATGCTGATGCACTGGTGGGACTGCATGATCAGGGAGCAATTAGGTGTCTGGTCAGATGAGGTGCCTTCCAGTATCAGAATAAATCTGTATTTTGGTGTAATACAGGAAAGGCCTGAGTCAAAGGAGAGAATAGGCACATACCATCCTTCCATTTACATTACTGATCCTATTTCATACAACCAGTGAGTAAGATCATAGTCTTTGAGAGCCTAAACCTTCAAATACGCCTCCACTTCCAGCTGCAGTTCACATCTAATCTCTCTTCACTAACTAGTTCAGGCTGGTGTGGGTTGAGTTGGATTCATGAAGATTAATAGCAGAGAACCTTGCTTTTGACGTGCAGTTTTGATGCTAGAATCAGTCAGGCAAATGTAATTCATTGGTTCCTACTAAAGCTAACACAGCTGCACAGCAAGACCTGGAAGCATAATTGAGACCATTATCTCGTATTCTCTTGAACGAAAAAGCAATGCACTCCAGCCTAAAGCATGTCTATTCTGCTGTCTCAGAGCCAGCATTGTTACCCAAATATCTGCCTGTCCAGCTGGGCACAGCACTCAGTTCTAGAGTGTTGTGACTACTTTAGCTCAGTCATACAGAAACGGGGCACAGGTGACTTCACCATTTCTGTTTACATAAATCTGTGGGCATTTCTAATGAGTTTATGCTCCAGCTGGCCTATAAACTAAGTCACATAAGGCCAAGCAAGTTGTCATGACATCAGGCTATGTTTGATCCCACAGCATGCAAGGGGATCAGACAGACTTTAATTTTAAAAGTCTTGGCACAGAGTCCAGTAAAGCATCTAAATGGTTATAATGTATTCATTGTCTAATTCCTTTGAAAGAGAGACTGTACAAAAAGGCAACTAAAGGCTAAAACAAACCCAAAAGTAAAAATTATGACAATGCTAAAATTAACATTCTAGTTCAGAAAAACAGCTCAATGTTTTGAGGACTGTCACAGAGCCATTGTGAGGGGCCATGGAATCATGCTTGCATGTTCTTTCAACAGCCTACAAACACCAAGGGAGTGATATATTTTCTCTAGCAGGAAAATACAGAAAAAATTTAACTTAATCCTTCTTGGTTTTGTCCTTCAGATAGAAATAATAAAGTAGATAATATTCTGAAGTTACAAGAAGCAGTGAGGCTGAAATTAATACTGCTAAAAGAAAGATTTTTAAGGAAGCAGGAGCTAATCTAGAAGAATCACTTTATAAAAAGAGACTCTGAATAAAAATTATTAAATAAATGTAATTTTCTACAAACAAGCTTGTCATACCTGGAAACTTTATTGTGCAGGCAGGCTGAACAATCAAACATGCATCTGTTTGCTTTGAGCTCAGATGTCTCTTTGCACATGTAAATGATCGTAAAATATGTGTCCTAGGAGATACTATTGAACAGAGAAACTCTTTAAATCAAGATGCCAAAAATGAATAGTGAAATTCTTGTTGCAGTAAAATCAGTGGTGTTTCCCCCACTGGTTTCTATCCTGTTAGAATTTCATTTTTAGATCTTCTTTTTCAAATCACAATATCAGAAAGAATGCTTAGAATATTCTCCTGGAAGAATCTGTACCATGCCACTCTTAACAGGGTTGCAGAGAATCAGCTCAAATTTTGCTTTTTTCTAATGGCTGATTAGAGCATTTGTACCTAAAGGGGAGACTGATGATTGTGGTCTGAAGAGAAGTGGAATATTTTTTCACAGGCAACAAGCTCTGCACCATATATTTTAAAAGACCAATATGTACATTTCCCTGCAAAGTGACATGCACAGCTTTGCACAAGGAACTAAAGAATAAAAATGCCTCTTTTCTTTATGTTTGTTATTCTGATTTCTACCTTCTAACAAGGCATTTCATTCCTACCATGTGAGCAAACCATCATTTACAGATGACCTCTAACAAACTAAACATAATACACTACTGAATTTCAGATACCTGAAAACATTAAAGGTATACACACAAGAGCTTATTTCTAAAGAATTTGTAACTGTATCCACACAAGATTTTAGCAGTGATAATACATCAGCTTTTACATGCCTGGCTGCCTAGTACAATCTCTAGCCTTATGGGCAATGGGGCTCACTATGCAGTACATCAGAGTACCTGAAGAGAGGGATCAGCAAATTCAGTCTCCTGGAGGGGTGACCGCTGATAGGAAATACTGAAGAGACAAATAAGCTTATCTTTTCACACCATTTTCAGTGATAGCAGTTCCTTGGGCAGTGAAAAGGCACTCCTTCTGACATTAACCAGCTATGCTAGTTATGTTTTACCTCTTCCAGTTACTTATTATGGCTGGCAAGGTGTGCATCACTGTCCCTATAGACTGCCTGGGAACAAAGACACACTCATCTCCTTTGAGAAATCAGCTGAGTTCATTTAGATCATCTTCACTGTCTTCATAATTGTACTCCTGACTGCATGAAGCAAATATAGGAGTCTTCCCACAGCTGGTTCAGGTGGCAGAGCTGTGAAGACAAGTTTATCCCTTGGAGAGGGAGTACTGGGGTGCTCCCACTTCCATTAGCAGAGCTATTGAAGGAGTTGTTGATTGTACAGTCATGGATCAAGTATTCTGTGCACTCAGGAAATTATCTACTGCTTCTGGTCATATTCTATCTCAGAATTTGTTGCTTCACACTCCCCTTTTGATGTGGGTTTGGGATTCTCTATAGGCAGACACAGCAGGGCTCTCTGCACCTGCTGTGTAGAAGTGTCCCTACAGGTAAGAGGTGATGGATTGCCTGAAAATTAAGAGAGTCATAAAATCAGCAATTTTGGCATTCTCTTCAGATAAGCCTTCATAATTGGATTTGTCCCAAAAAGGATGGTTAGACAGTGTGTGGAATCCTGAGTTAACGGGCAAGTCCTTGGTGTCTGTTGAACATTTTTGCACACAGCTTGAGAGGAAAAATCAGATGTAGCTTAAATTTTCCTGCAGGTTTTTAAAATAGTGGATGATCTTAATTATATTATTTTGTGATGCATGTTTTGATCAGAGTGAGTTCTTTCATAAAACACTTTTCATTAGGAATTTAAGGAGGATATGTTTTTGACATAGAGTGCAAGCTGTTGTTTATCAAAAAAACTCAGAAGGATGTTTGTGTGGGATAGAATTAAATGCTCTTTGTCTCTCAGCCAACTATTTCAGGTCTCTATTTCCTTCAGAAGCAGGTGGGAGATGAAAGAATTTTTTCTTCATTTTGAAAAGCAAAAGAACAAAGTTATAATATATATGTATGTAATATTATATATAATATATATATGTACCATTTACCTAAATGTTATGACTAATGGTATTTACAAATTTATGTTGTGCCAATGTCACAATTTTTTATCATGAAGATAATTGTTCTGAGACAGTCTTTTAGTCATGAATAAATTTATATTTGGCTGACTCATTTTGTCTTGCAATTAAATGTGTGTATGTTTTCATCTTTAAAGATGAATCCTGGATATTATGCCAAGAAGTAGTTGAATTATTTTGCATGTATTATTTTTTGAAGTTCAGACGTGTTTAGCTAAACAGACATTCTTGTTCTCTAATGGACATAATTTTATTTGGTTTTTAATGATTCCGCTATCTCCTTGATAGTGTGAGATGTCTCCTTTTAGGAGGTTAAGCACTGAGATAAAAATATATTCTGGTTCTTCAGAAATAATCACCTGTTGGATTGAGAAACATGTAGCTGAACTTCATTTTGAAGGTTGTTTTAAACATTTTTAATCACTTGCAACTGCTTCTACTTAAAGCTTCAGCCAATGTCTGTCAATGCACTCACAGTCAGGTCACCTGTTACAGTAACTTGGCATGGCTGTATCAGACCAATAAATCTGCTCTTTTTCACCAGCCTCAGACCTGCAACATATCTTGTCATTTTGTCAAACTAAATTTTTGCTGCAGCTCAGGCATTATTTCAATTGAAGTCAACTGTTTAACATTCAAGCTCTATGTTCTACCCATCCTTCATCTGGATCCATTATCTAAGCTTTCAGGTGTATTCTGTAGCTGTAGCACCTCTTCATCACTTCCTCTTTTTAGATGTATGTTGTAATATCCTACAGCGCACCTCAGTCCAAATCATGACTCGTGTCCGTATTTTGTATAAAAGCAAACATCATATTAGAGTGATCTTTTTCACATTCCTTTTCATTTGTTTCCCAATCCTTTCTTTCCTTTACACTTACCCACTCATTAATGGGCACAAATGTACAAATCCACACATGCTATTTATGATTTCATCCGGAAATCTTGCTAGACCTTTTTGGTTTCTGAAAGAGCCTGACCTCAAGCTAACACCAAGTCAGAACCTCAGAAAGGTAAGCAAATGGTTTAGGCCCTCCAGACACTTTACACATAGAAAAAAGAAGGGGAGTTCAGGGTTCCTAAGGAAATTGGGAAGAAACATAAAATATTTAGGCACCTCAAATGAAAGGAAGCCTGCTGAAGGTCCATTGCAAACTTAAATTCCACAGTTTCCAAGGGGTTTTCTTTTTCTTTTTCTTTTTCTTTTTTTTTTTTCTTTTTCTTTTTCTTTTTCTTTTTCTTTTTCTTTTTCTTTTTCTTTTTCTTTTTCTTTTTCTTTTTCTTTTTCTTTTTCTTTTTCTTTTTCTTTTTCTTTTTCTTTTTCTTTTTCTTTTTCTAACTGAAGGTATTTTACCTGCTGCAAGTTCTTTTATGGTTATAACTGCATCATCTTCTATTTATGGTTATAACTGGATCAATTCATGCACTGTTGCATGAGACTTACCTGAAATGTTTTTCTTCCCTGTTACTGCAGAGGAAGTGTGGAAGAAGGGGTTACAGAGCTTAAATGTTTTTTCTTTTGCTTCAACTTCTGCCTGGCCATCTGGGAATAAAGAAGTCACTGGACTACATGCTTAACTCTTACACCCTTCCTCTGTTCTTCCATTTAGCTCCACCTTTTACAGGTGCCAGTGCATGGGCACCCATCTGGGCCATGGAAAGATTAATATCTTACTGTCCATTAATACCCAAACCACTGAGGTTGTTTTAGCCCAAGCGTAGTTTCCAGTCTATCTGTAACATTATGGGAGGATGGTCTTCATTTAAAGACAAAGTCAATCATTACTGTTTGAAAAATATTGCTTTATGCTGCCAACTGGATCTCACCAATCCTATAAAGTGGAGTAAATAAATAAATGGAACCAAGAAACCAAGGAAAGGCTTAATTTATAAACTCTGCATTTACAGAGCTCCTTTGCATTTACAGAGATCCCCCTGGAACACGAAGAACTTTTCACAGCCTTTGAAAATCATCAATTAATGCATGGCACATCAGTATATGAGAGGAAAAAAAGGCCAGAATGCCTGTGGCCATTGTGGGTACAGAGTGTTATGTGGCTGTTTTTCATCATTAATATAGAATTCTGACAGGCGATGAAAGAAAATGGTTGAAAACCAAGGCATTCCTCAGAAGTGTGCATGTACACATGCACACAGACACACACAGACACACACACACACACACACACTGCTCTTTTATCTTTTCTGGCTTGCTATGGGTTTTGTGCTGCTCCAAACTTCTGAAGAATTACTTCTAAGGGAGTTGCACTTTTTTGTTCTTTCTCTTTCATTACTGATGTCAGCAGTTTTTAAATCCCACATTATCAAAATGACATTAGAGATAAGGTCTGGTATAATTAAATGCTGGATAACAAGTTTGCTCATTCTTATTTCACTTGAAAAGGCTGCTTTTGAGAGCTATTCACTGTAACAGAGAGAGAAAAAACAAACTGCAGGAAAAAAAAGACCAGACACATTCTCTTTCTTCAGAGATGGACAGAGTAATCATCCACTTTGAAGTAATGTAGGTGAAAAAAACCAAAACCTTGCTTAAATATGCAAATCAGTTTTGATTAGTTAATGACTTCTTTCTTTGGACAATTTATTTTATCCTTAATATATATCATGTCAGTGCTATAAGTTTGAGGGCAACAAAACACTAATGAAGTATGGATCTTGAAAGAAGCAGCAGTCTTTTGAATTTGCTGATGAAATATTTTAGAAAATACCAGGGAAAAGTCTTGGCAATTTACCCTGTTACTTGGTACTTACGCATTTGGAAACCAACTAGAATCCAAGATGTCCCAGTGTCCCACACCCACAGGAGCCTTCAATTCAGTGTCTGATACCCTGGAACTGTTAGCAAAGGCTCAGCAAGGACCACTGATTTTTCCAAGATATACTTGCTTTAAATGCTCTGACTTTTATTTTGGGACTTTTACTTTTGGAATAGCTTTGTCTGTACTATAAATAAGGTGGAATCTACTCCAATTACCTGAAAAACTTTGGTGAAAGATCTTACTGAATTTAGAGACTGCGAGTTCTCTCAGAGCATTTCACATTTATCTGGAGTAGGAAAAAAAAGGAAAGAAGAACAACTGTAGGTTGTCTCACCTTCTGAGAAGAAACAGACTTGATTGTGAAGAATTTAGAGTACTTCAGACTCATATTCATGGCAATATGTAGGCACAGATGAGATAACAGTCCCATTTTCAGGGGCTTCAGAATACCATGAAAGCTGCTTTTTGGATGCTCAGGAATAGTTTGTGCTTTTTCTTGCTTTGAAGGGCTTCTTGACAGATTTTTATGAGGTTGAGTTGTTAGCTAACTCAGCCAGCCACACTAAAACTATGATTTTCTGCGATTGAGATTGCCTAAGTGTTTCTTTGAACTCAAACCCCAATAATTTGTTTGTGCTTAAAAGTTCTAAACCAATGCCATTGAAAATGCAGCCTAAAAAAAGAGCCCTTGTTTTATGTAGGAGCAGCAGACTTCATTTGATCAGCCAAAACCTCAAAATGGCAAAATAAGGAAAGGTTAAGGATGTATATCTACCACTCTGTTCCACTGGGCCAGTTCATGTGGATTTTTCACTTTTCCCCCTTTTTTAGGATTGTCTGTAGTAAACAGAAGCCTTGGGTATAGGTTGCTTGGGTGGTGAAACAGAACTATGGAAGAAAACACACTCCACAAGCCATTAAGATTGGCTCAGGAAAATGGACAATATACGAATGGCACCACTGCTTTTTGTTTTTCTTGACCTCAGGGATTGCATAACTTCTCAGGTTGTATCTGGGAATATGCAGCAATAAGTGACAAAGAGCCACATCAGATTCTTGTTAGTTCTGCTAGCATGTCCATGAACCCTTTGGAAGTCTTTGAACAAGTTACAGAGAATTTCCTCTCTTTGCTCTTCATTATAAATAGGTGGAAGCACGAGAAGCTCTGCAGTGCTGAGTCTGTCCCAGGCCTGTGAGAATGGTGGGCAAAAGATGTACAGCATGGGGAGATTAGAGAGGTGAGAGATAATTTATCTTCATTGCTGGCCCAGGAGGAGGGGTGATCAGCTTGTAGAGGATGAGTACAACCTGTCCTGGGGCCAGCTGCTGCCCGAACTCCACGGAGCACCTGAGATAACTGACCCTCCATCACACGGAGCACTACATTATTCTTTTCCATGCAAAGCAGTGAGGGAACATGGAGAGAAGACTGCTATGTTCTGTGCACGTGCATGTCCTGTCAGAGGCCACCCTAGCGGCTGCTCCCTGTTTGTAGTGTCTAAACCACAATCACTTCACAAAACGAGCTTCAGCTTCCTCACTTAACATGGAACTGAAATTTTGAGCAATGTTTATAAAATTCTTGCGTTTAATATTCATTAGTTTCGTTTAATTCCTCTAGATAAAATCCCACATGATAAATCATATCTAATCACTGCTCAAAGATTCAAATTATTTCTGCAATAATTTGTGCCTGCTCATACGTGAATTTGGGGGCGTTGGATCTGCTGGCTCCTTTAGAGAAAAGGATTCAGCATGGGAGTCTGGGATGCAATCTGTGCTGTGCCTCTTGCTAAGTTTCTTGATTCCTGTATAGTGGGCTCTAAAACTCAAATTAAGTTTTAATTTAATGCAAGTGGAATTTCTTAAAGGGTTTGCAATGTTTATAAACTGTATTTGTGTTACGCAGTGTCCTGCAAAATCACTGATATTTGTGTGGAGGAAGGACAATATCTGCTCTGCATTTATGTTTAATACAGAGAATGGATCCTCCTCAGGCCAAAATTTTTCTGTCTGTTTTTTAAACTTCAACCTTGTGACAAATCTAGGTTTGGCTAGCAAAACAGTCGTGTATAACGTCTGAATTTGTCAAGTTGAGAAACTGAGTTAGCTCAGAAGGGAAAATATTAATTTGGTGACCTCATTCTCCTCTCCAGGGTGTCATATAGCAAATAGAGGTGACCTACTAGCCCAATGGAACCATAGAAAAGGCGTGGGTCGAAATATCAAGAAAATACTCTTTTGACATAAATATTTCCTCATGAATGACACCAACAGAGAAAGCAACAACAACAAAGGTCTTAGTTGCAAAAATAGAAAGACAAAGGTACAGGCTTCCAGGATGAGGTTTCAAGTCTTGGACTGTTTCCCTTTCTGTAGCCTTCAGTGCCAACATGAAAATTTGTACATGCAATTCCAAGGAATGCTGACAAATGGACCATGTATGGCTGGACTGGTTGCAGTCAAGGTGTTTTGGATAACCAATCTGAACCCTCATCAAACTGCTCAGCAGGAAATCTGAAGCTAAACACCAAATCTAATCTTGTTTTGCAGATATACCTTTCTTTCACATTCCTAGGAAATCAGGGAGTCTGTTTTTTGATGGTATTAACTACTAATAACTGCTGGCTGGAGATTAAATGCAAGTAATTTGCGCCAGTTTAAGAATTTCCTCATGATAACCAGCAAAATATACAGAACTCTCCTTGTATCCAAGTAACTGCCACACATATTCTGGGAATTACGAATTTCAGGAAAGTTTTTTCCCTGCCTGAACTTCCAGATAGGTCCACAGCTATATCTTCTGCAGCTGTATCTTCATCACTGACACCTACATTCCCAGCTCCCAAACCACACAGCCACGGTGGGTGTGAGCTCTCTTTTCGAGGGAACTGCAGCAGCTTCCTGGAAACTCTGCAAGTGTGCTTTACTGTTTATCAGCTGTCTTAGAAACCTCCTGAATGAGACACAAATGAAAATTAAGTTTTTATTTTCACAAGCTCAAGCAAGAAAAAGGATCCAGCATGTTTAGAAAAAAGTAAACCAAGATAATAACAAAACCACAGCCCTTGAATAGCTTTTATCTGCGTTTTTATTCAGTCCAATATATTTTTCCTTCTATGCATTGTCATTCTGCACTCATAAGTCTTTTTATTTTTTTAATTAAAGCTTTTTGTGGTCTCTTGTAGACAAGATTTTGCTTTCCATTTAAAAAGCACAGAAACATAATCTTAAGTATTTCAGGGTTTTAATTAGATGAAGCTGAAACATACAATGTATATAAGAAAAACACCAATAAATACATTTTATTTAAAAAATTTACATAAAGGGTTATTAATTTCAATTTGTGAATGGATGAATTATATATACCTGATCACTGATGGAATTTGCAATAGTGCCTAGTAAAGCCTTCACATAGAGTTGTACAATTCCTGATTTGCATACAATTAATTAAATTTTAACAAAATATTTTCAGTTGAAATTTTTTTATTCACTTTACCCTGCATTTGAGAGCTGTGATGCTGCGGTTCAACTGTGGTATTCCAGCACTAGGGCACCTTTAAAAAGAGCAAATTTCCCAAATTCTTGATTGTCAAAAAATGAATCAATGGTAAAACTTTCATTGTGACAATTTTAAAGTGATAGCAGCGTGTGAAACTTAGAAGAAGAAAGTCAGTGATAGGGCAGATGTTATAACCAAAACTAGGAGTAGAATATAATGTGTGGAATTGGGTTTCTCCTGGATTTAACAGAACGTTAATGTCAGAGCCTTGAGAGCATTGGTGACTCTTATGATGTCCCAGACTCTCCTGGGACTCCCACCCACACCTTCTGCCCATGGGCCTTGAAACCCATTTTAACTCTGGCTGAGCCCCCAGTCCCTAAGCAAGGCACACTGCAGAGATGTCTGTTCCCTGTCCCATCTCACTCTTGAGCCCTTGGACCTGTACTGCAGTCATGTGTCCAGTCTTGTCTGCAGCCCTGTCTCCTGCTGCCCCTGCTGGAACCCTCTGGATGGGGCTGTGGATGCACCCTGTTTGCAGCGCCTGCTGCTGCCCTGCTGTGCTCAGGTGCTGCAGGACTGTGTCCTGGTCAGTGACAGCACTGTCTGGGCTGGGATCCCTCAGCTCCTGCCTCACTCTTCCTTAGGATCCTATCCTTGCTGCTCCATAACAATCCAAGGCAGGAAATTTTTTTCTGCCTTCCTAAATTGCTGTGTGATCTCTACATAATACGCAGAAAAGGATAAAAAGAGGAGTGTAAGTACTTCAAGGATGCCCAATACTCAAGGGAAAGGCAATCCACTCACTGCTTGGAGACTTGGAGCCTGCAAGTGATAATACTGTGTCTGACAAAAGACAGGCAGATGAAAGAGAATCAGGATAATCCTCTCAACTGCTAAGAGACCTTTATCATTTAACATGAGTGCTCCAAACAGCAGGAGATGTTCTTTATTCTTGGTTAATGTTTAAAGGCTTCAAAGTGGGATACTGTTATGGCTGTGAATGAAAAGGACAAATTTTGCTCACAAACTTAGCTCCAGCTTTTCTCTCTTATTTTCTATTCAACTTTTTTCTTTTCTCTAAATACTCACAAAATTGTTACTTTGAGAGACAACGACAGCAGCTGAAAACAGTTTGGCTGACTCCACGAACTCAGGTCACAGCACAAAATGCCTTGTGTGGGTTGCAACACTCATGTTTGCCACACAATCACTGGAAAGGTGGGAACACTCCAGCCTGCACAGCTGTTTTGAATTCCCAGTTGTCACTTCCAGGAAACCCTGATATTAGTAAAACTATAGTTTATCTGGGAACCAAATGCATAAGTTTCAAAAAGTTTGCCACAGACACAAGTTTATGTAAGTGGTCTCTTTTAGAAATAATTTCATTGTTAACTAAGAGAACAGATATAGCTACACTGATTTTTGGATGCTGTCAGTCAGGAAGATACTTTAGATTCCTTATGATGTTAGTCCTGGGAGTAGCCCCAGATCTGGTTCTCTACAGAGGAAGTAGGAATCTGAGACTTGCTGTGACATTGCAGGAGCAAATGAGGTTAAAAAACTCCCTGGAATCAGCTTGCATGTCAGCAATGATTTAAGCAGGTAAGGACTATTTGTGAAGCAGCATTTCCTTAAAGAAAAAAACAAGCCCCAACAACACTGACCCTCTCACTGCATTGTGTTTTCCTTGGTGCTGGCACAATAACTGCTAATTACTAAGATGTTAATGAGTAGTTAATTATTTATACAAAGTGGGATGGCTTCAGCAAGAGATACTCTGGTGTCAGAATACAAGGTGGGACTTACTCGGTGTTTTAAGATAAAGTTTGGAAGGTTTTAAAATGTGTCTCTTGCTTTCCTGTGACATACTTAAATCCTTGTGAAACAGGATATTCTGGGGAGAATCCATTTTTTTTTTTTTAATGAGCTTATCTCCTTCTAAGAAACGTATTTAGTAGGTGGTGCTTGAGCACAGCAGACATATCCCACAGGCTTGGAGTCGATGTGTACCTTCATTCCAGAGACACAACTTGCTGATATTACTCTTGAGCATTCCTGGCTGGCAATGCCAGAGTTTCTTCCTCAGCTGTGGTTTCTGGAAATCCTCTTCTTTGATTATATGTGTTTCATTCTCTGTTGTCCAAGGCACATGAGCACCTATTCTGAATTCCACTAAACACCATGACTGCAGCTCTATTGGTGTCAAGCATCTCCCTGTGTTATTCTGAGAAACTAAGCCCAGGGAACTTGTGGAACAGTCTAGGATCAGACCTGCAAAGGAACACAGAAAACCCCCAGAGGAGGCAGGTTACTCAGCTGAGCCTGGGAGAGTCGTAACTACATCATTAGACTGCCTCCTCTCTCAGGTACACTGCACAAAGGGATAACGTGAAATAGGTAGTTGTAGATTAATGAGATTCATCTGGAACATCAAACAGAGGATTTTCCCTTGAGGATTGTGATTAGAACTTGCATACTTTCAGTGTAGCAAATCTGTACCACTTTACTCTCTTAGTACTGGCAACATCTAATTTTGGCAATATTGGGCTGTGGTAGCTAATTAGGTGAGAAGTAGAACAATATATCTATCTGTACTGTTCCTTTTCCCAGAAAAAAAAAACCAAAAAACAAACAAAACAAAACCAAAAAACAAAACCCTTTCTCATCCCATTCCATTTGGTTGTCCTTTTATAGAATCTTATTACTATTATTTGCACTTTTCTCACAAATACAATGAATGCCACCTTCACAGTAATCTGCTACTGCCATTGTTCACACTACTTCCTGATATTTGAGAAAAAATCCATTATTAAGATAATAAAATAACAACACAGTTATAGGATTTGGATGATATTTCAAGCTTCAGAACATTTTATGTTTCTTCAGTGGTCTACTTTCCAGGGTGATTTAGTTCATTTTTGCTCTTGTATTCCAATAGCAACTGTAGCAGAAAAGCCTATTACTATCTGGACAGGCTAAAATGCTGCAGCTTCCCTCTTAAGATGCAAATTTACATACATGGATTGATGGTGACATCTTTGTCACAGGAGGTAGAGACGCCTGCTAGGATAAAGCTTGCAGGATTCCTCTAAGCTGATTCAAAAAGCAGTGGCCTGCCAGAAAAGATAGATGAAAAACATTATACCAATCCATAAATTGTCCATTGGCTACTCATTGGAGCCTGGTTTTAATTCAGCACACTGATCCTTATCTTTTAAGCCTTAATAGTTAGTTGACTCTAAGAACATCTATTTTCTGCCTGCTTGCATGAAAGCTGATGAATTTTTTTTAGACTTTTCTGTTCTAGACGGAAAGATGAAGGAGGCAGGGGCACAATGTATCAGTTACTTCTTTCCATTTCCCAAGTTTATAATTTTTCCCTTTCAGACTGCAATGTATCAATTCAGATTTCCCCATCACAGAACATGATCCGCAAAATCTTCCTCCATATGCAGTTATGACAGTTTTTTTCATTACTTTCCTATCAAGGAAAACCCCATGTTGGCATTGGTAAATGTATTATTAGCTCTTTTCATGAAGAATTCTGCCAGACATGATGCTAAGAAATGTTTTAAAAATATCTCTAATAAAAAAGAAGAGATGAAAAAGAAGCATTTTCATGTGTTTTAGCTGAATTCACAATAAAGCCTAGTGTGCCCATGTCTGATATATTTATGCCATCCAGCAGCTTTTTATTTCATAAAAAAGTTACCAACTGGATGCAGCAAAAGGATAACTGTACCTCAAGATTATTTTTTTTTGGCAGAAAATGCACATTGAATGCTTTACAAGTACCATACCCTTTTTTTGCAAGCAATGACAGATACTAATGCAATTGTGTCATTTCTAGATTTCAGCCTCAGGCCTGAAATTATTACATATGTGATTAAATTTTTCAGCGATCATAGTGAAAACAGTGGACTTATTAAAATAAATTACATGTTTAAATGGTTGCAACAGCAAAATCTTAAATAGCAAGAAGCTGCTTATTATATCTATTTCTTCAGGTTTTTTGTCATAAGGTGTCTTCAGATACTGTTTATATGAATAAATCTTTGTTCAGCATGGTTGTTGCCACATACAAATGCAAAGGTATTCTAAAAATATAAACTGCAGCAACTAAAGAAGCCAAGAGTCTATATAGACTCTAAGATGGATCAGGAAATGCATTGGGACACCAGCTCCCATTTGTGTTGAACACCCATCTACCTTACGACTTGAACCGCATGAATATGCAGAAGAGAGCAGGCTTTGTGCCAGAAATAAAGCAAACTTCCCCCCATCACAATTCTATAGATTGTGATGAAATGCACTGAGATTACAGCAGTGATTAATCAGTTTCTTCCAAGCATCTTAAAACTGAGTGAACAGTCTGAGATGGAACTTGCCCTATCCACAACAGCAGTATGTCTTATTAAAAGATGATGGTTCATATGAATCTACACTCAAGATAGAGGATTTCCAATTCTTGTGCAAGAATTTTGGTCTATATGGCCATGTTTTAGAGCAAGTTGATCTCTCTGAAGAAACTCCGTCTTACAGCACATGCTAAATTTTTCTCTCACAATACCGAGATGATACCTTTGTCCTTGCTGGGAGATCTTGGGAGGCTGCTGACTTGTGGAACCCTGCCAGCCTTGACACTAATAGACTAAAGAGATGGGAGAGTTCTGTAATTTTGCATGGAAAATGTTCCATGTATCTGGAGAATTTTAATGATTATTTTTATAATATCTCCAGATTTTTGATTCTCCTACACAGTTACAGAACAACTGCAGGAACTCAATTCATAAGTCTGATCTTGCTGGTGTATTTTCTCCTTCTAGATTTTGTTTCAGCTTTTTAACCCTTCTCTTTGTCAAATCGTTAAATTTTGACAGCCAAAACCCTGCTCAGTTTGTGCCCAACTGTGAAGAAGCCTTAAATTTATGGAGAGGTAAGTTCTATTATTAAATGTCTTCACTGTATCTCATGAAGCTGAGCACACTCACACTGTGCTTCCTGTAACTGGTGACATCTGGTGCTAGTCAGGTTTAATTGTAACTGCTTTGGAAAGCTGCAATCTTATTTCATTTAGCCTGAATTAATCTTCCTTAACAAGCACTCAAAATAGCCCTTTTCCCTCTAAGTATGTTGGCCACAGAGCCATTGTTGTGACTTATTATTGGGAATCCTTTTTCTGCCTAGCAAAATTGGGACAAAGGAATGCCTCATCAAGTTTTTACTGTTCTGCTTCCTTGCATTTATAAAGCTCATATGAATGGCTACATGCAAATGTCCTTCCTGTAGAAGGTCACCCAATTAAGAACTAGTGCACAGAACCATAAAGTTTTATTAATACAATCCTTTGGCTTAAACTGTTTTAATCTAAAAGCTTTTTTAAATTGCTAGTAATATTTTTGAGTATAATTGCAGTTAATTTACAGTAATTAGAGTATTTATGGGTCTGAGCCTTATATTCCTGTGTATATTTAGCTTACCAATATTTCAATGTATAAACATCAAAATACCTTTTAAAATCCTGTGTTCAATCACAGTTTCTCCAGCTTCTTGAAAAATTTGTAATCCTCTTTGCCCCTCTGCTTACTGTAATTTTGGATTGTAAGTTTTTGAGGCTGAGAGATCTGTTTCATTGTGTCTCTATGCAGGATAACAGGACAATGCTTTTCCTCAGACTCACTGGATGTTAGTACAGTCTTTACAAAAATGATTAAGGTAAGACCCCAAACAGAGGCTGTAATGAATGGCTGCTCACTTTCCTCTGTCTGGATCATGTGTTACCATGGAAGGTGGAAGGGGAAGAGGCTCACCCACTCCCTCCCTTCCCTTTTCATCTCTGTTATGGTGGGAGCTCAGCATAGGAAGGGAGAGTTGATGCTGTTAGAGATGGCAAAGATGTTTTCATAGATTCATAGAGATTACACCTCATAAGGATCATGCAGTCAGTGTTGAACAAATAAGTTCTCTATATTCAAACCACAAGGCATAACTGATCTGAAGTCTTTCTTTGCTCAGAGGAGTTAATTGTTGTATGTTATGGGCAGAGAACAGGATACCATAAAGCACTGCCAGTTCTGGAGTTTACAATATTTTGTGTCAGGGAGGTATTGATGTGATCAAAGGTGAACACCTATAGGATGTAATGCAGAGAAAAAAAGAGAATTTTCCTTTTTCCGGCCACTTCTGTGAAAATACTCTATCAATTAATCAGGTATTACTAGAACACAACACCAAAGCTGATAATCTCAGGTCTTAAGAAAGCTGTGCTCTTCTACTCCATGCTCTGTGTCTTTCTACAGATGGCACAATGTTTTACAAAAGCATGGAGGAAAAAATTGTGGAATGCATGTAGACTGTAACGGAGGAAAAATTTTCTTATTTCTGATCTTTGCCTACAGGGATTTGGTAAGAGCTAAGCTTTTCAGGCCATTAAAACATATATTTAACTTCTTATTTAATTGGCAAGTCATAGAGATCACTTGAATGGTCATGCAGTGTTCAACTATCCCAGCTGCCCTCATATTGATACACAATATTAGAATATAGTCAATCTTTGTCAGCAGTGAAACAGGCTGTGTTTCATAATTATTATTTATAATTAAGGAATTGGTAAAAGAGTTATAAGGGCATGCTGACAGCAGTTAACTTAGTAGCAAACCTGAAATTGGCTGTAATTGCTGTAATAAATCAATTTGACCAGTATTATTGCTACAGTAAAACTAATAGTCTGTAAGAGCAGTATGTGATTAAAGACAGCTCCCTCTCAGATCTTAGTGACTAGAAATTTAGAATGTGAAACTAAATTCCTAATGTAGAATATAAAACTAATAGAGCTGCTGATAAAAATTGAGGTTAAATCTTTCCCAAAGTTTTAACAATCAAGGAACAGATGAACATTAATAATAGGAAAGCTTGGCCAAATTTTGAGGCTGACAAGAAAACACAAAGCAGCATGCATGCTACCACCCAAAGTTGGCAGCCTGAATGCCTAAAGCAGTCTCAGTGTCATTAAGCTTCCTGCCCTGACAGCGCTATGGGAGTTGTGTTTTTACATCAGGGAGGAGAGGGAGACTGCTGGAATGACACCACAATGAAACAATAAGCCTTGCACTTTCATCTGTTCTACCCAGAACACTGGATTAAAACTAACATTAGGATCAATCAGCGCACTAGCCAAACTGTATCTTCAAATTTCTGTTTGTTCCAAACAAATTTTTTCAGCACAATATCTGCATTTAGTGCCAGCCATGGCTTCTGCTCTCTGAAGTATCTCTAGGACTTTTGGCCAATTTTGTCACGAGAGTACCCACATCACTCTTGCCTTCAAGGAACCATATTCAAAAGCAAAGGATGGCTCTTCTCAGGTGATACTTGTCATGTTCCTTGCATGAAACTGGACTCTAAATTGTGAAAGTACACATGACTAATTTCTCTTGCAGACTGTGTTATGTTTCATATTGCTCAAGCAGCATTGGATACTTTCCTGTAGTGTAAAGATTTCCAAATTCCAAATGTGTCAGAAGATGAGTGATGAACCAGTGCCAGATCTGTGAAAGCTTGCACCACACGTTTCACAGGCCTATTTTTTCCTTACCCCTTAGAAGGGTACCTCAGGGTACACTTCAAAGTATTATAAATTTATAAAGAGAAGAAGGGGAACTTTTTGGTGTATATTTATTGGTCTCTAAAAACCAGTAAATCTTCCTGTATCCATGTACATGCCCAGTGGATCTGGAAGTTCACCAAAGTAAGAGCTGAAAATGTTAGGTAAAAATTTGAAATGTTTCTAATAAGTTAAAAGGTTAAAAATACCATTTCCTATATCTATCTTAAATGCTTTAAAAGTACTGACATGTTGGTTTGTAGTGTATGTTGCATATTCATTTAAAATAAACTTACTCAGAGTAAAGATTAAGTTATTTTGAGTAAGCCTTTCCGACAAGGAGAACAGGAAACAGGTTTGTATGTGTATGTGAATTCAAATTGCACTCAGGAGGATCATTTACTGCCTTTCTTATGAGAAAGAAAATAAATTCATGCAGACTATAAAATCATAAGAGCAAAATCAATGTTAAAATTAGGGACTGAATATATAAGAAATATGCATAGAACAAAAATTGCAGTGAAACAAGAAGCCACTGCTATAGTGTTCAGCTGATTCATTGCCAACTTCATTAAACTGCTAAGAGGAGAAAGAAGGTCTCAACAAAAGTCAACAACACTGGTTGTTGTTGCAAAACCCATCTAACTTTTACTTTATTCATAAATTTTTTAATAACAACTCTTCACATTATCAGCTGTTATAGGAGCACATACCCTTCTCACTCACCAGCCCTTTTGTGTGCATCTTAAAATTCTGACACTGAGAGCTTACAATCGACTCCAGCTCAGAATTGAGGTCCACATATAACAAGACTGCAGGATTAATACCACACAAGTAAAAGGAATGTATTGAGTTTAATTAAAAATTACAAGTGATGAAATAATCTTTTCATTCTTGAGAGAGGATAGCAAGTAATGTTGTTGAAGCTACTTCCACCTTGTTTTCTTGGAGTGGCCACATATGGAAAGGATGGAAAGCTTGCAGTCCACAGGGAAGCTCGTGTGAATTACAGCTGCTGAAACATGATGAACAGGAAATTTGGACTCTGGTAGAGGAGAGCCTGGGTGTATTCACTGGGTATTTGCATAGCTGCAGAAAGAAACAGCATTTCTTTACAATGACTTTTAATTAAACAGACTTGAAACAAAGTGGAATGTGTATTTCAGGAACTCTCTAGCCCTGTAATCTTAGCAGAGTACACAAAAATTAGGACCAAACTGGGAAATTCAGATAGGCCTGTGAAGTTAAAGATGTCTGATGATAATTTTATCCATTAGGATGTCAGGTACTGGTGTCACTCATTATTCAGCAGAAATTTGAACTCACTTTGATGATATCAAAAGTGGATATTCCTCCACAGAGCTATATGTCTTAAAATAATGATGTTGCAACTTTAAGACTTGCCTGTTATTTCTAAAAATGCTATCCAAATTACAAAGGTTTTGATTTGCCAAAATTTTTGGCAAACTGAGTGTTACCAGCTTATGAGAAGTTAAAAGATGAGGCAGGCTTCTCTAATAGTCTCTTTCATCTCTTTTATATCTCTTTTATGGAAGAGATTTTATTTAAAGATGATAAGACAGCAGATTTAAAATGATCTCATAATATAAATGTTAGGAGTCTCCAAAGTTTTTTCTAATTTTTCTATCCATATCAGAAAATGAGTCTGGTAATGCTTTGACTGAAGTCAGTAGAATTTTCCCTATTCAATTAGCCTCTAAACCTGCAATGGGATTTGCTAATGCATAAAAAGTCAAAGCCAATACAATTGATATGTAAAGGGCATTTATGATGCATGGTCAGTAATGAACATTTCCCTTTCTTTTTTTCTGGAAAACCTAATTTCAGAATCAGAGGAACATTCAATACCAAATACCTATTTAAAAAGGGACAATTCTGCAACCAGTCCTCAAACTAAACATTGAAAATCTGTTTCAGACCAGCTTCTGTGGCATTAGATGATACCTGAAGTGCATGAAGATTGCAGCATCAGGGCTGATATAAGTAAGGGCCAACAATGACAGAAGGAAACAAATAAAGGCCATTCAGAAGAAATGCCTTCAGAAAATTCCCCCTTCCTGTTCTTCTGTAGTTATTATAAAATAAAATCCTAACTTTCTGATCAATTCAAATTCATAAGTGTGAAAATAATTCTGCCTATCCCACAGCATGATAGAGGTCATGGGACCATGACTACTGAGAACTAAAAACTCAGAACTTTGCTGTCAATCAGGCCACCAGGTTATTGCCCACTGCTCCTTTAAAGTGTTCCAGGAATAAATGCTGAGATAGAAATGGGAAGGAAGTGCAGTGGCAGCTGGTTTTTTCACCCCTGCTAATGCTATACTGCAGTTCAGACTTTTCTCCACACATTCTCCCATATTTACAGATATCTGTTCAGTCTAGGGAAGCTAGAAAAGCTGCAATGTGAATACTATATCTATATTATTTCTAGTCTAATTAGCAAACCCCATCTTTATATTCATGGGTTTATTACCTGATAATCATGTACTAGCACAATGTGATGTGTTTATTTCCATCAATAGAGGAAATATTGAGTTCTTTGTTCATCCTCAACAGTCTGCCTCAGACAAAATATTGGCTTCAGTTAATTCAATGAAAATTTTACCACAACAGGATCAGCATATAATACATTTCATTTTGATAACCTTAAAATGATAAATATCTTTTAGTCATTATAGGTTTTATAAGAAAAAGAAGTAACTACATCGAAGTTTATTACCCTTCTCCTGCATGGGAGTCTTTGTGGGAATCCTGAAAAGCCACAAAACAAAATATTTATTCTTATCTGGGTATGACTGGTATGCCTGTTTGTACTTTAAAAACAGAGCTGTCTCCCACTTCTCATCTCCTGTGTACGTCTGCTGGTGTCTGAGCTGTAGGGTAAAATTTAAGAGTCTTGGCCATGCCTAGAGAACACATAAAGACCTCTGCTCCCTGTGGTTTCCCCTAGAGCTTAGAGGCTGGCAGCCAGATTTCCCAGCAGCTAAAAGCAGGAGCTGCTGGCTACTGAAATGCATACTGACAAACCAGGCATGGCCACAGCCCCCAGGGCTTAGTTCACAGCCCCTGCAGTAGTGATTGCCATTATTCATTCAGACAGCAAAATATTAGATTTCATTGGCTATTGCTAAGGTGGCTTGCACACTGCACAGCTCTTGATTTTCTGTTATTCATGTGTTTGATCTCAGAAGCACCAGTGGAAAAGCCATCTTTTGGGGGGAATGAGGGCCTAGCATCCTGTGGGAAAGCAGGCTTCACAGGATGAGAAGTATGTTAAATATATGCTTTGACTTTTTACCCACCAAACCCAACTGTACAACCCTCATGGACTGTTTGGCATGAAAAATGGAGTGATGCAAACTACTGGGGAGGGGATGTACAGCATGACAGCAAAACAGGAAAAGAGAAAAAAATGAAAGCTCCATCTGAATGGTGGTCTAAAATTTTGTTTCTCAGCACACATTATTTGAAAGATTGAGGGGAGCAGAGAGTGTCTCCCATCCCTTGTATAGATGCTAACAAACCTCCTGCTCAAAATAGTGTTCTGCATATATAAAATCCATGGCTTGCCTTTAATATTCAGTGGAGCATGACATACCATACCAAGCCCCTCTGGGCATGTCTAAATCAGTGGTTCAATTTGGATCACTTTTCAAATGTATCTCCTAATATCACTGTTCAGTTCTCTTTTATTCTCACTGCAGAGTGGTGCCTGAGTGCAAAAACTGAGTATGTGCTCCAGGAACACCCCTCATGTACTGCTACCACAAACAGGCACTAAATCAGGGCACTGCATTTGTGCTAGCCCAGGCTCTACCCACCACCAAAGGATTAGTTCTGAATAGAGCCAAAAAGTTTGTGAGTCATTACTAATTTTAGAAGGTAAACATGGATGCTATCTGTGACATTTTTCTACTTTTCATACCCTCTTTCTAATCCAAGAGCTCAAGACTGAACATCTAACAAATGCATGTACTTAAAAACTGCCTACTTTTCCGTATTTCACTGGCATATTATCACACTCAGCTTGCACTTTGAGGTGATGTAAGGTACATTATTGATTGTGACACACAGATGAAACAGCCATTTACCATCCCTGCCTGCTTCATGACCTTGACCTAGTCATCTTCTCCTTAGATAGTTTTGGAAATTGCAAAACACATTTCCTGTCTGAAAATTACAGCAACTGTATAAAAAAGAAGTGAAGTGAAAACAATTTGTGGGTTTGTGTCAAAAGAAGATTATACGTATATGTAGAAAATGAAAAATAAATACTTTGAGTTTTAAATTGAGGTGAGAATAAAATTATGGAAAAACAGGGACACTTACATGTGTGCAACTGCTTGTGAAAATGACTAATAGTACCTTTACTCAAGACATAGAAATACCTTCATTCCCTTTGAGACCTGTCCATACTATGAGAAAGCAATGTGAATATACATGTTAAATACCATAATGCACTTTATTGTTTCACATTGTCATGTTTTAACCTCAGTCAGAAACTAAGCATCAGAGAGCTGCTCACTGACACCCCATCCCTCCAGTGGGGAGAAGAACCGAAAAAAAGTTAACCTTATAGGGTTGAGATAAAACCAGTTAAATAATTAAAACAAAATATAATATAATAATAATAATAATAGCAATAATGATAATGATTGTAACAGTAATTGTAATGAACAGGAGAGGGAAAGGACAAGAGATTCCCAATGTAATTGCTCACCACCCACTAACTAATATCCAGCCCATCCCCAAGCAGATTTCAGCAGCTCCTTGATTACTCCCTCCAGTTTATAAACTGAGCATGGCATTCTATGGTATGGAGTGTCCCTTTAGCCAGTTTGGTCACCTTCTCCTGGCCAGGTTCTCTCCCAGCTTTTAGTGCAGCTCCCCACTGGCAGAGCATGAGACACTGGAAAGTCCTTGACTCAGGGTGAGCAACACTTAGCAATGGCTAAAACATCAGAGTGCTATCATTATTGTCCTACTGAACCCAGAACACAGCAGTGTACCCTTCTGGAGTAGCATTGGTAGCTGCTTAAAGCACAGGACACGAGAATACCAGAAAACAGATTAAAAAAAAAAGAAATATCTGAAATATTTTCAGTGACTGTTAGGTGTATAAAATAATGTTCCCCAAATGCTGAACCATTTCCAGAGGTGTACAAGCAATAGAGATAGCCAAAGCTAACTACAGGATCAGGCTTCTCTTTAGTCTTGTGCAGCTGGACTTAAGCTTCAAGCAGCACAAACTAGACCAGCGCTGTCACTGTGTGACACTACTGCTACTTCAGTTGTTAGTGGTAATATTTCCCCTTAATTGTGTGTTATTATTTCTGTTATAAAAATAGCTTCCCATTACTCTCAAGTGAAAAGAAACAATTACACATCAGAATATGATGAAAATCTAATTTTAACAAGATTTGTGAGTTTAATAATTGTTTGCTGTATAAATATGCTTCAGAAGGCTGAGAAGCTATTCATCAGGAAGATCTGTGTCATTTATTCATATCACCTTTAAATGAAAACTCATACTCTGAGAACTCTTTCCACAACCTATATGAAATAAGTGATAAAATTTAGCTGGGTACCATATAACATCAATGGTTATCCTACAAATTTACTTTGCTCTCTTCAATCATAGAAATATTTATTGATTTGTTTAAAGTTATTTGCTTGCAAACAGCATCCCCCCCTTCTCTCCAGCCCACCCCATTCATAATTGATCACTCCTTATTTTCCTCTTACATTTAGTGCAATATTTATACTGCCAAAATAAATACTTAGCGCTGGAAAGCAGAATCCAACCAGCATACATTCAAATGTAGCAATTGCTGTGAAGACTGGTGAGGACTAAGCAATGTGCTTAGAGAGCCTTTCCAAAATCAGGCTGGATGAAGCAGCAGAGAGCACTATCTGCCACAGGGAAACATCTCACCAAAAGCCAAAAAGCGGAAAACCTAACAGCTTTTTCTTCAGCTTTTGCCCCGATCCAGGCACATTTTAGCTAGGCATGATGGAAATCTGCTAAATACAATTTGTCCTTGGCGATGTTTCCAGCCCAAACTTCCTCAGTAGCTTTCGGGTTGCACCTGCTGCTGCTGACACTTGTCACTGAGTAACATTTTGGACAGGAGACAAGAGATGAAACCTGAGATCCACCCACTTACACATTTATACAAGCCTGGTTAACTACCAGTAGACAGAATTATTCCGATTTGTAAGTGTGTCTGAGATCAGATTTGTGTACTATATTATGTCTTGTGTGCTGGGGCAGCTACCTTGCTCTTGAGAGGGAGTGCTGTCAGCATATGTGTACAGCCCTCAGACTGCTGTAATGAAAAAATATTAATGACACAAAACAGTTTGATGTATGGTTTCTAGGTAATTGATTTAAGTAATGGTACTTTGTGCCAGTTATTAACTCCTACAGTAGAAAACATGATGAAGAGGGAAGAATTGCAATGTAACACAGCTTTTGTCAGTCACGTGATTTGAACTTTTTGAGCAGCTGGGTCTGACATAAATGCAACTGGATCAAGACACAAAGATTCATTTGTTCTCTAAGCAACTGCTTGACTCTTTCTCTGATGAATTTTGTTTAACACCTCTGTTTTTACAGAATAGTTGTTAATTTCTCAATTAATTGGAAGGTATAAATGATAAAATGTTTTTTTTAATGAGAAAATGCTTCCTAACATACTACTATAATGAACCACTTCCATCTGTCTATTTGCACCTCATTTTCAATCACAGCTGAAATTGATGTAAAGTTTAGGAATTCTGCTAAAAGTAAAATTATAACCAGAATCATGGCATCTAAGATAAAATATATGTATTAAAAGGGGAGCTTTTAAAAATATGTTGACATTCTAATGAAAAGTTAAAATCTCTGCTGACTCAAAGCCCATCCAATGATATCATTCAAAAATTAAGAACAGAATTTACATCTGAGTGGTTCAAGTAGCACAAAATTTTCTATCTTAATCAAAAGATAATGAAAAAGGTATGACTTCCAAAGATATGCAATTGAAATAGGTACTGAATGGTTTTTAAAAAAACTATAGCAAACTATAATTCAATTGATTACCCAAACTATATTATATCTTACTATTTTGTAGAAATATATGGTTGTAAGAGTGTTCACTCAATTTCTCAGCAAGATTTAAGAAACACTTGGTTTGAGTGGTGCACAGGGTGTCTACAGTTTGAATAGGAGACACTTTACTGAATTAGTCAGGGGGACCACATTGAAAAGACTCAGCCCACAAAAACTCTTTTGAATTTACTTTGGTGTATGCAAATTAGAGCAGTCTCGCGCATTACCATATCACTGCTGTGCTCAAAAGAAAGCTACTGAAGTAACTATTCATATACTGTCTCAGGTTTAAATATTTAATTAATTACCATAGACCTCATTTTAAGTGTCATGACTGTTTGCTTTTTCTTGCCACAGCACTGGAGACACAGTGACACTAGGTGCAATGAATCTTGGCAGAGAAAAAAGGTATCATCTGCCCTGGGAGCTGTTTGTAGGCTTTTTTAAGTTGTAGATTTTCAATGTCAGCCTTACACAGACATCAGGAGAAAGGTTTGCCAGCTAGTCTAATTATCACTGGCACTCTCACCTCAAATACGTCAGATGGAGCTGAAGGGATTGAGCTCTGATTATCATTGGGAAGGGCTTCATCGTGTGGAGCTCTGGGCTTTGCCTCACCTAAGTGTAACGGTGCAGCGTGCTTGGAATGGACCTTGACCTGACAGCCTAGCCATTTCCTGCAGGAGAATGTGGACAGAGGGGAAAAAATTGCAGTCTTCTCCTCACCCTTTGCCAGTCCCTCCTAAAGTTCAGCTCCCTTGGAGCTCTTGACTTTGTCTCTTTTCTAGCCCCAGTCCAAGGGGGGGCTTGACAAGTAGTCAAGATTTACCCTATCCAGAGTCCCCATCCTATAGCAAAGAGGAGAAAATTGTAAGGGGATAGCATCTGTGGAGTCTCCCCCTACCTTATTCAGGTTTTAAACCCTTTTCAACCCCTTTCAGCTGGAGCTCTTGGCTTTGGCTCTCGCCTGACCTTAACATAAGCCTAGGCATGAGATGAACTGCATCCTGAGATGCCCAGTGTTATCCCAAGAGTTCTGGTATGAGCTCTTTGCACAGACTACCCCACCACTGATCCTCCCCCTTGCACCCCCACTGCACCTGGAGCTATGGGCTTCTTGTCTCAATCCTAATTCTAACCCCAGGCACGGCCTAAGCCTAAATCCTAGACTTCCCAGCATGGCCCAGAAGTTTACTTGGGAGATAACTCTTTTTTCTCCCCTCCATGAGAGGCAGGCATTGCTACAAAAATGGGCAGTTGGGAAGGCTCTGTGTATCTTAGGCCAACCTGCAGACTGTGTTGAGAAGGTCAAGCTGCCCTGCCCCACATTGTGACAGGTGGATTATAAACACAAGTTTAGACCTCTGGTCTACTCCTTACAGTAAAGTCCTTAGGCAAAAGAAAGAACTCTAAAAGAATAAAATTTCTAAGCACCTTCCCAAATTAGAATTGGTTTATGTCAGAATTTCTGCTTTAAAAGAATCTTTGAATGTTAAAACTATGCCAGTGTTGGTATTTAAAATGGCAGTATATCATTACTGAGATAATAAAATGCATTATTTCTGATCAAACATTTCTACTTTATCAAATAGTTGAGGTTAAAAATCTTGAGCAACATTGAACATTTGTAAAGATCAGTAGCTATAAATTCTCAGTAAATTAATACCTATAATATTTGTTAGAGGAATTGATCTGAGACTAAGCAGGCACTCAATTCCTTTTTGGAAGGTGATATCATTCTCTATTGTGAAATTTTCTGTATCCAAAGGAAACTTCAGTGAATGGGGATATCAAACCTTCTGATGCTATAGCACAGTGTACATTATTACAATTATGCCTATGAAGGCATTTCTTTTTCCTGGGCACTTATGTCAAGCAGGTATGTGTGTGATGCCGAACGGGTCTACTATGGTTGCAGGAATCACAATTTATAAGCAATTTATTTTGAATAAATGCAGTAAGAAAGAACACCATTCTCACATCTACTTCAACAGAAGAGTTTTTACCAACCCTGTTGGGTGCAGGGCATGGACAAATCCAAGCATGGCAAAGTAATATGAAATGGGCAATAGCATGAATGAATGAAATGCCAATTTATAACAATATGAAAGAAGGAAACCCTTTGGTTTGTGCTTCATAAGTAAATGACCCTCAAAACAAATGTTTATGTAAACAAAAATTGGATAGTATTTGAACTGTAGGTTTTCCAAGAGACTGAAGTGTTGAAACCAACCAGATGTTCTTGTTGATGGCTTTGCAGCTATTGACTTCTGCTCCTTCTCATATCAGTGACTGAAGGCTGATCCATGTTCTCTAGTATACAAATGCTAAAGAAGATAATTCTTCATCTGAATTTATGTAATTGCAGAAATTTGAGCAGCGTCAGATACCACACTGCAAGAAAGGATTTTCCATGGTGTTAAATATAATTTTTTTCACTGTATGCTGGAAGCTCTGATGCTAACACATCAGAATATACAACCTCTAAAACCCAAATGTAAGCATGAACTTTAATTTGTATGACATCCCCAAGTGCTCAAACATCTAGCTAGACCCTCATATACAGGAACAGTTATAGGAATGGTAAGATCATTTGCAGAAGCTGCTCAATAAATGCATTTCTATATTAGAATATAAATACAAAAAGTCCTCAAAAGTCACAAAGTGTATCATCCAAATAGAACTTGTGTGCAATTACTTAAAACTGAATAAGGTTATTTTTATAATGTGTAGGGGTGTACATATACATCTATATGTATTCACAATCTGCTCTTAAAACACGGAAGGAAAAGAAACAGCTTGGTAAGGGTCATGCAAAAGGATGCATGTGCTAAATGTAATACCCTTGACAAGGTGTCAAAGAGCACATGCCCATCACATGGGAGTGCCTAGGTGTGTATGACTGGAGGTGATGACTGATATGAGCAAAGTCATTCAGTCAGAGAGGTTACATGCATGTGTTTAAATAGATGCTGGTGCTGATGAGAGACATAAGGATATATATGGTTCTAGAGAGAATAAATTCCTGATGATGGGTTGTAATCAATTGATGGTAATGCTGCATGTATCTGCATATTAAAGTGGTGGGTAGTGATAATATGCATAATTGTGATGGTGGGCAGACGGTGATAACAAGATGTGTGAACAGTAGGAGGTGATGGGTACGTATGCACGGTAAAATGAGTAGGATGCAAGGATGCATGTGTGATGCTGAGTATAGCAGTGCTGTGGGGAGCATATAGCAGCATATGCACCGTGGTGATATTTGTTTGATGTGGACCTGCTGTTCTTGACAAAAGTAGGTGGTGCTTTTGGGCAGCCGTTTATGTGAAGAGACAGGTCATTCCCCATGCAGGTGTGCTTTGCTCACACAGATGGGGGTTACAACCAACAGAATAAATAAGCATTTACTGAGTATTTTGTGTGTCTGCCTGTGCTGAGGGAATGTTGATGCAGTGAGCAAGTGTGAGGGTCTATGTGAACTAGTGAGTAACCATGTCTGGTTAATACAGAATGGTCAGCTGGTATATAGAGAAAGGTCATGGTGGTATATGAAAATTGATTTAGTGGCTATGTACAACATGTAAGGACAGACGGTATACTCAGAAAAAAAAACATAAGAGAGAAGAGACATATTGCCCAGCAGGATAGGTGTATGGGAAGTTCATGCTCTTCTTTTTTTTAAGAAAAATTTGCTTGCTGGAGAAGAGAGATGCAGTATTAGGACTACCCGAAGATGTCCATGTGTGTTCAGAAATGGTGGTGAGGATGAGGTATTTAAGGTGTCAGTGTCTGCCTAGAGATGACAACAGGAGGAACTATAGGTGTATGTGTGTTCATCTAGAATCAGGGTGTGTGTAAAAAACAGCACAGTATAGGTCAATGTGTAGAAGCAGTCGGTGGGTACAGCTGGAAGAAGTTATGTAATGCATATATGCAGCATATGAATGGAGATGGTACCAATGGTTTGTGTTACTGTACAGGCTCAGGAGGGTTTATAGCCTCCCCTGGTGTGGATACAGTCCTATCAGGGATATGCATATGTTTTAAGTACGTATTAAGTATACATTTTCTATATTTTATATAAATATATCTTTTAAGTATATTTTAAGAGAGGGGGTTGTAACACTGGTGAGGCAGCGTGTGGTGGTTGAGCTTGAAGCGATCCTATGATTGAGAGCAGATATGTGGGGACAGAGGCGCTGACAGCAGGAGATGGTCTTGGCACCACAGCGGTGCAAATAGTCGTGTCGAGCTGCAGTGTGCAAATTGGTCACTCACTCTTGGATGTGACCGACAGAGGCGAAACATGTACCGAGGTGTTGCAATATGATGAGGGGTATCTTTCGGGACAGAGTGTATGGAGAGGGGCAGGGCTGCTCATGAGTGATATCTGGAGTTGTTGGTGGTGGGACAGGACAAGGCAGGGGGCGTGGAGCTGCGTGGCGGTGGGAGGCACGGACAGCGCTGTGTGCATAGGATTGAATGTTTTGTGCTTTGTCGCTCGGTGCCGTGCCTGGTGCCAGCGCTGTGAGGTGGGCAATGCACACGGTGCAGTGACAGGAGAGGGTTACAGCAGCTGCGCAGACATGAGCCATGCTTGCCTAGGTAACACTGCTCACCCATGCAAGACCCAGGCTTTTTTCTTAAAGGACAAAGGACAGTCCCTTTGCCAGGGGTGCCCCTGGTCTGGACCTAGGTGCCGTGGAGGGAGAGCTGCGGAGAATGGAGGGAGAGGATGGTGGACGGGGAGGGAATCAGTGGAAGTGGGGGAAACAATACTGAGTGGGGACAGAAGTGAGGGACAGGGGGGCACTGAGTAGCGTGGGGCAGTGGGAGTAGGGAACAGGCTGCCCTGGAGCTGCCGGATTTGCGAACAGCCGGAGGGCGGGATGGGAGGCGGGCAAGGGGAGTGGGGGGTGGGAAGGGACACCCACTTACGTCTTCTCCTGCATTTTTTTTTTCTTTCCCTCCTTCTTTCCTTAGCTGGTGACGCGCCGCTGCTATTAATCATTCACCAGCCGGGGAGCAGCAGTTGCAGCCGCCTCTCTCCCGATGCCCGCGTCCCGCAGCCGCCGCGCCGGCATCCCTGACGGGATGATGCCCAGCGCAGCCGGCGGCGGACGCCTGCTGCTCTGAGCCGGGGCGTGGGGTCCGGGCAGAGGATGCTCCCCAATGGCACCTGCCCCAGGCTTCCGGGCGGTGCAGGCAGTGACAGCGGCGACAGCGGCGGCAGCGACAGTGGTGGCGGCGGAGCCGGTGGCGCCTCGGAGGAGGCGGCGGCGGAGGGCATGGACTCGGGCGGCAGGAATTCCTCTGGCGCTCCGAACAGCACCCTGAGTGAGTCTCAGGGCAGCGCCATCCTCATCTCATTCATCTACTCCGTGGTGTGCCTGGTGGGGCTGTGCGGGAACTCCATGGTCATCTACGTGATCCTACGTTATGCCAAGATGAAGACGGCCACCAACATCTACATCCTCAACTTGGCCATCGCAGATGAGCTGCTGATGCTTAGCGTCCCCTTTCTGGTTACCTCCACCCTGCTGCACCACTGGCCCTTTGGCTCCCTGCTCTGCCGCCTGGTGCTCAGTGTGGATGCCATCAACATGTTCACCAGCATCTACTGCCTGACAGTGCTCAGTGTGGACCGGTACATCGCCGTGGTGCACCCCATCAAGGCGGCCAGGTACCGCCGGCCCACGGTGGCTAAGATGGTCAATCTGGGTGTCTGGGTGCTTTCCATCCTCATCATCCTGCCCATCATCATCTTCTCCAACACAGCAGCCAACAGTGATGGAACAGTGGCTTGCAACATGCTCATGCCAGAGCCCACCCAGAGATGGCTGGTGGTCTTTGTGGTCTACACTTTTCTGATGGGCTTCTTGCTGCCTGTGGTGGCCATCTGCCTCTGCTACATCCTCATCATCGCTAAGATGCGCATGGTGGCCCTGAAGGCGGGCTGGCAGCAACGCAAACGCTCAGAGCGAAAGATCACCCTCATGGTCATGATGGTGGTGATGGTCTTTGTCATCTGCTGGATGCCCTTCTACATTGTGCAGCTGGTCAATGTCTTTGTAGAGCAGGATGATGCCACCATCAGCCAGCTCTCTGTCATCTTGGGCTATGCCAACAGCTGTGCCAACCCTATCCTCTATGGTTTTCTCTCAGACAATTTCAAGCGGTCCTTCCAGAGGCTGCTCTGCCTCAGCTGGATGGACAATGCTGCAGAGGAGCCCATCGACTACTATGCCACTGCCCTCAAGAGCAGGGCATACAGCGTGGAGGACTTTCCCCCAGACAACTTGGAGTCAGGGAGCATGTACAGGAATGGCACTTGCACCTCCAGGATTACCACCCTCTGAGGAAGCATTCCTGTCCCCCAGCTCCCTTACTGCTCCCCAGCTGGAGGGTGAGCAAAGCCAGGGCTGTGGCATGGGGAGGCTGGGAGGGAGGGGATTTTGGTCCTGCCCACTGCCACCAGTGTTTGGCGCAAGAAAGAGTGAAGAAAACCCCACATCCTTGATTTGCTGCCCCCCTGAGCCCTGGTCGGCCCCCCATCAGAGAAAGCCAGTGCATTCTCTGATGCTTTGACATCCACTTAGTGAATTGTGGCTCTCATGGGTCGGGTAGCTTAGGATCTGGTGGCTCTGCCACTCTTCTCTGTGTCTGACAAGTGGCTGTAAAGTCCTGCAGTGACTTCTCTCCCTCCATCTTTTGTAAAGTTTGCCCTTCCCCTTGGCTGGTGGAACACCCCAGGGCACTGAGTCGAGCCTGCTTCAGTCAAGCCCCAGCATTCAGGCTCAGAATCCCCCCAGCTGAAAATGACCCCACTCAACATCTGTCAGTACACACCTCCCCTTCAGAGATTAGAAATGCTGGAAAAATTCCCCCCCAACACATGCCTTGCCCTCGTCCAGGAAGGAGTGAGTAGCCTCTCTCTGTGCCTACCTTTCCCTCCCCTGGAATAAAATAGAAAGCAGGGAGCAAAAAGTCCCCGAGAAAGAAGCAGCATAGTCATGGAGAATTTTTTTTTTTGCTTTGCAGACAGCTTCCAACTCACTGGGACTTCAGCTCTCTGTGCTACTTGGCAGAAACAGAGCAGAAAATGTCTTAGGAAAAAATCGGATTATTGCTGTGCTTTGGAGCTGTGCAGCAGGTTGCTCATGATGGGAGATAAGCAGTCCCGTGACACACAGGGAGCAGAGAGCTGGGACTCACTGAGATGGGAGCTGGGGGGATTGCTGAGTTGGGAAATGTTTGAATCTGTCCACACACACACTAAAGTGTGCTGATAATAAAAAGTTTAAAGGGAGCATAGACTGTGAATCTGCTGTCTTGAGTCTGCTCCATCAGCTGTGAAATAGCAATGAAGGGAGCTGAGACAGTTTTTGAATGACCTGGATGATGGCAAAGTCACTTTAGCCTATATGGAAAAAGGGGGAGTCATTTAAAAATCTCCACCAGTCTCTGAAATAAATACTTGACAGAAAAAGTAGCTGTTCAGTAATAGCTATTACCCTAGCTCCAGTTTCTTCTGTTGCACTAAAAAACCCCAACGAAATGGGTTTCATATGTTGCCAATGTAATATACTGACCTAGAGCTTCTTAATGTTTCATTTCTGAGAATTCTTGTTTTTAATGTGTGCCAGATGTCTTCTTGTTTGATTTTTATTTGATTCTAGTCACTGTGTTGTGAACGTGTTTTTCTGAAGCAATTTATACTGTGTACTTATGTCTGTGGTGGCTACTTGCAAGTTTGCATTTAAAATGGGTGACGCTCAAGAAGGCTTCTTTCCAGATAAAAACATTGTCTTTTTTTCTCTTTCATTTTCATTGTCTCCCCCACAGAAATTCCCTCTTGAATTTTCTCTCTTCTCCTCTTATGACAAAACAAATTTCATGTAGACAGATTAAGCTTTCTTTGATAAATGACAGCTGATTAAATGAAACCTTCTATCCCTACTGCCTTTTATCCCACACAGAAGTGTTGGTACAGACTGTGTTGAAATAAGCAGCTATGTTTTTTGCTTTCTACCACCTATGTTAAGTGTCACACAGTGGCAAGTCTCCCAGTAGCTGTAACAAATCACTTCTCTAGCACAATACTGTGGTTGTATCAATTATAACTACTGGCAATATGAAGCAAGAGACTGGAAAAATCTCTAGTAGCAGCATACCCATAGCATTGTACTCGTAGCTGCAGTGCTTAAGTACAGTGTAAAGTGTAAGGTTGACAATTAAGGCATCTAGTATTTGTGGTGGTGGATTGACTACAGGTTTTTGTTAAATTATACCCTTTAACTTTTCTCAGCAGCAAAAAGCAGGATGCTACTTTGTACATTTCTTTCACCAAAACTTAGGTACTGTTAAATGAATGTATAAATTTAGTATTTCAAAGTTGTCTGATTCAAAGTCCATCAAAATGAGAGAAAAAAATCTGAATTCACTTCAATGGACTGCGAGTCAGCTCCTTTTAGTCTAAAAATTGCTAATGTGGAAACTGTTACATCCTTATTAAAATATTTCATGAAAACCTTTAACAATTGTACAGTTTCTTTTCTTTTGCTTCCTAGTGGACACAATTTAAAGAAAACCTGCAAATATTAAATTTTGTCATGTTTTACATGTACACATGGGGAAATGAGGATGAAATTGCTTTATAAGCTCAATTAAATTTTCACAGAAATCAAATGTCTGTCAAAACAGTAAAATGCCCCATGATATCCATGACGCTATTTCCAGGGCTTCACTTGAATTCTCACTCACAATATCTTCAAGATGGCATAAATCTCATAATCTTATGTGGTCCTTTTCACCCAGGCATATCCTTATGTATGGTCAGATTAGTCAGTCAAACAGAGAGTCAGTCTACTTTTTACTGTTGAATTTGTTTAATATCAGACACGATGAAGCAAGAGTTAAAAACCATAGAGATTCATACTGCATACTCAGCTTTAATGAAAAGTTGAACTGGGTTTTGTCCTTTCATTTTTTTTCCTCTTTGCCTTGCAAAGGTTGTGATGGAGGCCTGCTGCACACGTACCAGCATATGCACTTTAGTTTCAGTTCTCCCAGGCACATTGCAGAGGTTGGGTTGGGCCTTCAGTAGATGGCAGGCTTGCCTTCAGATGGATGGGTTGATTCACTCCCAGCCAGCACTGTCCCAATGATTCCTGGCTCTGTGTGGTTTCAGCTGGAAACAAAATCTGTTTATCCCAAACTAACAGTTGTTCCTGCTATTTTTCACTCTGGGAGAGGTGATCAACAGCAGTAAATCATTCAATTTAGCTAGAAAGAAAGTTAATTCATCCTGTGTTACTGTTCTGAATAGTAGAACATAACAACCGGAAAGATAGAAAGTTGTTCTCATGAAATAATATGTACCAGGAAATAAACAGAACTCTTCTTAATGCTTTCCAAATGACAAACAAGAGTATGCAGATTTCATATGGAAATTATTTTAACTAATGCTTAATTCACTGAAAAAAATAGTACAGTGGTTTATTTCTTGGTGACATTTAGACCTTTTTATATAGCTGCAAGTGGGTGAATCGTAATTTGTAACGAGTAGTAATTTTTTTGCTATTTCCCCATGAGTTTTGGTTTATATTTTAAAAATACTGCATTTACTTTGTGATGGAAATTGGCCTTGTGGCCACTGAAACACAGGCAACTTTTGCACTTTGTTTAGCCTGAGACCTATACCCAGCAGTGGGACAGCACCAAGCAGTACCCAGTCCACAGACTGGACTGTTTCCTGTGGCATCTATTCCAGAGAACAGTCTTCACATGGAACTCACACCAGGTGAGCAGCACACATCAGCTGCAGCATTTTCTCACTCAAAGAAAGGTGCACAGGAAATCACTCTCCTTTCTCACCAGGCTTCCCAGTGCAGTAGCAAAGACAACACGTCTCAGAATCCTGAGGTTGGCTGCTGCCTGCAGTTAGTGGACTTGAACAAGACTGGTCACAGAGGCCCTTTATATCTGGACAGTGGATGAAAAAGGTGATGGCTTCATGCAGATATTCTGCCTCTTCAGATGGTCCCTACAGCAGAGAATATTACACAGAGTTTGGTTTCTTTGCATTCAACCCTTAAAGAACCCATTTGATATCTTCACAGAGAATGAGAATCAGTTTTCTGAATGTGATGAAAGAATTTCTGAAATGCCAGCTTTCCAATGAATCAGAACTTTAAAACAGCCTTTCTGGTTGTTTTTGGAAATCTAAAAATCTGCATTTCTAATGTATATGGCATTCTCTATTAACACTGACTATTTGCTATATTTTAACCTGCTACCAAAATCAGCATCCTAATTCTAAATATGAAACTAAGTCTTACTGGAATAAAAGAACCCAGTGATGTCATACATTCATGTTATATAAGGTTTGACTTTACTCTGCCATATTTCTAGAACAGTGACAATTTAATGTCTCATAATCCTGATTTAAAAAAGATCCAAGAAAAATAATTTCAAAAAACCAGAATAAATTAGCCAAGAAAGAAATATCAATCCAGTGTTCTAAACTCTGTGATATTAGTCCCTAGGAATCTTACTTGAAACCAGGGCTCTACAGACAAGAATGTGAATTATGAATCTCTAGAGGAGAATAAAATATTTCTACTGAATTGTGTATTTAGCACTTCCATCCTCTTCAATGTAGCCTTATTTGGCTGATAACTTCAGGCTAAGCCACAGGAAGAAAGGATGGTTTACTAAGTAGATTTCTCTTTAAGAAAAATGCTTTTAGATATTACTTTTTGTGGAGAGAAATGACCAAGAAAAATAGGTGAACCTGAGAGTATTTTAAAGTATATCATTAGACAGCTACAAACCAAGCAAAATTTTGACAAGACAGATGCTTTTCAATAAAAGCTAAGTATGCCCACTCCCTTCCAACTTTTTTTTCTCCAAAAGCCTAAAATCTGGATTTGGCAGAGCAATGAGCAGCTATGATGCAGAGATAGCAAGATGCTATATCTTGCCTGAGGTGTATAGGTTTTTGTATCCAGTCTGGATGGAATATATTTGTCTTTATATGATTATCATGTCTATGATGGGTAGGGTCACCTTGGAAACTATATAAATATAGAGAAAATTCCTTCTACTCTGCATTATCACCCCCCACCCCCCCACCCAAAATGTCTTTTCTATACAGGTTCTTACACTGTGTAATATGTCTAAGGGCTACTCTGTGGGTTCTTGAGCTTCCTAACTAGAAAAGCTCAAATAAAAGTGCCCAAATTCACAGCATAGGGACATTGTAGGACAGATAACAATTACCAGATTTCTGACTTGGGATCTGAATTGTGTTGCATTTATGACTAGGAACAGGATTGTATGGTCTCCACTTACCTTGTTGGTGACAGTGCTGTTGTCAGTGCACGTGTGTGCCCTACGAGCCCAGGGGAAGCTGCTGGAGGGTGCTGGACTGCACTGCACTTCATAAAGCTGAGCAATGCCAGGTGACACCAGTGCTGCTGCCACGGGCTGAGTGTGGCACAAGCTCAACTCAGGCACACAGTGCTTGCCCGTGCTCAGATTCACAATGGAAAGCCCCAGGGGTTGCTGCTCAACTGGAGTGGTCCAAAACGCAGCAAAGCTGGATATTTGGGGAAGAACAGATATAAAAGAAGGTGAAACTGGTGGATACTTGATACTGAGCAGACTGAGAGAGAAGGAATCTGATATGGAGAAAAATCAGGTATGTGATGGCTGGGAGAGGCCATTTTGTTAAGAACAGAAGAAAGTAAGCAGAGATCAGTACAGGCATTGCAAAGCAGGAATTTGGCTCTTTCACATAATTAACTCCCACTGTTTAGAGTACAGCAAATACATAAACTCCCAACCCAGCAAAAAATATGAAGTTGTGTTTTTTTATGTCAGCTGCTGTTTTCCAATCTGACTGTTATTTTTGAAGGTTAGAAAGTATGTAGGCATTTTTTCTAAGAACTAAATGACAATTTAGATACTTTATGGAATTACTAGAAACTCAGGAAAACAAGGCAGAAAAAGATAGATAATAGATTTTTCTGAATGTTAATTTATTTTGGATTTTTCAGACACTGAATTTCACAGATTTTTTTTCCTTTATCCTTTTTCCTTTTTCTTTATTGAAATAAAGAAAAAATCTAATATTTTTTTTCTTTACACAAACCAAGAAGAATCTCATATTGACAAGACAGAAATTGAATAAAGAAGAATTTTCACTGCCCTTTCACTGTTATAAAGTAAAATTTACAGAATTTCTTACTTGAGCAGAATCTTCAAAGTTGCTCAGGTTCCAATGACTGGGAAAAATCCTTTCCCTTAGAGAAAGATATACTCCTAAAAATGAAAATTAATGTAATGCATTCCTCTGCACAGACATTACAGACTTTGATCACTTATAATCCTACTCAGGCTATCTGTACTTATGATCTTATGTTATGTTCCAGAGAACAGTGTAAATCATTCTTATCAGCCAAAAACACAAGGCCTGCTGGTCACATTCCAAAAACAAAACCATGCTTTTCTGACAGGTTATAACCCATATGCTGTTCCTGGCTTAATGACTGAAAACATTTATTTGTTTGCAAACTACCACATTTCGAGTAACACCTGAAAACATATGCAGCAAGAAGGTTAGGACAGATACTCCCTGGTAAAGATGGATGCTTGCCTGTCTTTCTCATCTTCCCCTCCTCAGCTCATCCTCTCTGTGAACCTGCAGTCTTCTTTCTCTTATATTACCCCTAAAATACATAAGAGTCGTTGTTTTCCCATTTTTCTGACTTAGAATGCAAAAGGACTGGCAGGTGGAAGGAGAGGAAGGACATAACAAATGCAGGACCACCCACACCTCTGCATTCCCCAGCTCCACTGCCGTTTCCACTCCACCTGGAGTACTGTGTTCTCCTTTGGAGCTCCCAACATGAGAAGGATGTGGATATGCTGGAGTCCAGAGGAGGCCACCAAGATGATCAGAGGGTCAGAACACCTCTCCTACAAAGGCAGGCTGAAAGAGTTGGGGTTGTTCAGCCTAAAAAAGAAAAGGCTTCCAGTACCTACAAACCACCTTCTAGCACCTACAAGAAAGTTGAAGAATATTTTCCTAGGGCTTGTGGTGACAGGCCAAAGGGGAGGGCCTTCAAACAAAGAGGGTAGGAATGGATTAGGCATGAGGAAGAAATTTGCTGTGAGAGTGGCAAGACACTGGACCAGTTTGCTCAGCAAAGTTGTGAATGCCTCATCCCTTGAAGAGTTCAAGGCCAGGATGGGGCTCTGAGCAACCTGGTCTAGTAGAAGGTGTCCCTGCACACAGCAGGGTGGTGGAACAAGATGGTCTTTAAGGTCCCTTCCATCCAAAACCATTCTGTGATTCTGTGATTCTAGTCAGCAATACAGAAAAGGGAAAAGATTTGCTCGCTAACAGATGATTCCTTTTACACATCCACTTTCAAGTCTTTGAGTCCCAGACTACAAGCCCAGAAGAGAAAGATAAGGCTGCATACCAGGCAGAAGAACTGGGGGAAGAAGAAAAGATATTAAGTTTAATGTTTTGAAGCCCTAGGAATGTGGTTACTGTTGCTGCTGTCCTGCTGTGTTTGCCTTTTAAGTCAATTATATATCTTTAGTGAAATATATGAATTGCCACACTACAGCCTTGCTAAGTGTCTACTGAAGAAATAAAAAAATATTATTTCTAGAAGGAACTACATTGCATCTACCAGTGATTGACCTCCACGTAATAATGAGGAAAGATAATTGGGATTTAAAACATGAAAAAAAAAGTGATAGGAAGTTTCCAGGGGAAGCACAGAATCCATTATATTTTTAATATTCCTTAAGCTATATGATACACTTAAACAAGGAGAAGTGTTGTCAGAAGTACTCAGATTTTTTCCACTTATAGATTTCATTTCAACCCCACAGAACACCTAATTAAGCCCTTAGCAGCATAATATATTTTTTTTAAAATACAGAAATTGAAGTTTTATTTCTGATTATTTGATGAAACAAGCCATTAAAAATTCATCACTTGCTCATAGTTAAAATGTGCAGCTGAAAAATGATATGCTTACCAGTCAAACTATATTTGTAGGAATTAAGGAAATCTAAAATTGGCAACATGGGACATGTTTTGGATAACTGTGATAGACAAGAGATCTGGACATTCATATTCTTTGCAGGAATCACCATTTTCAAATGTATACTAACAGTTTCTTGCTATCACCATTTCATTACAAATGTAAGCATTGTAAAACTCACAGATGCAAAGTTTATATGTGATTTATACGGCTTTAATATGGGGTGAAATAATATTTTTTCCTATGCTGGAAAAACAGTTGGAATATAATGTGCTTATATAATGTTTATTCAATGGACATGTGTACAACATGAGAGAAAAGATTTGTCTCTATCTTTCCCATGTTTTGGAAAAATGCTTGCATTTGATTGTGGGTTTTTATGGGGTGTTACATGATAATTTTTATAAAAGTTGCATCGATTTTCATAATCAGACACTTTTATTAACTCAGTGCTTGTTATGACTATCTGTACTCATTATGATCTTACTCATTCTCCTTCTATGGGTGTAAACAACAAACCCTGCTCTGAATCTGCCTTGCAGACCAGTGAATCATGGTTGTGATATGAACCAATGGTTGCATGACAGATATGTGTTGGTTTCTTATTCACTAAAAACACAATTTGATCGAGAGTTGAAAGCAAAAATGATCAATCCTTTCTCCCAAAACATCTTTTTGATCTGAACCATTAGAGAAAGAGAAATTCATGCATTTCAAAGTTGCTCAGGATCCAAACAAATCCAAATGCTATTTGATTTGTATTCTACTGACTGCAAAAATAAGGTAAAAACCCCCAGACATACTGGACAAGAATCTCTAACATGTAAAAGTAATAAAAGCAATAATAAAATTATGACCATTTAACCATGCCTTGAAGAGACAGAAGGCATAATGAACTTGCTTTTAGGAAAGTGACTTGCGCAGCTGGAGACTTAAGTGAGCTGATTTTTCTGATTTAATTTTAAATGTGTATTTTACAGGCATTTAAATGCAAGTAGCCTCCATAAGCCTTGTTTACAGTCAATGCAGAGAAAGGGCACTTCCAGGATGTAATTCATAGGCCCTGTTTTCAGCATGTAGTCTAAAATGAGATTAATTGCAAACACATAATTCTCTTGATAGGCAGTACAGGTGTCTAGGTGAGTAAAAAAGTCTAGATCAATTATTGGAGATATCTACACATGGTAAGATGGATCCCTTCCTTGGATGCAAAACAGCCTGGTTTCACACGAGTCAAATTATAAGCTGGGGAGAACATAGTAGAACCCTTGTGCAGTCCTCTAGACAAATGTCTAATGATCCTGAATTGTGTGAGAAACAGAACTCTCAAATCAAAACATGATTTCACAGGAAGGGGGAAATGGGAATTATGAGACAGGTGAATTGCTTGCAAGGGCATGAACTGTATATTTTAACTAAATAGTCTGAGTCACATACTGAGAGATGCCAAAATAAGTAGGCAGGTGCTTAACTCAGCACTTAATTGTGTGCTTGGTAAGACCCCAGAAACTGAGAATGAGAGAGTTTCTACAGCTTCAAAAAACACACCTGGACAGTCCCATCAGACTGTCAGAAGAGTTCAGCTATCTGATATGAGAGAAAGACTAAAACATATAAAAAAATATAATTTAGAGAGGGTCTCATTCATCTTAGCTGCTATTTGCCTATACAGCTCCAACAGAAGAAGAGAGCTCCACATACACCATCCCATAAAAGAAATTACTTACACTGACAACAACAGGGGTGTTATTAAGAAATAAGGCACTAATGGCTAAGCCATTTTCCAAATCTGTGCACATCTGAATGTAGAATCAAGCCTCCTGCCCAAGCTGAAAAATGCCTGCCTTCTGAAATATAAATGTCAGATAAACAGATTAAAAAAAGTATGCAGATTATGAGTCACCTTGTAATGAGCAGCATTCTCACCTAGATGGATTTAATTCCTGTCATGATACAAGAGAATTTATGGCTACATTCAGTCTGATGGCTCACAAATACCAGTGACCTCTTTACCAAAAGCAAAAGACTGTTTCCAGGATGGCAACTGCCTATCATCATTAAAGGGAGAGAGAGAAAAAAATAAAAAACTTCTACTTATGTAATTATTTATCCTTAGCAGATGATTACACCATATTTATCATCAAGTCTTTGCTTGCAAGAAAAATAGGTAATAATAACACACATTATTTTTAAACAGAGTTCTTCAAACTCAACAGGAGTGTCAAAATTAAAGCAGTCGTAAGAATGTCAGCTCTCAAGAGAGGAAAACAAACAAACAAGCAAGTGTATTTAAAGAGACATTTCAGAGATTAAAGTTCTCTTAAGGGAAGAAAATATTTCCCTATTCTCCCTGCACCCCAAAAGACCTGGATGAGACCACTTAGATATGTATAACTGCACTCAGAAAACCTTGAATCAATATTTAATATTACAACTTTAATTGAAAACCAACACCATAATAACAATAAGTGAGCATCAGCACTCTGAACTGCACAGAAAGCAAGTTCTGCAGCCAGGTTGAAAGCTCTTCTACAGGAATTCCCAAGGGAAATCACAGAGGAAGTGTTTACCTCATTTAGAAAAGGGCAGGGGCAGTGAATCTTTCCTTATTCTCCAGGGACCCCACGGAAAACAATATATCTGACTAAAGAGACTGAGATTTGCATGATGTATTTGGACTCACGTTAACTCCTCTTGCAGTGTGGTGTGTCAGCACCTTGTCTGATTCTAAGGGAGCCACATACTGCACACAGAAAGCAAGTTTTGTAACTTCCTAACATAGGAGAAAAACTGCAACTGAAAAAAATTATTGTCTGCTACAATAAAAATGAGTATGAAGTAACAAACAGGGCAGTGATTTACATCATCCTTTATTCTTTTCATCAGCTGAAGTATAAAACTGACTCCCCATTAACCTCTCGCTTCCTCAGCAGTTTAATGACTTTCTAAGTATAGAAATGCTCTTTCATTTTTTAAGAATGTCAGTAGAAAGCACATGGGTTGCAGTTTCACCCAAAATTATGGCAGTTCACCTCTCCAAAAGTTCCAGCAATTAGACTGAAAACGAGAGCCTCCAAGTACCACTCAGGCAAGGAGTGAATTCTAAATTGCAAGATGCAAGTGCTCAAAGTGGCCCACTTTATGCTTGCTCCAACTAAGGCACCAGACGAACAGCTTCTGAGAGGATAAAAATGCACAATTGTTGCAGCTGCAATCGCTCTGTCGGCCAGGCTGGTCTATTTATATTTTAGTGAAATCAGCACCGAAATAACTCTTTTTCAGACCAACAAAAACTCCGACTGTCCAAAGACTTCAATCCCCTCAAAAGAACATCGCTGTGCGCTCCTGCGCTTGATAATGTCCAAGCCCTGCCCAGCGAAGGCTCCCGGCGGCAGCAGGGCTGGGGGCAGGAGGGACGTGGGGAGCCGAGCGCTGGCCCGGGGGGGCAGCTGCCGCTCGGGGCGGCCCCGAGGGACGCGGCCTCGGCGGTCCGGGGCTATTCACCGCCCGCTGCTCCGCTGGGCTCCGTGGAGCCTGCCTCCGCCTTGTTGCCGGCCTCCGGCGGCTCCTTGTCCCCGCGGCCCTCGGACTTCTTGTTAAAGCAGATTCTGAACACCCCCAGGACGGTCATGACCAGGATGACCAGCACCACCACAGCGACCGTCACCAGGATGAAAACGTAGTTGGAAGAGGAGGAGGAGGAAGGCGGCGGAGCAGCCGTCTTCTCTCTGCCGGCAGCAGCCGTGGCGGCGGCGGGCGGCCCCGTGGAACCGCCGGGTGTCGGGATGGAAGGACTCTGCCCCTCCGCCCTGGCACCCCACGGTTCCGCGGGGCCACCTGTAGCGGTGGGGGCCGGCCCCGTGCCCGGGCATGGAGTTCCGTCCGGGCCGCCCGGGATGCAGGCACAGGCGAAGCCGCCGGCGGCATCGCGGCACCCGGCGGCCTCGGCGCACCGCCCGCTGTCGGGGGTCGTGCGGCCGAAGAGGCAGGGGCAGAGGGGCTTCTCTGCCGCCTTCCAGGCGAAGCCGCCCGTCTCGGGCTGGCAGGTGAGCCGCACCTCCCCGCCGGGACACGCCACTGTCAGCACGGTGCCCGGCGGGCTGAAGCCGGGGCCGCCGCTGCGCTCCTCGAAGGGGAGCCGATAGCCGACGTCAAGGGCGCCCGCGGGACTGAGGTCGGGACAGGCACCCTCGTACTGGTACTTGCAGAGGTAGCCCGGGCTTTTCAGACGGCAGACCTGCTCCTTCCAGCCCCATTCGGGATCGTCGTCGGGGACTGGCGCCCGGTGCAGCCCAGCGCAGCGGGCGGTGAGGCAGGACGGCAGGGGCTCCTGCAGCCACCGGCCGAGCTCAGCCGGCACCTCCTGCGGGGCCGTCCCACCCCCAACGCCCTCCCAGGAGAAGCCGCGGAGCGGCTGCTCGTTATGGGTGCAGGCGGAGGCGTTCCTCTTCAGCCCGACCCAGAACACTGCGGGCGCGGGCCCCGCCGCGTCTGCCAGCAGGTCCAGCAGCAGGTCGAGCTCCGGTTTGCCGCTGACCCAGGCGAGGCTGCCCTGCCGCTGGTCGCAGGCGCCGCGGGCCTCGGCGTACGAGACGTTGGCGAGGTGGGCGCTGAAGCAGGCGCCGGCGGACAGGCAGCCCACGGCGGCCCGCGGGGGCGACGGGCTCCGGCCCAGGGCACAGGCCGCAGCCAGGAGCAGGCACCAGGGCCCGGCCCGCCTCATGCCGGCGGCGGGACGCGGCGGGCTGAGGGGCGCGGGCTGCCCCTGCGGCTGTGGTGGCGTTCGGCCCCGGCTTGGGCTGGCTTCTGCTGCCCGCGCCGTCCCTCTCCAGCGCCGACTCCGCTGCCATGGCCCTCCCCCGGACCTGCCGGAGGAAACGTGTCGGGAGCCGTGACTGACCTCGGCATCCTCCGTTTGTTGGAGGGCCCAGCACAAGCAGCTCCCGGCGCCGCCAGGAAGCGCTCGCCCCGCACGGCGGGCGTGTGTCCAGCCGCCGGGTCGGACTCTGCCTTCTCCGCTGTCGGAGGGGCGGGCGGGTGGCGAAGCCCCGAGCCGCAGCTGTCGAACCGAGGTCACGGGCCCTGTTTTCAGGCCCGTGTCCCCGAGATGCCCGGGCCATCTTGCTAGCTTGTTGCACAGCGCTTACCGGAGAAAAGCGGTCCAGCTTCCGTTATCTCCTCCTTGAGGGATGGAGGTTTCTTGGTTAAGTGAGGCTGTGCCATCAACTCCGTAGCTCCGGATACAGGGAGTGATTTAACAGTCACAAAATCTGATTTTGGTTTCTCAGTAATTTCAGTCCATTTGGGTGCCGGTAGACTTGGTTTTATGGAAAAGAGGTTTTCATAACAAAGCAAGAGCTTGTTGGTTTAATTCTAGATGGATTCGGATTTTTTGTGAATCAAGGTGTCAGGATGCTAACAGCCACCTAAGTCAAAGTTTACAGTGTTACAGCAGCTGTGTATTCAGAGCTCTGCTGCTTACCGGAATTGTAACTCTTGCATTCATTCTTCTCCATGGTGCATGCATTCAGAGCTCTGCTGCTTACTGGAATTGTAACTCTTGCATACATTCTTCTCCAAGGGCAGAAGCATCGAGCAGTTTGCCTGTGTGGGTCAGCACATGGAGATTCCTACTGCCTGCCTTCATTTTAAGCTGAAAAGATGCAATCATTTTGCATCAGGAAACTTTATCACCTGCTATTCACATCTCTAGTTCTTCACTGGACCTAGCTTTAAATGTGACCAAACCAAATGAATTGTTTCTTGAGCCCCCTGTTTTTCTTGATGATGTACAAAAGCTGTGCTTCTGCGCATACCTGTTAAGTTAGTATCTTGAGCCATTCTCCCCAAATCTGGTTGATAGGTTTGGGAGAGAAGGGAGTTTGCTACAGCTTTACAATTGCCATTTTACTGGGGAGTACTTACAAAGCTTTGCCTAATATTCCACTGCAATCCTACAGCTTCACTTTGTTTTCTCCTTCAAAACTGAGTTCATTTATTATAGCCAAACAGAAGCTAAATTTATAAATAGAAGGAATAATGTAGAAGCCCCCAAATTTTCATATTATTCTTCAAACCTAAGACTCTGTCCTTGAGGGGGAGGATGCAGCTCAGTCTTGCATCTCTTCTCAGCTGTCACCCAAGAGCATGATTTGAGCCATCTGGGCTGGCCTCTACCAGGTAATTGATGGCTATTACTGGCTCATTTCACACAGGCCATGACTTTAATTTCCTGGGCTATATCTGAACCAGCAAACTGGCAAACCAGTTTAGAAACAATAGGGTAGCCACCAGTGCCTTGGGCAGTCCAGTCTAATCGGAGGAACTTGTACTTCACAGAAAGATGGAAATACTGTATTGCCAAAGCTGAAGGGTTTTGCCAGCCGAAAATAGAGGCGGTGGCTGTACACCTACTCACCTGCATGTATATCTGCTCTCTTCTCCTATTCCTGCCCCTGGATGTCCTGCAAAATATTTAAAAAATAACAGGTCTGCTGAATCTCCAGAAAATAGCTCTTCTGTTTTTTTTTTTTATTATTCTTTCTAGTGCTTACATTTAGGTAAATCAGAAATCACTCTTCATTGGGCTTTTTCTGGAGAAGTCATCTTTTGAAAGAGAGGACTAGCTACTCCCACACACATGTGAGGCAACTACACTTCAACATATAAAGAAGCTTTATTACACAAACATGAATGTTGCAACTGATGGATGTATGAGCTGTAATGTAGCTGTTGCTTTCAATAGTTAAAGCCTTATTTAGACACAGTCATTCCTTAGTCTTTTTCCTGTAAGATCTTAGCCCCTGAAAAAACAGTGGTTTACTTTAATTGTATTTTAATAAGAACCATTAAGTTTTATTTTTATTTCATTATATAACTGTATCTATCTTATAATAACACATACCTTTTTACTAAGGAGCTGTGTAAGAAGTGCTGAGTTAATAAAACTACTTTCCTCTTTTTGAGTGGATTCCTTTTGTATTTTTATAGGGTAAATTACAACTATTCTTTTTGCAACCAACCAGGAAATATGTCATCTGTATATCAGCACATACTTTGCTACTGCTAGGGCCTAAAGGGCTGTTTTTTCATTAGAAGGAGTCTTGTTGAGGGATACAGTATCCAGATCTTGCTAAAAGCCATATTTTACTTCTCAGAGGTGGATGGATGCCTTGCTTTCAAGGGGACAAGTGAAATGATCATGTCACACTAAAATGTGTAGAGCATAAGGACAGTAAATTTCTCTTCCCCAAAGGGGATACAGGAAAATGTCTGGAAATAGATCTGTCTACCTATTATGCAACAAAACCTGGAGACATTATCTAATATCAGAAGCAGCTATCTGTTCTGCGATTGTAAAGGAGGGCTGCTGATGTGCACCTCCATTTATCACCTGGTTTGTTGCATGATACAGATTTGTTTGGGGCTGGAAACCATGGACAGGGAGCAAGAAATGAAGATCAGTGTTCTGGGAGCACTGCCTGTTTGCACAGCTTCAGCCTTTTAGCTTGCTGCAACCTTGCAGAGTCTATGCCATTTGTCTATGGTCAGGTTGTACAGTCCCCATGAGCTCTCTCCTTCCCTCTGATCCCAACTGGTATCTCTATTGGATCCAGACATTCTTTGCTGAATTTGTTGTGGGTAAAGTCAACACTTACTTCCCATCTTTCCATGTTCTGCTAAGATATAGGTTATAATTTAAATAACCTAATGTAAACAGCTATTTTGAACAAGTGAAAATTGCTGTCACTTGGCAGCCTCAAAAATTATGTGTTAAATCCTCCTTTGGTCACTAAGTGCTCCATGAAATAATATGTATATCATATAAATATATATATAGTATATTATGGTATAATATGTAAATATATATATATATATATATATATATGGTTCATCAAATAAGGCAGCCCTACATTTCACATGTAACTTGTGTTTAGGCAAAGTATTTTCTCACTGAACAGTTATATTATTCTTTAAGAAAATACTTTAGTTTTAAAAATAAGACTGTCCTGAGGTCAATGACAACCATCTTATTTTAACTTGTGTGACAAGTTTTCTCATTAATTTCTCTTCATTCAGGCAAACAACTTGCCACAAGGAGTAAAATGCCAGGTGGAATCCAGCATCTTTTTGTTACTTTTCCAGAGAACAGGATAGGAAATTAAAATGAGACTTTCTGCCTTATTGTAACAAATTGCACGATCGTAAGAATTTAATTATTCATCTCTCAAAAGGACTTTGAAGATTACAAGGTTCACTTACAGAGTTTGGAAAAGACAACCCAGCAGGGGTCATGCAAGTCCCTGTCTACTGCAATAATAATTTCCAGTGACATTATACATAGCTATGGGACTTAATAACAAGGAATGATATTTAACTGCTGGTATGAACACAGTGGTATATCTATTACATTTGTGACATAGACATAAAATATAACTAATCCTGACCTGCTAAGGGGACATTTAGTAGATGAACTGCATTGATGTGGCTGTAGCATTACTCCATATGCATATGTTCCCCTTAAAGCCTGATCAGTTTATATGTTCATGTTTCCATTGCTAAGTATGCAAGAAAAGAATGCATTCTGTTACTACTTCCACTCATCTTTAATGAGTTATTAAGGAAGATTCCATTCTGTAATTAGCTAGGGGAAATGAACTCCAGAACTCATAAATTAAACACGCTAAATCTTTTCCAAAAATACTGTAGAGTATAAATATTTTTTATTCTCACTCTAGCTTACTCCCTTTCTTTTGTTGACTGGATAATTCATACTAGTTTCATTCCAGCTTTCAAATTCTTCACATTTCCTGTATTATGTAGCATGGTCTGGCCCACATGAGCTTTGTGCTGAGTACACATTGGTGTGAGGGGGTCCTCAAGAGCTGGAGGTGGGTATGGCCATATGGTCTATTTTGCAGTAAAAAATGGCAGAAATAGTAAAGGCACAAAAGGGAAGGGAAGGGAAGGGAAGGGAAGGGAAGGGAAGGGAAGGGAAGGGAAGGGAAGGGAAGGGAAGGGAAGGGAAGGGAAGGGAAGGGAAGGGAAGGGAAGGGAAGGGAAGGGAAGGGAAGGGAAGGGAAGGGAAGGGAAGGGAAGGGAAGGGAAGGGAAGGGAAGGGAAGGGAAGGGAAGGGAAGGGAAGGGAAGGGAAGGGAAGGGAAGGGAAAGGGAAAAGGGAAAGGGAAAAGGGAAAAGGGAAAGGGAAAAGAGAAAGCAGCACAGAGTAAGTTGAAGGAATAGAGACCTGCAGCACAGAAAAAAAAAAAAAAAACAAAAAAACGGTAGGGAGGAAAATAAGGAGTATTCACCAAAAGAAGTGAATAGGGAAGAAATCAAAAGAAAAGAGAGAAGTGAGATCATTCACCAGTGTTGAAGTACCAGAGTGGCAGAGGGAGCCAAGGGGCTGTGTCTGTGCTGCCACTGCCCAATGTGGCAGCACTGGTGTGTGAGCTGGTGCTGCTGCTCACGGGTGTGTTTGCACAGCTGGGCAGTCCCCACAGCAGCCTGATGCCACGTGGTGCAAGACTGTGGGCAAAGAGCAAAGGACAGTCACAACCAAAGAGGCAGTTACCACAATAATCGAGCATGTGGGTGTTCAAGCATATCCTTTTAGGCAGCTGCAGGAGATGCACTGTGTCCTGAGGGATATTGGTGGCCTTGAAGCTATTTTGTGGCTTGAAGGCCACCCTTAGAAAGCATTATTGTGATAAGTTCAACACCACCTTTATGCAATTTGCTTCCTGGTCCACAGGGGTACTATCAGTAGCCAATGTAAACCATAGGTTTTGGAGGCCTGGGAAAATGCTGAGTTCTGATGTCCTCTCATCCTAGAAAAAAAAAACAAACAGAAGAGGAGAATTAGAGTCTAATTCAGATTTACCCCAGTCCTATTACATGCTTCTAGTATTTTATCAGATTATGACCTAAATAAAAGCATTTTTTGAAATCAGTGAATTTTCATTTGAAGTGAGAAACACCTACACTTTTAGTAACTACCTATAATATTGTAATGCCACAAAAAACTTCTAGGACTGGCAGGCTTTTTGGGATGAGACAAAATTTCCTAGGGAAATAAAGTAAAATAGAAGGAAATCTATTGGTAATGAGCTGATTTCACTTCCTGGCCTTTTGCCCAGACTGACCATTTCAGAGAGTCTCGTAGTATTTGCTTGAAAATGGGTAAGGGATACAGACTAGTAAGAATAAAAGCAAGAAGGAGCAGCTGTGAGATGGAGAGGCAGCAGATGCTTGTCTACACAAGCAGCTAATTCAAAATGAAAAAAATAAAAGGAAGGAAGAAAATTCTGAGCCTAGTGAAATAATTGTTGTCATGGAGATTATGGGAGGTAAACATACCTTTTATGGAAATATTTATTGCCATTCTTTTTGTGAGACTAGACAGACTAAAAAGGCTTTAGTTCACTTTATTGATGCATTTCCCTCCTTTCCCTTTTTATATAATGGCAATTCTTAAAGCATTTCCTTCTCAAGAAAGTCTGTTTTAAATGTTCCTCATTGTTTGCTTGCAAGACATAGAAGCAGAGTATCTGCTGAAGGGGGAGAAGAGAATCTTGCTGCATGGCATGTGACTTTTTTCCTTTTCTGTTTATCATAGTAAAAAGGCCAACAGTGCTCTCCTTTGCACTTGTGTGTTAAATGTGTGTTCAGTGGTACTTTTGCTATCCTAAATGGTTCTATCAGTTGGTACCTAGGAGCCTGAAATTTCACAGGAAATAAAGACAATGGAGTTCTTTATATGCTCTGGAAGAAGTCCCTTTTGAATTCAGATAGGCTCAAGAAAAAAAAAATCAGTGTCTGACTTTGGACTTCCCACACACTAGGATGTGCAATATTCAGGACTGGGCTGTTACTCTGTGTCTAATTAAAATAGGAAAATTAACTTTATTTTCCAGAAATGATTCATGATCTAGGTACTGGATGTGTCTTACCTGCATTTTTTTCATGTGAAGGTTAAAATCCTAGCAACTCTGCCAGTTTTTTCTCAATTTAAATGAAACAAATATCGCTGTTATGACATATGAAGATGTTGTTTTTCAAAGATTGAGGTTTATCAACACTAAAGACATCAAGAAAAAATCATTTCAGAACACAGTCACATATGCCATATGTAAGCAATGAGGCATTCACAAGGTAGACCTGATCATGTTTTCATCCATGAGCAGGTTCTGTTACTTTAATATAGTTTTTAAAAAAAATTTAATATGGTTGTGTGCCAGGCCAGGTTTTGTTGATTTATTATTTCCATTGAATTATATCAGACTGTAGCAGCAAAGATACAGTCCTTGTACTGCTGATATGAATATCTCAGGGCTGCAGAAAACACATGAACATCCTGTGTCTCCTGTAGATCTGTGCAGACTGAGTCCCACCTGAGCCTGTCATTAATCTGTTCTGTGGTGGGTGTGTATGTGACAGGAAAAGTGCTCCTCTGCAAATTGTGTACCCAGTGGGTATGTGTATGCCCATTCTGCCCATATCTGGACACTTGTAGCTATTCTTCCTCGATTATTCTGGGAACACTTGAGAAAGATATGTATCTATTCATACAATAAAATAAAAGCCCTGACTACTGTTTAGCTAAAGACAAAAAACAACCCTAGTGTCCATATAATCATATTTAAAACAAGCTATGAATAATAGGATGTGAAAACAAAAAGTGGCCTCATTTCCTGGCGTCATTCAGAGTGATGCCAGCCAGAGGCTGCCCTTGAAGATCACCAGGGTTCAGGGACTGCCCATGAAGGAAGGGACCGTCATCACTGCTCTGCTGGTTTCAGATTTCAGCTATCATAACTTTGTCTACTGGTATCTGGTATGAAAACAGAGTGACAGTAATTTGTGCTTGGTGCTCATCAGACACACTGTAATTGGGGGGAGAGGTTAGGGTCTGCAGGAATCTAATTTAATTGATGAGCTCCACCAACAGGCCAAGTTCCCTGGGAGGTTGGTTTACATTCAGCAGTATTTTCCAGATTAGGTATGAACGAGTGGTGAATGTTGCTTGTTGTTGCTTTAGCTGCCCATTACTCAGGACAATAGACAGCCTGCAATCCAGCTGCACCCCTTGGCACTTGGGTTCAAAGGGCCTTGGTTTCATATTAGTTGAATAGAAAAGGTCAATAAGAGGTGAGAGACAATTGAATGTAGATAAATAATACAGGAATGAGAGCTGCAAGTGTTTGACTCATCTCTGCTGATGTGATATTGATCTGAACTAGAAATGTCAAACCCTTCTCCGCCCAGAGGTTTAGAAATGCTTCTGATGTATGTCAGTAAGAGATAAGAATCAGACCAGGAATATATTAGCAGATGCCACAGGGAATAAAGCATAAACAGCCCAAGAACAATATTTCCTGTGTGTCAGGTACAAATAAGGTGTTCTTACTTGGCAGAGCACGTTCTGCTTATGTCTGATCCCTCGGGGCAGTCTGGGCATGACAGAGACTTCTTCTGGGGGGAGAGGTCAGGTACAAGGAGACTGTATCAGGATGAGGTGACAGGTTCATGGGACTGCACCTGTGCCCTTGCATGGCGGGGTGAGGGAAAGGATTGAAGTCAATGGATTTGCTCTACACTGAATTTCCACCCCATGTAATTTCTGACTGGCCTTCATATTTTACCCTGAGAGCACCCAACTGGATTCATAAAGGATTTTAGGCGTCATGCTACCACTTCCAATTAAAGAATCTTCAAAGCCTCTCCTATGCCATGATTTAACCCTCTAGAGGCACCTCCCCAACACACTGATTTTCCATCCTGTAAATTACTTTACATTTTTCCCATTAGACACGTGTGTGCAGCTTGACTTTACATTTGACAAGAATTGTCCCTTCTGTATTATGCTTGTTCTTTGATCTCAGATGAATAAAATCAGCTTAATTCACCTAATGCATAAAATCAGCTTAATTCATAAAATGCAGTCAGATTGCAAAAGGACAGGGAAAGGAAATCCTGTAGCCTGGAGGTTAAGGCATTTTTCATGACAAAGCAGAGTTACTTCTGCTGCAGTGATTATTTCTGTATTTTATATCTACTGAAAAAAAAAACACCCAACTGTCAGGAGAGACAGATGCAGAAACCCAACTAAGATTGACTGATCTTCTCCTCAAGCACAGGGTTTTGCTTCACATCCCTGCTCCACAGTCTGACAGAAGAAGGATTTGAACATACATCTCTGACATTCAAGTAAGCATATTAATCACTGAGCTGTCTGACTTTTTTCCTTTTTCTTATTTAGAGAGACTGACTACATACCAGTTTTCTGATGTATTGGAAAGCAACCAGTGGGGATTTGGACTAAACAAACCTCTTTTCCTTCCTTCTTCCCTGACAGGAAGGGCGTCAGTATGTCTCCATCTTCAAACAAGCTGGGAACATGGGACGTTTGACAGAGATTGTTCCTTTGAAGTCAATACTAAATTGAGGCCTGTCTGCAATATTGAATTTGTATTCCAAAGGAAAGAGTTCTTACAGAAATATCTAGAAGCAGTGCTTTTGCTGAAATGTTCTGTGTTAGTCTCTTGCTATATCAGGACTGAGGTGGCAATGTTGCTGCTATTAAACCAGTGAGAATAATCTACTTTTAAATGTATTGGTTTTTGTCTTACCCACGCTTTGCACCAGGGTACAAAAAGAGGGATTTTTATTCTTCAGCATTTAAATATTAAAGGAAAAAAAAATTACTTACTTTGGTAATTCCCAAAGAGTTTCCATGTCAGCATAAGAAAACTTAGGTAAGTGAACATACTTAATCTTACCTAAAATGTCAACACTATATTTTAACAAAGATTCCCAAGTAATTGTGACTTCAAGACACTGCTCACAACAGCGGACATTTCCAGGGAAACAGAATGGAGCTGGGTTGGTATTTTTGATTTAGCCAGACTCCTTTGGTGGGAGAGAAGTAAAGGAGAGAGAAGATGAGATAAACCTTCAGATTCTGAATCCTCTTGCCAGACTGGTCGTACTAGTCACTACAGAGAGAATTTATCCTGTCCTTCTGACACTGTAAAGATTAGCTTACTGTTTAATTATAATTGGTCATGCAACATGCACAGGGTTTTTACTCTCTTTTGTTTTTCTTTTTGTTTTTAATGTGAAGGAACTATGCCATAAACACAACTCTTTAAGAGACACTAGATTTTCAGTTTCTCTCAGGAAAAAAAATAATTAACAGGATTAAGGAATCTTAAAATAATTTAAATTGCTTCTTTCTAGGTCAAGCAAATATTATATGAAACACCCCTCCTTGAATAGTAGGCTTTATGTAGACCTTTAGACTTGTATAGTTACACATATTAATACATGAATCTATGCAATGACAGTTCAGAGGTGTGCTTGAGTGCATTCATTGCTGATATGCTGGATTTATGGCAACTGGACCAGAGGTCTATGAAACTTTGCTTGTCTCATTCCCAACTGGATTGAAATGCTTCTGCTGTTCAGTAGCCTTGTATGCTTGTCACCATTAATGTTCCCTCTAATTTATTTCTCTGGGTGTGACAAATGACCTCCTGAATACCAATGTTAAACCTGTAGCCCTAATTCACACAATGCTGGAAATGGGACAGCAAAATAAATGAGTGTGTGATCCTCTTTCTTTTTTTTGATATTCTGGGGCTCACTCAGCTCTCAGTGTAAGTTTCTACTTTTGGTGTAATTTTCTACAGATTTATGGCTTCTCCGTCATGTTAGAAAGTAAAAATAAGTTATTTTGCAGTGCATTGTGTGCAGACCCTCAAATTACACAGTGTCCAAAGAAACACAGCTGTATCACTGATAGAGACCTCTTGTGCAAAAACCTCAGACTGAACACACATCCTCCCAGCCAAGCCTTCACTTTGAGTTCTGTAATTCCAGTAATAGGTAAAGAGAGAGAGAGAAGAGAAAGGCATTCAGAGTATTCAGAATTGTCCTTTACGTGACTGGAACCAGTAGCGCACTGCCTGCTGGGGAGGAAAACCCCCAAGAGAAGCAGTTTGCCATTCTACATCTATCTCTGTGCTCCAGAGTTCTGAGCAAAAGATATGAAAGAGGATGCTGGAGGCGGATTTCAGAGCTCTGAGAGCACTGGAGCATTTGGAAGACTTGTCACATCTCAGCATGCCCTGTCCCAGTCCCTATGTTTGCAAGCTAAGGTTTTGCAGATGGACTTACAGGAATCCTGAACTTGTGTTGATCTGAGGTGTTACCAACATCCATGCACATCCTCACTTTTGCTCACTGCCTGGGGGCAATAAGCTCAGGGGCTGCCACAAATTCAGGGGTGCTGGTAATACTTCTGTCACATCCAAATGTCCTGGTCATTGCAGTGGTCACTAGTAAACCTGTCTGTGGCTGCAGCTGGGCCTAGCACAGACTGCTCATTTTCATGGCTCCTCTCTTAGGCACAGCTCAAAGGGTGGAAGCCCATTGCTGTGTCAAGGAGCTACATGCAGTGTATAATACATCTCAAATATCAAGCATACAAGCACAAAATTTAAACTTTCCGTGAGCAAAATTTTATTGCTCCAGTGATGACATTAAGTGAATTCAAAGAGTGAGCAGGCTTGGGTGGAATGGCTGCATTCTGAAGCCTGAATGGAGAAAAACAACAATTTTGGGGCCAAGTACTGATCTTTCCCTATAGTGCCATGTTTTCTAAGGTGACTTATTTAACCCCAGTTTGTACCCCAGGGTGTGGTTTCTAGAATATTGTGATGACCCACGCTTAAGGGGAAGGAACTTCTCTGGGCCTCTACAGTTTTGCTTGGTGTGCATAAGCAGTACATCCTTTGTCTGAATTCACAGGGTCTCCATAAATGTAGACTGTGCCACTTAAAACAACAACCCTCTGTGTCTGAAAAGCAGGGTAAGGGGCTGAGTGAGCAGCGATTCTGGAAAAACAATACTTGAACACTGAACTTAAGTCATCTATCTAAGTGTGTGGCCTTAAGAACACCTGTGTAAATATGCATACATGGAAAAGAAAATCCTTACCCCCATTAAAAACACTGGAAATTTTAACACTAAATTCAGAAAGGCTCAATTGCCACTAGGGCATATTGGAAAGTATAATTAATGGTTTCTGGAAAAGACATTGAAATGGAAATGTCAAAATTTTCTTCAAAAAAAAGAAATAAGCATTTTTACTTTAGAAGAATGCATTTGAAAAAAAAATCTCTTAAATTGACATTTTCTTGTGACTACCCACATCAGAAATGAAAAGTGGCTATTATCCAGTGACATAGATGTAGGTTACTGAAATTACTGGAGCTTTGTTCCAGCTTGCCTGACACTAAGTCTGGTGTCTGTTCTTTAGATAAAAGATTTTATATGGCTCTATAGAGTAACAGGCAGCTTTCTTATTATCTTCAGATTATGAGCATATAGAGATTATAAGCATTAAAAAACCCTATCTGTACATTCTGGAGAGAGACTGCTGCACCATATTGATGATAACCCAAGACTCTTCTTCAATGCTCTAATGTCATAAGTCTTAAATGGATAGTCTCAGGATGTCCCGCCTATGTCTAGGCAGGAAATTGAGCCTAATTCTCATTCCTGCAGTTATCTGCCTAATGATGGCTGGATGAGTGTGGAGCACTATGCACTGCAGTTACTTGTGGTAAGTTCAGCTGAAAAAAGCATGCAGTTATTTTTCCAGAGCTATCTGCTTGGCACATACCTTCAAAAAGGAACTATAAAGGGAGGAGACAGACAAGTGTTGCATTTATTGTCTTGATTTTATGTGTATCAGCCCTTGGCAGGACTAAATGACAGTGAAAACAGTCATAAACAGAGCAAGAACAAAGGTTCGTGATATAAGCTGTTTCTTTTGTTCTTTGTTTGCAATTCTTGTGAATACACTGTTAAAACACTAAGCAGCTGTTATCCCGTTTGTGGCTTAGAGCAAAAGCCCAGCAAATCCCAGAATTTGACATAGTTCCACATCAAAGTCATGATTCAAGCCTGTCCTGATCCAAACAAAACTCACTCCTACCTCAAAATACTGATGCAAATGGAGCAAGTTTAACTTCTGTGTTTTTCCGTTGACTTTACAGGTCAGGTGTACTGATAGCACCATAAAGCTTTTTGGTTATCTCCTCTTTCCTTAGCATAGTCTGAAACCCTTAGCAGAATCCTCATGGGCAAATAATAGTACTCCTCTTGAGGAATACATTCGATTGCAACCATACTGTCCAGTTGTCATTTTATTTGTCTTTTAAGTTGAAACAACAGAATTGTTGTATAGCTTTTTCATAGTCTTGAAAAAGGACTATGAGCAATTCACAAACCTATTGAGACCAAAGGCAGCTGTAGTGGTGGTCTGTGAGGGGTCAGAGAGAAACCAGCCCATGCTTTCTATGCTGATAAAACAAACCAAAGTGTCATTCAGGGTGGAATCATTGCTTTATCATGGTCATGTTGAAAGTTGCTAAAGAGCACATGTTGTAGTTGGGTGTAAACACAGACATGTGGTAAGTGTTCCTCTAGAAAATGGTTGGAAAGCTTTAACCAGTAGATCTTCAATCCTTATTCAGCTGGTCCTCACAATCTGTGCCCTTTGAAGCCAAATTTCTGCAAGTATCTGAAAGTTTATTGCTGAGGGATGGTCCAAAACCAGTTTTTTCATAAACAGTTTCAAATTCTTTTAAAAATACAGTGAAGGAAAAGACTGCTTTTTAATTCAAGAAATTAAAAAGGCAAGATCAGAGAGAAAGGAGACAGAGAACTTCTGTTGCCTTAGTAGAAATGCATTGTAACAGAACAGAATTCTGAATGGCAGGTTTAAGTGTCTCAAATACCAATATCATCAGATTTCTCCAGAGATCATAGGCAGGTATATTAGCTAAAAGACTAAAGCACTGTTTCTGGAAGAGGCTGAATTTCCCTCAACTCCCTTTCAACTCAGTGGGAAAGCTAAGGGTCTCCAGGGCAGGAGAAATTATAAAGGTGTTGGATAATGATGTTCATTGTCTTGCTTCCTAAAATGCACTTTGGGTTTCTTTTTGTCTCTCATCACTTCTAGATTAAAGCTCAGGGATAGGGTAGAATATTAAAATGTCATCCGATTTATAATTGCTTACTAAACTCAATTCACAGATTACCTTGAAAAAGAATTAATCCAGCAAGTTTATAAAAAAGGATAACCTGGTCATTCTGATTAAGATCAGAGCAGGTGATAGAAGAGCAATGTGGTGAGAGTGAAAGATGATAAAGATTAAAGCACGCAGTATATGAAAGGATTTTTTCAGGAATTTCCTCTTCCCTTGCATCCTGACAAAATCCACAGATTCAAGCTGACAGTATAAATATATTATAAATTCAGTATCTGTTCAACAGCTCTTGCTACATGTAGAGCAGGCAATTTAAAATTCTGTCAAAGTATTATCAGCTCAGATTTTTCCAAATTAGAAGGAGAGTCTTTTTATAAAAATGTAACCCAAATTCATAAACATTCAAGAATCTGTAATTTATTTCTAGATTTATTTTTCTTGTCCCTTAAAGCAAACTTTTATTTTTATTTTACCTTGGCAAAGACTGTGAGGAATAACAGACATGTGGTGGACGGTGGGACAAAGGGATTTCCTCAACATTGTTTAAAGCAAGATAAAACTGCATGTCCTTAAATGATTAACACTATTTTTAAAATATGGAACTTCGGGACTTTCCTTCAAATCAGACAGTTATGCATCTTCAAATGTCTCTTTGCGGCATATCTGGAAGGGACTGACTAACATTCATGGGTTCGTATGGTCTAGAAGTTTAGACACTAAATGGATGGAAAAGAGAGAGAAAAATCTGAAACCAGCCTCACAGACCAAAATGGAGTTTTTGTGGAACTGAAGACCAAGAGGAGCTGGGGTGGTGGGAGCTGGGGAGCTGATGTTACAGAATAGCTGTAGTGCAGATGCCCCAGCAATCTTACTCAGACACTCCTAAACTTTCTTACACTGAGTGGCTTCTTGACAAAACTTTTAAAATTAACAGGGAAAACTTCAGCTGACATGAAATGGTAGTGCTCTGATTTTGTGTATTTGCCAGGTGACTGCAGACAGGAAGTATTTCCAATTCTGAGTCCTACAGACCTCCAACGGCAAGAAGACAGCTGGTTTCAAACCCTTAGAAGCTATGTGTTGAGATCTACCTTCAGGGCAAAACCTCAAAAGTTTAGTGCTGTTTTCCATAACCTTCATGTCAGATGTAAAAATGCTGTGCTGCATAGCAATAAAATCAAAGAATACGAGCAGTAGGCACGTGTCTTATTAAAATGAACAAAGCACTGCACCAAACATACAATTATCTTCCTCAAGGTATGATGAGTGACAAATGATTTTTATGTTTCTTAATGTATTTCTGGAGGCTTTCCCATTAAATATGTAAATTCCCAACAGAACTGACAATAGTCTTGCAGAAGTGAAAACTTGTTTCAAAACAGAAACAGTATACCTGCGCCAATTAATTTTAACTTAGTTTTAATCCTCTGTGGTCAGACAAAATCACTACATAGATACTGGGGCAGGAGAGGCACAGGGAGTTACATCTGTGGCAGAGCTGTGAATGCATAAATATGGGTGACTGAGGAAAATATTTTAGTGCTGAAATAGTGCCACTTTCACTTAAAATTTTTATGTCAATATTGTCCCTAATTAACAGGAACCATAATAAAAACAAAAGTAACAGAGCCAAACATCAGACTATTGTAATTTTCTGTGACTTTCTCAACTGTTAGTTATTAATATTTATTTAATTACAGAAGTGCATACTGTTGTTATTAAGCTTAACTTGGTTTGCTCTTTACAGGTGCAGCTATCCGTCTCACATTATTAGACTGAATATGAATACACGATGTTTAATATTAGATTTGATGTTGTTTGTTATTCCATATTTTAACTAACAATTTTTTGATAGCAAGCCATTTTATTTTTCTCTGTGTCAGTTAATGATGTGGTTTCATGCTGTGGTTTTAATCTTAGAAAAATAAGCAACTGGACAATTTTGTCAAATTTATTATTTAAGCAGGAAGATAGTGAAAATTAACTTTATGGTTAGTAACTCAGTACTGTTCTTCTCATATCCTTCAAAATCAAATCACTTCATATTTTTACCTTCGTTGGATACAATTATTGCATTTAACTACACAGAATTAACCTACACATTCAGAAGAGCCCAAGCAATTTCTTATATGTTACTTTAATTATGCAGTACATAGTGAAAGCAATTTATTACTGGGACAGGTACATAACACTTATTTGAATGCAAGTCACACTCACTCCCTTGAACCCTCTTTTTTTTTTCTTTTGAAAAAGGGAACACAGAGACACATATTATTTTGTTCAATATCCTATTGCCAACAGCAGCCAACACCAAATGCTTCCAAGGGGCAAAAAAGACCCTTCAGTTAAAGATAGTGAGTCTGCTGCAGAGATTTCTGCAAAGCTTGCCTTGTTGGACTAGATGATGTGAGGTTCGACTCAATTATCTTTTAGAAGATGTCTTCCAGTCCAAACCTTTCCATGATCCTATGAATATAAGGAAAAATAATATCTTCAGACACTATTTCCTTGAAATCTGGAGAGCTTACTTCTTCTTAGACTGTTCCAGAACAATCCAATACATATTTTATATTTATTCATACCTCCCTAAGTCTCTATCCACTGGGGATTTGGAATATTGTAACAGTTGCAGCTCTTTCTAAGTTTCATACCTGTACAGAGGAAAAGGGAAAGCAAAACTAAGATTTAATTATGCCATTACCTGAGGCATTAAGGAATTTTGTTAAACACCAACAACATCACGCTCTAGTGCTACAGCTGGGGGAAAAGGCTCTTCTTCATGCCAGTGATAAGTCAGTGTTTCTTCTCATGCTTGACAAGCTTAGAAACAAGTACTAATGCAAATTTCAGAAGTGTCAGTTCAGTTGCTTCAAGGTAACAGACATGAAAAGTACATTTTGAGAAGCTTAAAGAAAGTTCAGCTGAAGTTTCAGACTAGCCGCTCTGAGGGGAGCTTAAACTTCCAGAAAGGTTTGCAATGGTCTGAGGGAAACACAGCAGCTACTCTTCAGTGTTATATTATTTTGTATAAGAAATTGTCAATTTGAGTGTCTAACCCACAGTCCCCCTGTGTCTGTATTTTCAGTTTACAATCTCAGGAAAACTGTTACAGTTCACATTTACGTACATTTTCATTCAGAGCCGTTGATAGCTCCCTCTACACAGCAGGGCTGCTTAGGAGCGCTAATACATGCAGTGCTTTAAGAAGTATATTTTATTCAAATCTAATTATGAAGTTACCACAGGTACATTATCAAAATTGCTTTATAACAGTCCAAACACACGAGAACAAGAGCTGTTCTGGAGGTTGGGGGGTGGGGCCAGGCTCTGCTCCCTGGCACAGCTTCCTCCCCAATGGACTGTGCCACCCATGTTTGGCTTCACGGGCAGCCTTCCCTTCCTCAAACACCTCCCACCACCCCAGCACAGCCTGCCCAAGTAGGATGCATGGGGCCATAGTACACCTTTAGCTACCTCCCTCTGGAATCCTGAATGAGCATGCAAAGGAACGGAGACCTGCTAGATCTCACAGCCTGTAACTTTATTGCTGCTTTTGTTATTGCTTTTCCTTTCCTAATGCCATGTGATAAGGTTGAGAAACCAGGAGAAAGGACTCATTGTAGGTTTCATAAACCCTTTCCCTTTGGAAAGCTGGATATCAACTCTTGCTTACATTTCAGGCTCAATTTCCATCCAGGTACAGCAGGATCCCAGTGGGTTTAGGCAGAAGTCAGCATTTTTAGCAGTTTCTGGGTCTCAGTCTCAGACTATAGCAATGTTGCTCCCTTTTATCTGAGAACAAACATCTTGTCTTCTGAAATATAGCTGGGCTCTATTACAAGTTCAGTGTACTGCTCAGAGATACCTTGCCAAGCTGTACAGATCTTCTGTTGTTTCTGGTGCTGCTGAATAATTCTTCTTGTTTCACTAGTCCCTTGTCTATGGATGAGCATCTTGGTGAACAAGAAAATGTGCTGGTGTCTAAAGTCCTGATCCTGCCAGATGAGAAATGCCCTCAAATCTTAATAAATCATCACTCCAACAAATGCTGAGATTGCATATACACTGTAGGACCAGAAATTAGCGCATGTTACTCATGTTACTCACTAGGCAGTATCAGACATGCTGCTCTTCTACATCCAAATGCCTTCTGGAGCTGCATCAGCAGCTTCCACAGCCCTGGCAGCAGGCTTTCATTTCCCTGGTGGAGATCACTGCTCTTGACCTTATCCTGAAATCAGGCTCGTGGGAGAGGAGTGATTATTTTTCCAGTCTTTGCCTAAAATTAATATTTCAATGTTTTACCAAGTGGCCGTTTAATGTAAAACTCAAACGCATTTGGAAATAAGTTCCCAATGCTATTCCTTCTCTAATAAACATCTGAACTTCCAGCATGGTGTCTTGTGTTCAGCTTTTGAATGTTGTCTTTGTCTGTAGTTCTTTGAGTTCTGCAGGGAGGGTATATCAGCTTCAACTGAAAGCAGCAAAAGCACTTTTGTATGTTTTGCTTAATTGGAAGCCAGATGGTTATGAATTCTCTGCTGGGAGAGACACAATAATGAATGCCTTCCTGAGGGGGAACTGAGCGGATTCCTTTTCCCTGGATGACACAGTGAGGGCCTCCTGTGGCACCATTTGTGGCACAAGCAGAATCAGCAAGTTTTTGATTCTTGTCTCCAGTGATATAAGCAAAGTGATATGTAAGTAATAGTATTATGGTATTTTAACACACTGCAACAAATCTCTTTATGATCATAATTTTTATTAAAAATTGAGTGAAATCAGAAGTGGACATGTAATTTTTCAAGTTTGTATCCTCAAATAGCATCAAAATACTTAATGCAGATTATCTGATCTCAAATCTGTTTGTGATGATTAATAAAATGTGAACACAGGCAAGAACTGTTTTCAAACTGCTATTAACACTTGCTCATTTGACAGATTTTCTGAACAAGAGGATATGAGAACACTGCCACTTTTTTGTGCTAAAAAATGTCAGTTTACATTAGTTAAACCTTCATCTTATAGCACAAACAATTTACATCATGTCCTTCTACTCAGTAAATGCAATCTACTAATATTGTTTTCCAGTAAGTATTTCTAATTCCTTTGCTGCATTAAGAACCGTAGGAATATTCATAAAAGCAGTCATCATTATAAAACATTTCATTTAAGGAAAACTAGATGTTTTTAACAGCTGCTTTTTTACTCTGGGATTAGGCTATATATAAGTAAAATTAATAAGGGAAAGCTGCAATGTTCAGAAATTGACACCCTGCAAGGCTTATTACATCCTCTTCTGTGTTGGTTTTAGGGACATCTTCCTTTTCTTCTTCCTCCATCTTCCTTTTTTCTCCTTCTCACAAAATATCTTTGAACTCTTGGGCAGACCACCCAGATCCCAGCCCAGAGATGTGCAAAACAGTTTTAGAGTGTGGTGTTACGTAAAGGGTACTTTTGTGGGATTAAGAACTGGAAACAGGTTTCTTAATTGTCCTGTGCTGGTTAGCAGCTGATGAATGGAAATCCTATTTGCACAGGACTGGCAGGATGACAATTCCAGCTAAGAGAGTCCTGGAGCATAACCTTTCAGAAAACTCCTTCCCCCTCAAGTGACTGGAATCATAACATTTGGAAGGGGAAAATGAGGAAAGCAAAGGAGAAAATAGTAGAGTCTTCAAATAAATCTGATTTAAAACTCAGAAGTGCATTTGCCTAGAAATAGCAAAAACAACAATGACAATGGGACTTGAACCAGGATTGTATAGAGATGAACAATATGGCTGTGGTATCAAGGGTACCAGCTAGCAATTACACTCATCACTTCCATGCTCTGAATACAAATTAGTATTTCCTGTACTGTTGTCATTACAAATCTCTTTTTTGTTTCAGGTATTACTTTCCCAAGCTCAGATATATTCTTAATTAAAATCAGGTAGAGAAAGCTCCAAGGGCAACCTATAAAAATGACCCAGAACAAATAATAAAGGCTTCAATAAGTGTAGCACTGAAGATTTTTCAGTAGGTTTAGTTCAAAGGACTAATCAGCTTTTAAAGACAGAAGAATGTAGCTTAAGTCTTTTAGTCTCGTAAACTGAGTATCTTCAGAGTTTTATCATGGAATTAATTTGGCTTTACTGGCGTTGCTTCAGCCAAATTACTGGTGAAATTAACCACCCTTATACATGAATCCCCACCCACTATAGAATTGTGCCAGATGTCTGTCTGCTACAAGACACGAGAGGTCAATAAATACTCAGTATTACAACATAACTTTTAGCTGGCTTTATCACTTTAATCTGTCAGACCAATCCTCACTGCATCACTTTGTGAAAAGTCAGCTGAGGAATCTTTCCTCAGATACTTATTTTTAGAGCTTGACCCTGCAGAGTGCCAAATACCACCAGCTCCCAGGGAAGTCCTGGTGAATTGAGTCACTTTGTGCCCTTCAAGAATAGCTCCTAAATTGAGTTATTAGCTGTACAGTCAAGGGGTACCTTACTTTGCTACCTGAAACAAACTGCAAGAACAAGTTACTTGGCTTGAATCAATATTTCAGCCGAGGCAGCTTTAAGAAATCATCAGTCAGGGGCCAAACTCTTGGGGCACTGAGCCCTCCTGCTGCTGCTGACCTGGCTGGCTCTAAAGCTGCTCAGCCCTTCACTCTCTGGCTCAGTGCTAACTGGATTCAGCCATCCAGAGTCAGCGGCTGCCACTGCCTTCAAGGTTAACAGCCTTAAATTGCTGCTGAAACATAAAAAGGCTGTCAGCCTTTGTCTTCCCATGCAACTGTAATGCAGCATTCTTGCCTAGAAGTCATGAGTAGATCATTCATGATTTTTCTCAACATTGTCTTCAAATGTCCTTGAAAAGTTGTCAGTAAAGAGAAGAAAAGGAGTGGGGGGAGGGAGAAAGCTTGGCAAGAATTCTATGATGAACAGAAGGAAAATATGGGAATGGTGTTTATTTATGGTTAAGGGAAAAGAAAGTGGCGATAATTTTGCTAAACTGGCAAAAAATTATGAAATTAATTCAGTCATAATATCCTGGTGGATGGGAAGCCTCTGACACTGAGATGACAGCTTAACAGTGAGAACATGTGAGTCTTAATGAAACATATAATAATGCAAGTTTTTTTCTTGATGGATTCCCCTTTCAGATTCATAGGTGAATTATGAATGGCCTAGACCTTAATCACATAGAAAAGAGGGAATGAGCCTCCTCCCAAGAGTCTTACTTGCTTGGGCTGTGTGGGGTTTACTGCTGTTGTCTAAATGTAAGTTCCTTCAAGACATCCCAGGGGTGTCTGAGACATCCACACACAGATACTACACAGGAGCTAGGAAATATTTGAAGAGACAATTTACTGCCAGACATTTGTCTGAAATGTTTACATTTCACTATAAGACTGCAGCCAGAAAGCAATGGGCTATGGTGGAGTTGACCTCAGCCAAAAGCACATAATTTGGGATAAAAAAATGACACAGGTATGCAGCAACTGCCAACTCCTGGACCTTCCCATTTCTTCCAGGACTTATTCTGAAATATTACTTTTATTGCCCCAAGAAACTTACATATGTGTGAGAGAGAAGATATAACCAATGGCAAAGGAAGATTTTTGTTACTGCATTTTGATTTCCTCTGTGCTAGATGCTTTGATGTCCCATGATTCCAGCTGTGGCAGGTTGAGAGTGACTGGCTGCCAGATCACCTTACAGCCACTATCTCACTTTTCCTCCTCAGCAGGACAAAGGGGAAGACTGTGATGAAAAAGCTTGTGAGATAAAGTTAAAAACAGAGAGATCACTCAGCAATTACCATCATAAGCAAAAAAGGCTCATCCTGGGGAGAAGATTCAATTAAATTTACTGCCAATTAGAGCATAATAGTAAGACACAAAGACAAAATTAACCTACCTTTCCCCACCTCTCCTTTTTCTCAGGCTCAACTTAACTCCCTTGTTCATGACTCTTCCTTCTCCTCCCTCCTGCAAGTGGAATGGCTTTTAAGGAATGGGGGCAGCAGGCAGCTTATAGCACTTTGTCTCTGGTGCCCTTCTTCCTTCTTATTTTCCCCAGCTCCAACGTGGGGGATGCAGTCCTTCATAAACTGCTTCAATGTGGAAGCAGGAATAGCCTTTGTGCCTAGAATGTTGTTTCTCTTACATTTCTGTCATTCCATTCTCACAGCTACTGTGAAGTGCTTTTTACCCTTTTAAAAATGTTTTTGGCAGGTGCCACCAGCCTGGCTGAGCTTTGTTGAGCCAAGGGTCTGTTTTGAAGTCAGCAGGAACTGATTCTGCCTGGGAAGGGGCAGCCCCTGGTTCATTCTCACAGAGGCAACCCCTGCAGTCCCCCCTCCCCCAGTATAACCTTGCCATGGAACTCGTTTCATCAGCATCCCCCTTAAGGAGTCACAATGCTGTGTAAAACTCAGAGATAAGGATATGGTTGAGCCCAGCTAGTCAGGATTATCATGACAGTATCTGCCTTGCTTGAAGTTCCACTGAAAAACCCAAATGTGCCAAATCCAACCAACATACAACACCATAAGACCATGATTCATTTCAGATCCTTGAATTACTGAATTCCTTTCCAAACTTTCTGGTCACCCTGGACAGACCATTTTCAGAAACATCTGTCAAAATGAAAACAGTTCCCTTAAGTGATAATAACTGGTTTGGAACATTGTGTAATGAAAAGTTGAACAAGTATTCAATTAATTAAATAATTTGTTACTCTATTAGTCTTTCCTTTTGCCTCTAAAATATTAAGCAACAAGTTATATGTTTTCTCAGTTACATATCTGCCTTTATCTCCTCCTCTCCTCAACTGTCCACCTTCACTATGACTTGTGAAGGTGTCAAAAGAAAATCTTGTCCAAAAGATACTGGTGAAATAATTCAAGAGTAAAGTGTTTTGTAGTGTTTCTCACATATTTAGATCCTCACTAAGGATCTATTAATACAAGCTTAATCTGAGTAATTGGGGTCTGGATGACAATTTTTATCTGGCTGAAGGAGTCACTTTACAATTAAACTCACAGCTGGTTGCTCCAGTAGGTTCTTGCAATCTTCTGGCTGTGCCCTGGCTCCTCTCCAATGTCTTGTCTCCGCGATGCTGAAGGCTGCTGAGTGTTGCAAAGGAGGCACAATGTTGCCTGCCTCCTTTGGTTGTGTTGAGCTTTTACTGGAGGACAAAACCTAAAAACTCTCGGACAGTAGGAACACATTGAAGGAGTCTCAAGGTGTAAAACCAGGTTTGAACTTTTCCTTCATTCAGAGCAATTACAAGTATCTCTCATCATTAGCATAATGATAATAGAAGCTTAATTATCTCACCACCTCTGCCAATGTGAAGGGAATTAGGTGGTGGGTTCAGAAGTTGCTGACAGAGATGTTCACTTAGGCTACTAATGGGGCTGCATGGAAAATGACACTCTTGGCAATTTCAATTACATTTCTAAGTATGAGTTTTATATAAAATAATTTGCTATAAATTTACCAGTGTCACCTAAAAGGAAGGGCTTTGGACTGGGTTTAGAACTGGAGTCTATTTCCAGTTCTTTTGCAGATCTGCATAGTGACTATAACAAAAAACTTTTGGTCTCTCATTTTCTGCATCTGTTAAACACCTTTAGAGAAGATCACTTTCAAGTCTTACTTTGAAATCTGACTTCAAATGAATATTGCTATTGAGGACCTTAGACTTATTATAGGGAGTATAGAGGGTAAACCAATCTGTTTGCTTCTGAGTTTGACAAGATCTGAGTTACAGCAGACTTCATTTATGTTGTAACAGAAGCTAGTCACTAGAAAATAACTATAGCATTTTTACTCTTTGCTACTGTCAACCTAAGATAAAGGCATTTTCTACACAGTTGTTACAAGCGCTGCATTACTACAGAAATATGTAAAATTTATTTCATAGACGTGGCACTGTTCTTCTGAAGTATGATTTTTGTAGTCCAAATCAAATGGATTAGAATTTAAATATCAAATAACAAGTTTTGTCTAAGCATGAAGTTTTGCTTTCTGTAAAAAATTTAAAATATAGGGAAAAGCTACACACATAAAACTTAGTACTTTATCAGACTTGCTTTTCTTTCAGGTTCTCCCCATTTCTATTAAATTGTTTAATGTTAGTTGCTTAATGCCTTCAATACAGTACTGAAAACAATCCTGCACTGTCAAAATGGCAGATGGCCAGAAATTAGACAGCTTTCCACAAATAAATTCTGGGCCATAAGCTCTCTAGATAAGCAGTGTAAGTTTTCATATGAGTGCTGAAAAATAAAACATATGTACTGATGTAAACTGCCTTAAGGACAGTATCAGTTATTTTTTAAACTGCCTTAAGGACAGTATCAGTTATTTTTTAAGCTAAGTTCCTGTGGGAAGGTTTTTAAAAACCATTTGTTTAAACCTGTATTTTTGAAGATCACCGTCTTGGGTTATGTCTGACTTTTTCACACTGAGAACCCTGACCTCTTATCACATCCTGCCTAGTTGTAGAAAATTTCTGGAGGCAATTATCTTTGATATTAAAAAAAAAATGACCAGATAGATCTACCTGGGTTCCAGTACATAAACAAAATTAAACAAAACACTGGAAGAAAAAGTCCAGGTTTCAATCTTCTGATACCATGGCTATTGGCATATATTACTGCTACATAAAAGCATCTCACTGGGCATGAAACCTAACATTTTCCAAGGACTCTTTTTTGCTTTGTGCAGAATAAGATGGCTCCCAAACATTCCCACATTGGGGGATTCTTTCCCATTAGCAAGACAGGGACATTTGTGTGATTTCTCTTATTTGGAAGTGTTTGTCTAAGTTAAGTGAAACAAAATAATTTTTAGTGGTCACAAGGATGTATTTTAGCAGCATTTAGTTTTAAAATGAGAATTTTTGTTCGTGACACAAGCTTCTCTGTTACAGATATTCTTCAAATTCACTTGATCTTGGAAAATTCCTGCTGAGTCTAAGTGTCGTTTCTAATCATGCAGACGTATTTTAAACTTCTAGACATGCATAAATATATGGATAAATTACCTGGTTCATGTGCACATGTGGTTTTGGTCACCTTTGTTAGGAGACACCGGGTCCAGTAGCCTGAGAGAAACAGAGCTGGAGTAGCTCCATGGTCAAGCTTCCTTGGTCAAGCCAGTAGCATGTATTCCTTGTGGGAACACATGTGTATATACCTGATACGCACACATAAGCCTGGATAGGCACACAAATTAACACTGACAGAAGCACTCATGCAAACACAAACTGCCTAATGGAAGATGTTCTGTGCAGGAAAAGATAAACAACTTTCTAGGTGCTCAAGACAACAAATTCGCTATGATGAATGAACCAAATTGTAGTAATTTGCATGTGAACTTTAAGAAAATAATTTAATATTCTCCACTTTTACAAGGTTAACTTTTTCATGGCTTCTTGATCACACAGATATCTAATCGACATCCAGATTTAGCTTTTGAAAGCATTTACTTGCCCTGTGGTTTCCTTCAATGTTATTACAGTGTGTAGTTTAAATCTTCTTTAATCTGCTTCAATTCTGGCAGACTGATTAATAAACATTAATTATAAAGATGCTGAGTAGGCATTATGAAAGAAGAGGATGAAGAGGAGGTAATGGCTGGGGAAAGGAGGATAAAATGTGGTGATCTTTCTAGTCTGATATGTCATTCTCTGTATGTCTTTATGTTCCCTGTTACATCAAGTCCAGTAAGCAATCACAGGTAACTAACCCCTGACTTCTGCTGCCACACAGACAGAGCTTCCTCTGATGCATCTGCACCCCAGCCTCAGTCTCTACTCTCCCCTGTGACAGAATGTTGCTGACCTTGTCCATCATGGGTTTGCTATCTGGTTATACCTGGCACTCAGCAAAGCCCTGCTCGTGAGCACACTCACCTGCTGCAGCCCTGAGCTTGGATTTCTCTCATTACCCAACGCACTGCCGGCGTCCTTGAGCCCATAAGCCAGCACAGCATTGCTCTGTGCATCCCAGACAACATGACCTGAGCAGCCTTTGTGCCAGACCCTGGCACTGAGAATGGGCCTTGCTGGGAACAAACTTCTCCATCCATTTTGGTTTTCTTCACTGTGAGTTTTTTTACTCTTGGTTGAATAAAGTTAAAAAAAGAAAGTCTGCTTAACTAAACATAAAACCACCAAAACCCATCAGTTTGTGCTCCTGAAAGCTCAAGGGATAGTGTCAGCAGTGGAAGGTGATGAGATAGAGCAGGGTCTGCTGCTTTGGCAGGAAAAGCCAAAGAGAGCATAGAAATTTGTGGAAGAGAAGAAACTTATTTTCCAAGTCAAAAAAGTGAAATAACGATAATGTACTCTGGGAATAGAAGTAGAGAATAAAATTCCTGCTAATAGATCATATTAATTCAGGAAGATATATTTAGACCTGCTGAAAAGTGGTAACAAATATTTATGGGTACAAATTGTGATTAGAAAAGGCATGTCCCTAATTTCTCTTACTTGGTAAATCGAACTAATGCAGTTTACAATTCCCATATCTATTCATTTGACAGATGACGGTGTGGATGAACTGGTGGATTAACTTAACTGTTGGTCTGAAAAAGCCATTAAAATAGGGTACTGTGAGAGATTAAGAACTTCAGCTTTGGAAATAAAATCCTGTGCTTTCTGTTTCTACTATGATGACTGCCAGCTGGTTTCCATGTCCTTTCTGTGGCTACTGTTCCTTTATTACAAAGAAAAACCCCTTATCTTTCCTATGTGAAGCCAATAAGTTGGTTTTCTAAAGTCTCTCTAAGCAGAGTGATATCACTCACTGAGAAAGGTAGATCTTTGACCATCTACTATTTTTACCATAAAGACCTAAAATCCTACAAATGGTTACACAATCATCCCTTGGCTCTGATACTGGAGCAGGCTTAGGCAATCCAGATTCTTCTCTTTCACTGGCCAGGGTTTTCTCCTATTGTATTGGGTAGTGGCTTAGGCCAAGAGTTAAAAACATTTTTATGTCTTAACTTGAAAAATTTTAAGCTGGTTTTCCAAGATAAGGAGCTAAGAATATGCAGGAGGCACCAAATAATTTTTAAATGCTACATTTTCCTTCCCATTCTTTACTTTTTTTAAAAATTTCAATGCCATGGTTATTAACATTTGTAATGAAAGAGGTAGCTACATGAGCTGAGAATTCAAAGTTTAAAAACAAATCTCTTTCAGAAAGCCCTGATTTAAACCCTTAAGCTTGGTGTTCTCAGTGTTCATTAAGTCACGTTTGGTCCTCTTAGTATTCATCTTGCTGGGTCTCATCAGGACAGGCATAGCACAAATACATTTGCACCTAAGCGAGGTGTGCCATGGAAAGACTTGGAATAAAACAGGCCTCTGAACTTCAGAGACAACTAAGTGGCAAAAGTTTCTGTCATCTTTCCCTGAAGGCTTCACTGCAGGGTCATTATCCTTCCCTTTTATGTTAAACTCCCTACACATTTTAGAAACAGCCTTCACCATAATGGAAGGACATAAACTTAGATAGCTACAATGACTGATTGCTTTTTCTGTGTTGCTACACCATAGTGTTTTACATTTGTGTCTTCAATTTCACAGTGGATTAGAATATATTTCTAGTTCACTAGCAGAAATTGGCATCTGTTCAATAAACTATCCCAGAGATATATTCCTTCTTATGGAGGTGATGTTCTAATGCTTCCTTCCATTTTCAGAGCTATTTTGAGGCACTCAAAGTCAGCTTTATTAAACTGATTGATCAAGATTGGAGATTTAGGCACAGAAATGCTCAGCACTGCTGAACCTAACATATGTGTCTAGCCCTCATAGTGTCATTTACACTGCTGAATTATGTGTCTAGGCATAGTATTTCATAAGGCTCTTAGGTCCTCCTGGCTTCATCCCAAAAGCCAGAACTTTTGGAAGATGGTTTTTGTTCTCCCTAGACCCCATTCTATTGTACTCATGGATAGAGCTCTGCAAAAAAGCTTCAGTCTTCATGAAATATTACTTTCACATCCTGGCTAAATTTAGATTAATCCAAGAGACACTGTCAAAAATACACTCCTACGCTTTATCTGACAGAAAATGACTAATCATTATTTGGCAGTTATGAAATTAAAATATTGATAGTCTTCCTTTAAAGTTCTTATATGTCATTATTTAATTTTTTTTTCTTAGTATAAATATGCAATCAATTTGCACCTAGTTATGCGCTTGTCACTTAACTCCCACTTACAGTTTTCCACACTGCTATTCTGGATAAGCATGAATTGAAATTATTTATCCATGTTGGATCAATTGTTTTTGCTTGAAAATTCTTCATATCCAGAAACATTGAGGTAATAATAAAGATAATAATGTTGATTTTGGTGATAATAATAACAATAGCAACAACAAAATAACAATAATAATAAAATAATAATAATAACAATATTAAAAGATAACAATGATAACAAGACAAAGACAAAGAAGAAGAAAAAGTAATATTCTTACGAAGTAAGAGTAAATGAATAATGCAAAGTACTGATGAAAGGTAGTAGCTTCTATTCCAGCTATTACATCCAGATATCCATTGTTTTGGAAGGAAGCTGTGATGGCAGGGTTTAATATGAGCCTTTAAAATATTGGCATTGAAAATGGAAAAGAAAAAAGCACCACTGGCTAGACCTCTGACTGAAAGCTGGATTATCAAAAGGTAGGAGCTGTGAGAAAGCACAAAAAAGCTTTTGAAAGAGGAAGCATGATAATAGCATGATATTTACTCCATAGTAATTCTGGTACAATAAATTTTACTAATACTAATGTATTTTCATAAGGAGTAGGCAAGAACGGTAACAACACCCTCAGCAGAGGAGGGGCATTGATTAAGCAGATTAAGTCCAGAGGAGGGAGACCAAGATGGTTGGAGAAATGGAGCAACTCCCCCGTGAGGAAAGGCTGAATTGCAACTGTTCAGCCTGGACAAGAGAAGGCTTCCAGGTGATTGTATTGCAGCCTTTCAGTACCTAAAGGAGGACTACAAGAAATCTGAAGGGGAACCCTTCACAAAGGCTTGTGAAGATACAGCAGGAGGTAATGTCTTCAAACTGAGAGTAGGATTAGATTAGCATTAGGACAAAATTCTCTGCTGTGAGGGTGGAAGGCACTGGAACAGGCTGGATAGAGCTCTGAGCAGAAGGTGTCCCTGCACACAGCAAGAAGTAGATGATTAAGGTCCCTTCCAATCCAAACCATTCTATGATTCCATGACAATATAGAATGCAATTCCAATTAACCTGAAAAGCATATAAAAGTGAGAGATTTTGTCTGAATTTCTTCTTTAATGAATTTTTATTGCGTATGAAAATATGTGAAGACATAAAGTGTACTCAGAGTCACAAGGAATGCCTCGAAGACACTGCAGTAAAGAAAACCATAATAGTTAACACATGTAATATTAAGAAATAATAAATCCAAAGATTATTTAACTTGTGTTCCAAAAGCCATTGTGCTCTTTAAGGAGAAAGAATTGCAGGACTTGAGGGACTGTGAATTAGCTGAGACTTGCAAAAGTACAAAAATGTTTGTACTGCTCCCTGTACAGCAGCAGGTGGGCCAACATCCCAGCCAACATGCTGAGCAGCTGAAGCTGAGTGCCCTGAAGGGGAAAGGGACTCTCCTGAAATGTGAATGATGTTTAATATACTCTATCTGTAAAGAAACCATATGTCCATTAATAGCTCCAAACTCTGTACACATCTTTAAATATTTTTGGGGGAACTTTCACTAGGATTACTTCAAGATGTAACTTTACCCAAAAGTGTATTTATTTTAAGTTCATGATTGTTCTGATATCCCTCTGTGATTTCTGTATGTCAGAGCCACGGGAGACCTGTGTATGTGGTTGTGCACAGCAGGGGAAGTATTGCTTCCCTCCCATTTTGTATTTCTCAACACAAGAATGTAAGTCCCATCGTGCCCTTGTATTATATTTAAACTGTGTTTCCCACAAAAGCAACAACTAGCAGTTTGTACAGAAGTGCTTGCAGTTTAGTAGATAATTAGCAATGTGGATGGCTCTTTTGGCTTTTCAGCCTTTTTAGAGCAAAGATGTAGAACCACTCCTGAAAATATTTTCATAAGCCTAACATTTGTTTCAGAATCTGGACTGCAAAGAGCAGGGCAATGACCACTCCCATGGCATTTCCTGATTTGTCTTTTTGGCTGGCATTGGCAAGTTCAGAAATACAAACAGTGCACTTCTGCATGTTTTTGATGCTGAGACATGAGGTAGCCTCTCGTGGGAGGTGGTTCCCCACGTGCTGAGGTCAGCACCTGCTGAATCATCCTGCAGGCTTCATCTCAGCTGTGCCCCTGAGCTTCCCTGCCATAGAAAGAGGGGAGGAGGGGGAGTTGTTGTAGAGGTGCCTTGTCCTGAGGTGGAAGGCCTGCTGACCCACAAGCAAACCCATTCAGAAACTGCCCAGGTTCCACGGGCTGATGTTGTTCCTGTTAACTGAAGTGTGCTGGAGCAAAGAGGTGATAATAAAATCATGTAAGCACAGCAATCATAAAGTTCTAAGGGGTAAAGAAGAAATAAAACAAACTCGGAGGCATCTAGGAGAAAGACCTATCAAAATGCAAAATGGGCTTCATTCAGTATGTAAATCATTCTGAATCTGCATTTGGTTTCTGTCTTACAGCAGTCTGTAATTAGAAGTGTTCTGACTACTGTTTGTTGTTGGCACAAGAGCCAAGAGAAATTCTAGTTAATTGCCTAACATTGCAAAAACCTTATAGCTCAGAGAAGAGTTTCATTTAATGAATCAAATTCTACTTTACTCCTGCTCCAGGAGCTTTTATACACTCTCCTTTTCATGCTAGAATATTTCTGACTATCCCAAAATCCAGCTGAAGGTTTGAGGAGAGGTATTACTAAGTTAAAAGTTTGACCCTGTCTGTCTCAAATTAGAGGAAAAGGTACTTACCAATGTAGTGAATGTATTTCAGATATATCAGTTCAGTTGCTTATAAATCTCCTTAATAGCATAATAGTGCATTTTTGGGCCATGGACGCTATTACTGGTTAACATTTAAAAGCACCTTCTAACATATAATTTACAAGGTATGTGGCCTTTAAAGACATTTTCAGCTGAAGGTCTTCTCTGATAGCTGCTGGTCACTTGCAGGTCCTTGGCTTATAATATGTCGGGGAGGTTACAATAGAATAGCTCCTGATAACTCAGCACAACACTTTAAAGAAGCTACTTAGATTTGCTTTTATTTTTAAATTAACCAAGTCTAATGAAGACTGTTACCTCTAGGGACAGGAGAGGTCTGAATTGCCTAAAAATATTAAAATGTTCAGATCACACTGAGAAAAAAAATGAAGTATAAAGGACTTAAAAAGTGATGATGTCACACAGCTGGACTTTCACATAAATAGCTTTAGGGAAAGATCTTGAGTCTTTAGTAAGATGCAGGATATTTATAACACAGAAGGCTGTCCTAAAGATATCAGGCAGCCCAGATTTTATCAGAATGTGAGTTAAATATTCATGAACCAGATTGTAACCATTCTTTAACACTCAAAACCATGTAATGGTCAGTCCACAAACATGTTGCCCAGTTTTGTTACTTAATGAATTAAATCAGGTAATATATTAAATAGTTTGCTGGATGTATTTTGTTTACTAAATAGGCTTATGATAATTTCCTGATTCCATTCTCTTCAATATTTCTTAGGGAGTTTTAGCTTCCCTAAATGAGCTTCAGGAAATTCAGACATAGAGTTAATTATTGTGGGGAGGCTCTTATCCAATGTTTCAAAAACATTGACCACAGAATTTTTTTCTCTGCTGTCACAGGTTTGAGACCTGGGTTTATATGCTGGATTTTAAAATAAAAATAAACAAAGCATTAAAAAAATTAAAAATACAAACATAAAAATGTACATCAAAACAAAATCTCATATGACATGAAAAAAAATTATACATTCCAATTAAACATGCAATCTCTTAGGGACAAATTCACATGACCTAAATTCTATCAAAACCTATCTAACATGCCATCTGCTTTTGACTGGCTCTTTATTTGAGAAGCCTAACCATGAAAAATTGTGGCTAATCTCAACAAAATCTTCCTAGGAAAACAAATCTAAATAAGCCAGTGTTTTGGCAACTGGTTTTCAGTCTTTATTTTTTTAAGAATTTCCATCCCTCTAAATCAATAAACTTTTTGACTTCTCTTTGGCAAGTTTTTCAACCAGAAATGCCAGAAGTGCAGCGTTCTGTGAGGTGATGCTGTAGGTGACAAAATCCAGGAAAAATGCCCCCTCTCTTGCTAGTGCTCTTCCTGTGAGATCCAGGTGGAATTTAGGTGGTCCTTGAAACCTCACAGTGAATCATTCTGTTTTAATAACATTTAGAAAAGCAGCATATATATAACCTGATGTGACTGCGTGCCAATAATGAGTCATTTCTTCTCTTAAGATAATAAAACATTTTAATTATCATGTATTATCCCCCAGATTATAACAGAGATGTATTCACTGCACAACTGTCTATAGATTTCTTCCACAAACATTTACAATAGTGAAGGTGAATGTCACAGTGCTTAACAGCACCTTTTTCAGACAGAAATCAATTCCATGAGAGGTAAAATTCACAACTTCCATTGATTTCAATGCAAATTAAATATTCATTTTTTTCACAGAATTACATGTAATAAGTGGGTATGTGACATCTCACGGATGCTCTGTTATTATTCTATGAATAGCTTCAGTTGAAAAAATTACCTTTGCCAACACTGAATTGCTCTAAAATAGATTTTGAGCATTGACAAATTTAAAGTTTTCTCTGCAGAAATCAAATGCCTTCAAACATTCCTTTTATCTGTAATCCCAGCAGCTCATAGTGTAATTACATTCAGACTTATTGATGCACCTCTAATCACACTGGTTTTCCTCAGTTTTACTGACCACAGTGGATGTCTTTTGTGCACAGCTCTCTGTCTTTTGATAATTTTTCTTCCTTTCCTCTTAAATATGTGATTTTTAGCATTACTTTTCTTGCCCTTTCCCATTTGCCCATAGAGTGAGTCACACTTACAGAGGATTTTTCCAACATTCCTCTAGATGCTTGTGCCAAGACTGCAAGTAGAGAGGATTCACAAAGTAATTTTACTTTCTTCCATTGAGACAGATGCATGAGACACTCTAATCTTCACTTTTTCTGCAGCAATATATAACCTATGGCTATATTATTACATGCACTTTTCCCACTATCCAGTGACATGAAGAATTTGTAGGACAATCAGAATGTCATGGCACAAACTTTGCAATGAGTCCATGATGCTTGCCATGCCTATCTAATCAGTCTTGGACATCCTCCTATGACTGTAGCATAAATTGCTCAGCTAAATAAGATACCAGTACCTCTTATGGGCAAACCTTTACTGTCATTTGTAAAGAACTCCCTATATTTATATTTTTAAATAAATGAAAACTTCACCCACCTTAATTTTGTTTTGTACAATGTGCAAAAATGTAACCATCCCAACATTGTCTTGATACTCCAGCTACAGATCCTGAAAATGAGCCATTAACATAAGAAGTCTGAAAACATCCACAGTTTTCTTCTTTGGCACATCTGCCAAAGAAGCAAAAAAACCACCAAAGTATTTGCATTGCGTTCTGCCAGAATGCTAATGGCAATTACTCTATTTGTCTATTAAGAGTTAGTTTAGTTTTCATGCATTGAGTCCTCCTTGTGTACACAAATATGGATAGATGAACTAACTGGCACAGAAACTTTGAAAAAACCAAAACAATTTTTTTCCGATCATGTAGAAATGGTGAATACTCTCCTGCAGAACACATACTGACAAAAAAAGGAATACATTTTACCAGACTGGCAAAATAATTTGGATCTTCTTTACCTCTGAACCAGTATGTCCTGTGTGGTAATCTGCAGTATGGTAGGAAAGAAATTACTCATTCTGATAATTGTTAAACATAGAATCATAGAACCATGAAATCATAGAATGGTTTGGGTCGGAAGGGACATTAAATATCATCTACTTCCAACTCCTCTGCTGTGGACAGGGACACCTGCTGCTTTACCAGGTTGCTCAGAGCCCTATCCAACCTGGCCTTGAATACTTTCAGGGAAGGGACATCCACAACTCTGAGCAGCCTGTTCCTGTGCTTTCCACCTTCACAGCTAAGAATTTCTTTGTAATATCTAATGTAATCCTACTCTCAGTTTGAAGACATTACCTCCTCTTGTATGTTCACAAGCCTTTGTGAAGAGTTCCCCTTCAGATTTCTTGTAGTTCTCCTTTAGGTACTGCTGCAATACAATCACCTGGAAGCCTTCTCCTGTCCAGACTGAAAAATTGCAATTCTCTCAGCCTTTCCTCACAGGACAGTTCCTCTATCGCTCTGACCATCTTGGTTTCCCTCCTCTGCACTCACTCCAACAGGTCCCTGCTCTTCCTGTTGGGCACCCCAGAGCTGATGCAGCACTGCAGGTGGGCTCTCACCAGAGCAGAGCAGAGGGATCCCCTCCCTGGCCCTGCTGCCCACACTGCTCTGGATGCAGCCCAGGACACGTTTGGCTCCCTGGGCTCCATGGGCAGTGCCCATGGCTGGCTCATGTGCAGCCTCTCAGCCACCAGCACCCCCAAGTCCTCCTGGGCAGGGCTGCTCTGGGGCTGTTCATTCCCAGCCTGTGCTGATACCAGGGCTGCCCTGACCCAGGCACAGCACCTTGCACTTGACTCTGTTGAACCTCATGAGGTTTGCATGTGTTCATTTTTCAAGATCCCTTTGGATTCCTTATTTCTGACAAAGTTATAGTGAGGTCTTAGAGTTGTGTAGTACCTGCAGGCATGACTGAGCGCTCAGTCATATAAACAGCATTGCTGGAGCCAAGAAAACTCCAAGGGATCAGCCTTCACACAGCTGAATGAAGACTCTTTATCTGGCTTGGGGCTATTAGAATTGTTTCTCTTTGCTCTTCTGTTTCAGATTGAAAGTTGTCTCTGGTTTATTCTGAGCCTGTTCCCTGTCTGACGAGAAATGTTCTTCCGAGAAGATGATGTCATAAGAGGGTTTATTATTTATTTGCATGTGATTTATTGCATTTATGTCAGGTCATTGCATGATTGTCTTGGGAACACTGCAAAATTTTCACACACAATTACATTTCAGTTGCATACCATATCAAGAATTACTTAGTTAAATGAGAACAATAGGTATATATTTTCCCTCAAAATATGTACTCTATTCCACCAGCTGTAAGCCCCTCCATTTTCTTTCAGAAAAAGCAGAAGGGCTGGGGGGAGGATGAGAAAACAATGCATTCAATGACTGATCCTAGAGCAGACTTGTAATCCTGCTTGCCTTTCTGCCTCTAGTCTGTTATTTTGGATGTTCTTGGGGGCTAGCACTTTTTTTTCTATAACATAATTGATTATTGGTGAAAAAGCAGAGCTGGGATCTGAATTAGAGACTCTAGAAGCCCTTCTTCCCCTCTCAAGAAAGGCTGCAGTGGGAAAGTTGGGATTCTCTAAACTGAATCTGAAGTCAGAAAGATTCATCACTCACCTGTGAAATACCTTTTATGTTTAAGAGGAAACGTAAAAAGAATAGATACAGTAATACTTCTTAAATTATTTCTTTAAACTTTGAAAACATACAGTAAGAGGAAAGTAAACTGTGGCTTCTCTGTAACAGTAGCTCTTTTATTAGTCTTCAAATTAAGATAAGGCTAAATAATAAAATTAGATCTGAAAAAAGAAAGTTAGATGAGGATTGCCCTTGTTTTATTGTTTATTGCCAAAGAAAAGCAAATTGCAAGCAAAATTTAAATGCTGTTTTCATGCCATGGAGCCCAAATATATTCAAGTGGTAAAGATGATTAATAAAAATGCAAGTCAAAATTAGGGTAAATTGAATTGTAAATCATTAAATAGTAATGAAAAACAATAACAAAATAAAATCAAGTGTATTTGCTTAAGTCAGTGCTAGCTAAAAATGTATCTGAATGTGCTCTGCCAAATTCTAATTAAATCAAATAGTGCGCTACTCTCTACATTTGTCTTCTCTGTTTACAATGTATCAAGCTATATGGTTAATAAGAGAAAAAAATGCTTGAACTAATACTTTATTAGCCTTCATTTAGCACTGGAAAAGCAAGGGAGGCACTCTGAATGTTCAGTTAGTGCTGTAAGAGGATTAGCAGCAATGAGGATTGATAACTTTGACAATATGGTTGTACGAAGAACAAAAATGACTGCCAGCATTTCACAAACTCAGCAATTCCTGTGTACAACTCCTCGATAAGTTTAACAGGAGTGTTTTCTTGCATAATAATTTATTTACTTTACATACATTAAGCATTATAGCTTTACAAGTTTCTCCATCACACCTTTAGATCTCAGCTGAGCCCTTGGCAAGAACAAGATGAATATTTTTTGGCAAGTTACACTATGGTAAAGGAGGAGTCTTCTAGCTGCTGAAATGTTTTCTTTCCAGCAGTTTCAGACATATACCTATGTAATACTGTTATCCCTCTACTTGGCAGAACTCCTTGGTCCAGTCTGCTTACAAGTGTCATTCCTGTTTTACTAAAATTAATTTCTGCTAAGAACGGCATTAACAACACAAAGCCACAAAAATTATTTCAGTCATCCTTTTCCTAATTTCCACCATCCCCACACACATTCAATATATATAGCTTTTATTACTAAACACTTGATTTTGTATCAAAACTGTGTTAGCAAGTCTACTTCTATTCTGCCTTCACATGTCAGGGACTTTTTTACCAAGATCCTCCATTATAAGTTTCTAGACATACATTACCAGACACCTTGGAAGATGAACCTCGAGTCAATATTATGCTAATTCAAAGTTTCTTGTAGTCTGCCCTAAGCAGATTTGTCATCTGGCATCGCAGAATAACATGACCAAACTGTTCTCTCACATCTTTTAGGTTTTGATACTCTAATATATGAAAATGTTATCTTACTATTAGATAGTAATTAATTAACACCTGGGCCTTGAATATGACTCCTTCCCTGTGCTCTGTGCTCCCCTGGCTCCTTGGAGCTGTTTCACTTTGTATAAATATTGGCTAGTTCATGGAGGCAAGCCTCCTTGATCTCATTTCACAGTCAAAGAACTCCTGTGCAGTATGGGATGGCAGGTTATAGGTACAGCCAAATTCCACGAGGTCTTTCAGTGCCCTCGAGTCCTACCTGCAAACCTTTGGGTACTGGTATGTTTGTAAATAAAGTTTCTGTGTTTATGGGAAGTGGCGGAAGGAAGTGGCGGAAGGAAGTGGCAGAAGGAAGTGGCAGAAGTGGCGGAAGGAAGGAAGTGGCGGAAGGAAGGAAGGAAGTGGCGGAAGTGGCGGAAGGAAGGAAGTGGCGGAAGGAAGGAAGGAAGTGGCGGAAGTGGCGGAAGGAAGGAAGTGGCGGAAGGAAGGAAGTGGCGGAAGGAAGTGGCGGAAGGAAGGAAGTGGCGGAAGGAAGGAAGTGGCGGAAGGAAGGAAGGAAGTGGCGGAAGTGGCGGAAGGAAGGAAGTGGCGGAAGGAAGGAAGTGGCGGAAGGAAGTGGCGGAAGGAAGGAAGTGGCGGAAGGAAGGAAGTGGCGGAAGGAAGTGGCGGAAGGAAGGAAGTGGCGGAAGGAAGGAAGTGGCGGAAGTGGCGGAAGTGGCGGAAGTGGCGGAAGGAAGGAAGGAAGGAAGGAAGGAAGGGGCGGAAGGAAGGAAGGAAGTGTCGGAAGGAAGTGGCGGAAGGAAGGAAGGAAGTGGCGGAAGGAAGGAAGTGGCGGAAGGAAGGAAGTGGCGGAAGTGGCGGAAGTGGCGGAAGTGGCGGAAGGAAGTGGCGGAAGTGGCGGAAGTGGCGGAAGTGGCGGAAGTGGCGGAAGTGGCGGAAGGAAGGAAGGAAGGAAGTGGCGGAAGGAAGGAAGTGGCGGAAGGAAGGAAGTGGCGGAAGTGGCGGAAGTGGCGGAAGGAAGTGGCGGAAGGAAGTGGCGGAAGTGGCGGAAGTGGCGGAAGTGGCGGAAGTGGCGGAAGTGGCGGAAGTGGCGGAAGGAAGGAAGGAAGTGGCGGAAGGAAGGAAGTGGCGGAAGGAAGGAAGTGGCGGAAGGAAGTGGCGGAAGGAAGGAAGTGGCGGAAGGAAGGAAGGAAGTGGCGGAAGGAAGGAAGGAAGTGGCGGAAGGAAGTGGCGGAAGGAAGTGGCGGAAGGAAGGAAGGAAGTGGCGGAAGGAAGGAAGTGGCGGAAGGAAGGAAGTGGCGGAAGGAAGGAAGGAAGTGGCGGAAGGAAGGAAGTGGCGGAAGGAAGTGGCGGAAGGAAGTGGCGGAAGGAAGTGGCGGAAGGAAGGAAGTGGCGGAAGGAAGGAAGTGGCGGAAGGAAGGAAGGAAGTGGCGGAAGGAAGTGGCGGAAGGAAGTGGCGGAAGGAAGTGGCGGAAGGAAGTGGCGGAAGGAAGTGGCGGAAGGAAGTGGCGGAAGGAAGTGGCGGAAGGAAGTGGCGGAAGGAAGTGGCGGAAGGAAGGAAGGAAGGAAGGAAGGAAGGAAGGAAGGAAGGAAGGAAGGAAGGAAGGAAGGAAGGAAGGAAGGAAGGAAGGAAGGAAGGAAGGAAGGAAGGAAGGAAGGAAGGAAGGAAGGAAGGAAGGAAGGAAGGAAGGAAGGAAGGAAGGAAGGAAGGAAGGAAGGAAGGAAGGAAGGAAGGAAGGAAGGAAGGAAGGAAGGAAGGAAGGAAGGAAGGAAGGAAGGAAGGAAGGAAGGAAGGAAGGAAGGAAGGAAGGAAGGAAGGAAGGAAGGAAGGAAGGAAGGAAGGAAGGAAGGAAGGAAGGAAGGAAGGAAGGAAGGAAAAATTCTGGATCATCTGTCATAAACATCTTTGTAAAACCCCATCCCTTTTGCAGCTCTCTGTTCTTTGTTATCTTCTTGTACATGCTCCATTCTGAAGCTGCCTATCTCTAAACAGCTCCATGAACACGAGTTTCTCCTCTCAGATTGCTGTAACAATGTCGACTGTCTTTCAGGCTGGCTCTGGGCCAGTCCAGCTTCTTAGTACAGCTTTTTCTGTTCCAGTATAATGGGTAAGATAAGCCATTATCAGTCTCCTTACAGCAAAGTCTTCACAAATTCCATTACTTTGGAAGGACTCCATCTCCCTGCTGTCTCACATAAAGTTATGGAGACTAGTTTGGCTAAAATATATTCCCCAAGCACACATTTCATGGCACATTACACAAAAGCACTGCCTGTTTACAAACATTTTAATTAGAGATAATGACAAGAAAAGCCATGTTCTAGAAATGCGCATATGCAAGTGTTACACAGTTTGTCATATATGAATTAATTATTTCCAAGTTTAGTAGAAGGCATCTTAAATTCTCTCTTTGTATAGACACAAAACTATTGCAGCTCTTTCCTATATAAAGGTGGTAATTCAGATCTGCTGTTACCCTCACCCTGCAGCAATAGGTCCCTATGTATCAAAGCCCCACGTGTTGAGCAAAACCTACCAAGACAAAGCAATTGAATGATTTCTTATGCAAGTTCCAAAACACTCTGTCTGTCAGGAAACAGTATCTGATGATGAATATATGTTCAGGGAAATATGTTAACTCTTATTGAACTGATAGATACAGTCAAATGAAAATTTGGTTTTGGCATGGAGGACATTTTTGTGGTCGAAAACAGAAGTAGCAAACTCCACAGGATGAAAAAGGTGTTTGGTAGCTGTGAAGCAGAAGAGGATGTTTGCAAGAGGTGAGAAGGTAGTTAACCCCTGTGTTTCAAAGAAATAGAAACAGGTATTTATCACATCTAGATCACTGAAAGAATGATTGTGGGAAAATTACAGTAGGAGGTAAAATCAGTGTCTTGATGGATTCCTTGATTTTAATATCTCCTAGACATATTTTAAAAGTAAGCCTGGATTGCAACAAGACATCCTCCACTTAAAACTGATTTGTTATGATGACAATTGTTTGCTTTAGGGAGTGTATCAGGGTGCATAACCAAACCAGGTTTGCCTCCACACGTTCCATGAAGGTATACCGTGCACTGAATAAGGAGCATTTATTTTCACTGACATGGGAAATGAATTATGTGAGGAAAAAAGCATGCAAAGGAGCCTGGAAACACCACATATTTCCCACAGCCACCTTCTGGTTAACTCCATAGAAGGTAGTGCTAGTGGAAGATTGTGTTCTGCCTCTTTTTATTTATTTCTTTACTTTGTATTCTCTTGTTTGAGTTTAAAGCTGTTTAGAGCTACTACTGTTTGTAGAAACAGATCTTATTTTGTTAAATTAAAAAAAAAAAGTCTTATTTCCAGTTAAAACTTCTTTTTTTTCAAAGTAAAGAAATTCTTCTTAACTATATTAAATCTATAGAGTGAATGCCTCAGAAATGCAGTCTCATGATCTGTAAACCTCACTGGAATGATTATTCCAAAGTCCTTGGGTTTAGAACTAAAAATAAAGATTCTAATGGAAAAGCAGCATGTATCATGATTTGTTGTTTCCCAGCTGTGCTAGTGACAATTCTTCAGTCATTTGAAACATTTTTGCCTAAGAGGATTCTCATTTTTGCAATTGTAGGGTGTGTTTTGGGATGAACTCTGTGGGTCTTGTGCTCCTCTCTGCTGAACAGAGCAGGAGGATCAGTGCAGCATGATTTTCTTCTTTCTGCAGATCCACCTTCATGGTCTAGTTTGTCACAGTCAAGGTCTTGAAGAAAAATATAGTGGGAACTAAATTGATTGGAGTGGAACAAGAGAGCAGTAGCTATACAAGACTGTGTGCCATCCTTTATAGACTGTGGAGAGTAAAAAAACATGAAAAGACAAGACATAATTGTTGCATAAGCCAATAGCCAAAATAAAACTGAGCAAACAGAAAACTGGACAGATTTGTAAGAGAGTAATACTGGTGTTCCATAAATCCTCATAATACTGCACTGAATTTTTAAAATTTACCTTTCCTCACATGCCTTTAACTCTGCCAAATGCTTCCTTTGATTGCACATTTTCGTTATAAATGTTCCATGGCAAAAGTCAGTTACTTTCTATTTTCACAACTGCGCTTTACCCTGTGCTACAGAAAATGGCTAGTTATTTTTGGAACAGACCTGGCTGCTACTGCAAGGGGGAACAGATTAACTTCTGTGATTTTATCCAGTGGAAATCTTTTCACAGGCACAGCTCCAGCTAAAGCAAAGGTGAGTCAGCCACTGACTGTCTCCAGTCCTAATCCAAAGCTGAGAGGATAATCCTGACAGTGGTTCACTGACTTACAGTATCCAAACCAACAGAATGGCTTGAAAGATGCTGCAACTACACTATACACGGTACCCAAAAAAGACAAACATCATTTTCTATTTAAAGTACGCTCAAGCCTTGTTTCAAAAGATCATTTTACCAAGAAGCTCAATGGCAGATTAAGTAACACTACAGCGCAACAAATAAAACATTTTGTTCTACATGCATCATCAAAAATGTGATATGAAATCTCTTCAAATCCCTTTTTAGAAAGGCTCACTGATGTAGCATATCTTGGATGGCTGACCTGACAATGCAAAGATGCAGAGTTAAGATGTGAAGCCATGGCCTCAGTATCCTGTACTTATCTGGTATTAGCAACAATCACAAAACCTTAATGAAAGTCCAAAGGGCACTTAAAACCCCCATTATTTTGTAGAAACTTTCCTGAGGCATAAAGCTAAATGCAAGTTATTTAGCTGGCTATCAGACTGTAGAATGAGTGATTTTCCTTGTACACTTGAAAATCTCCTGTCAGTGTGAACAAGGATTCCCCACGAGGATCATGGTTATCAAATGCTCTTTTCCACAGTCTTGAACAGCAAGTTTGCATTTTAAATTCAAATTTTAGAATGCTGTGAATCTATGTGCTTATAGCTATATACATTATGGGGCAAAAAATGCCACAGAAATATGTTTGATGTTAATTTTGTTTGCTAGATCCTCAGGGAAGGCTATTTCAAAACAGTGCTGTTTTCAATAAAACATCAAAGCTTTTTCATTCCTTCAAAATGACTCTCTTATTGAAAAGCTGTAATAGCTTGGTTAAGGTTTATGTGAATGTGTGTATCTACCTTGCAGCACACAAATAACTGGCAAGTATCAGTTTGTAGTCCCAGATGTTATATAGTACATTACCAAATCCCAATCAGAATCACCTTTTTTATTCTATTAGCTTATTCTTCATCCATAAATGTTGCAAACTACAGAAGTTTTCCCATTTTTAGAAATCTAATCAGGTCTAAATTATTTGAATGGGGGTTTTTTTCTTTAGTTTTATGATCCAATCTACAGCATTATCTGCTGGGACAAATTATTTTTCAATGTCAAAAAAGAAACTAGTGTAGTATTTCTTTTCATATTTTTTAAGATGAAATTTTTTTGCTAAATAAATGCCAAGGCTATATAGTTAAATGTGAACAGTTTGGGGAGGTGAGGGGGAGGTGCAATTTGAATAAATGTTTCCATAGGACAGTTCTCTAAGTATATAACCAACAACACATAGACACCAGAAAACTCCACTAATTCAGATACTTCTTTGCCAGGATGATGAGTCATGCTGAGCTGAGGTGGACATCTATACATGATCATTACTTTCATAGATATCATCATACTTTGTTCAACTGAGCAACCAAATATGATTGTCATACTCCCATAGCTACACCTCATCCATAGATAAAGACTATACTAATATATTTTATTATCTTTCTCAAATTAACACATTAATCATAAGATTTCTCATTTAGCAGAAAATTCATCCACAGCCCACAAGCTGGCTCCAGCTGGGCCTAAACTGGGTGGGATGAACTGACAGCTATTTCATTTTGCTTAAACATGAAGTTAAGCTGGTTTTTTTCTCTTGTGGAGGGGGATGTGCTATAATCTTACTAACATTGTGTCAGTGACTATGCATTTATGTTGTTAAAAGGTCAGTTTTTAGGATTTCTTTTCAAAACATTTTTGTGAGAGGATTTGGTGTAGTCTTGTAAACCAATCCTGAATTCAAGAGAGGATATTATTAAGAGAGAAAATATATTTATTTATACAGAAAATTTAATCCTATCAAGCAGCTGCTTATGCTAGAAATGTCATCTCTGACTTTCTTTCTTCCATCCTGATATGACTGCAGTGCTGATCTTCATTTGATAACTATTATGTACAGAGTCACCATTTTGTCAAATACCTGGATATACTCAGTAGGGGAATCTCCCTGGAACTTTTAACTGAGTGCTGCAAAAACAAGAGACTTTTAATCCTGCAATCTCCATCCTCTAAAATTCAGGATAGCTGATCTGGGTACCAGCTGTCTCTTTTCAATGAGACAACCATTTGGGATACAATTTTCTGTAGTTCTCTGCAACTACCAATTATTCACTGCCACAATGGGCCATTAGGGTCCCATCAGTCAGTGATTCATGTCTGCTAGTTATTTTAGATATCTAAAGATCTAGAAATTAAAAAAGTACAATTAAGAAAATAAATAAAAACATTCCCAGTCTGCTTCCAGAAAAAAAAAGAAAAAACTTTGGTAAAAACATGCACTGAAATTTTCTAGAAGTCACATCAAGATGCAGTAGAGGACTGTGACTTGACTAAAACCAATACTGCAATGTAGCCAAAGAGAACATTTTTTACACAAGAGGGAGATATTTTAGTAGTGGGGGGTTTGAAAAAAAAGTTTATCTATTTTATAAATTGTCACTAAACATTTCAGGCAGTGGCAGTACATGTGGCTCTAGTGTATGTATGTGTGTAAGTATACAAACATTTGGTTTTCCCTGTCCCCAGCAGGCCTAATCCAAATCATTCCATAATTGTGTCTGATAACATGCTGCCAATTCTGTCTACATAGAGTCATCAGAGGACATTAGGAAATCTGATATTTTGCATAAGCATTTCTCAAGCTATTCTTACCTCAATAACTGCCATCTCAGAGAAATTCAGCTGTTCACATCTCCTTCTTATTGGCTTCAAGACAAAGCTGTACAGACACAAATATATGGGTAATGTACCTAAAAAAAAAGTAGTTCAAGTATTGCCTTTTCCAATTCTCATCTCTTTCATGCAGCTCAAGGGAAACACTTGGAAACACTGATAACTCAAGCTTTGAAAAGATCATTTGAATAAAGCTGGTACTAGGCACCCCCTGACACATACTGAAAAACAGATTACCTCTCCAAACAGCTACCCAGTCTTTATTTTTAATCAGTAGCAAATCAGGTTTCAAGGAAAGCTCCTCAGTAGGCGTGAATTTGTTATGGATATTTACTCTTAAAGGAGTAGGTAATTGTCATCCTGACTGCCTTGGAAATAAAAATAAATAAATAGTAAAAAAAAAAAAGGTAAAACCCCAAATCTCAGAATTGGAATAAGGATATTTAATCAATCTTTCTACTGGACCAGATCCAATAATTTGTAAGTTGTTTTTTGTCATCAGTAAATTGATTTTAAAACTGCTACTCTATAGAGTGATAGCAAATCAATCTTTTAAGAATTGATTTATACTGCATTTGAAGCAGATCAAGATAAAAAATAGAGATAGTAGTTATAATGAGAGCTCTAGTATTTTCTGAATGTACTCATCTGAGTGACTTGCTAATTAAAAATGGTAAATAGAGAAGCCAGTTTGCAGTAGATTCCATATGTAAATTTTTTGTCTTACCTAACATGGAGAAATAAGATCCCAGTTAAAAAAAACTCAGGACAATCTTGTATGGTATCTATGTATGTGAGGTAACATTTCTCCTTCATTTCTTTACATGACCATGCAAACCCATCTACAGAGTGATATGCTTTCACAGGGATCTAAAACAGATAATCTTTTTTTGTGGCTAAAATTCTTGTGGAATTTAAAGAGCACCTCTGTCATATATGATGTCTTCAGGAGCTAAGATGTGTTCAAATAGTTGTGTTTTGCAAAATGCCATATATTTTGTATATGATATATAGTCACCATATTTTATCTTCAAATGTATATAAAATAGCAACATCCTTTGGTAATTTGATGGGATTATTTAATATTGAGAATAAAAAGTCCTCAGCTACTAGGCAGTTCTTAGTTTTTTGAAATAGACTTGACTAAACTCTCAGGTAAATTTGTTTAGTGAAGTAGATTTGGGAATATAAAATCTGAATCATGAATTTGGGAAATTCATGCAGCTCAGAGGGGATCCAAAAATCCTTATCAAATCATTTTTGCTAGAGAAATTATTTAGAATGCTCAGCTTTGAGGCTGGTTCAGTTATCTGAAAAGTCACTTTTCCTTCCGATAGCATTAATTGCTTGAGGGCTGTGATGGATAGGGAGAAGTCGGATTGTTAAAATTTAACTGCAAGAGAGCAGGAACATTACATCTGCCAAGGAGGTAATGAGTAGCTGAATGATCAGAAAAGGCAGCACTGACATTCGTGCAATAAAACCAGAAGAGATGAAGTCGAATTATGAGTCCTTCAGAGTAAATATCTTATTTTCCCCAGTGTATTAGAGCTAGCAATTAAACAACTGGTATTTCCAATATTAGATTTTATCTTTGACCATATGGTACAGCTTACAGAAGTAATTTGGGCAGAACCTGATGTGAGTTTTTTATGTGCTTGCTAAGTTTTTTCTGGGTGCAAGCAGATGACAACATTAGAAACATATCACTGGGTACTATTAGAGCAGGTACATTAGCTAGACATTAAAAAAATGAGCCAGTCTATATTTTTCTCAATGAATAAATATGCAATTCAAACTGCTTTAAATTCATAGGTCTAAGCCACTGGCCTTTATATATGATACTGATGAAGGACATATGTCAGAGCCTCTAGCTTTACTCAAAACTTCTCATACAATCTGGACAGTGGAAACCTGCTGGCTGTGCGATTTTTGGGTGGATGGACAATAGCTCAGGTGGAAAAGCAAGAGGCTGCTTTCAGAGAGCAGGAAATCTCAGCACTGCCTGAGACACAGCTGTGTAATGCTGGCAGAAGTAGGAATGAGTTGTTGCACAGGGTGATGCCAAAAGAGGATCTATAGTTGGATCAAAAAAAATTTTATTGACGTTTGTTTGAAGATAACATGACTTTCACTACCTTATAACGAGCAATTACCAGTTTCTCTGAAAAAGCAAAGCAAATCTGATGTTGGATTTTATAGGCTGGAAGTGTTTGCAGCACTTTCTTTGATGCTGCTGTATGCAGCAGTGCTCACTCCTGATCACAGGTAGATTAACTCAGAGGAGATGGTGCAGTCACTGCCCCCTCTGCCTCCCCATCCCTCCAGCAGATACTAAATACAGTGACATGCATGACAGTCTGGATCCAGGGCTACTAAATTCGACAGGAGCCATTCCTTTCTCTGCAGAGAAACTGAACTAGTGCTTTGGGTTTCTGTGCTAACCCCCTAGGAAGGACTTGGGAAATGCCTCCCTGTGTCCCTGGCTCCTGCTGCTTACCAAACACAGTCCATCAAACCTCAGCATGGCACCTACGGAAATCGGAACTTGGCAATGCTGATTTCCCAGTGCTGGGGAAGGAAGCAGGGACAGCCTCCCTTACACACTCCAAACGTTAATGTCACCAGGCTTTCCTCCCTGCTCAGCTCCGTGCTGGCTGCACATCCACCTGCGCACTGCTGGGAGCAGCAGGAGGGAGCAGCCAGCGAGCAGGCACGCTGCTGCAGGGCTGGGAGGTGCCAGGAGGGGCTGGCTGCTGACTCCTTGCTGCTGGACCAGCTGCTGCACCAGTGATGAAGAGCTGCTTGCCCCCACAGTTAAGGTGCCAGCTAAGCATGGATAACTGCAGCAGTAATGATTTGTTTTGCAGCAGCATCCAGTGTTCAGTTGACATTGTTCTAATGTGATAGGAAATATACAAACACCTGGGAGGCAAAGATCTTCATTGCATTAACTGGCTGCCATTTTGCAGTCCCTTGTTATGACAGCTGGTAAAAAAGCCCTTTCTTTGGTAAATGGTATTAGAGGGTTATATACTAAATTCAGGATCATTTTGTTATGGTACTTCTAGTAGGTAGATTTAGGATATAAAGAGATAATTATCAGAGAGAGTTTTAATATGCACTGCTCATTTAAAATCTAAATGAAAGATACAATTTTCCATCAAACAAAAAACATCAACCATAATGTAGAAAATATTTCCCTTTTATTACAAGCTAAATTATCTAGTCTGTGTGTAAGCCAAGAAATTTTATAGCTGTTTCTCTGCATGCAGGTCATAAACGTCCTGTTTATATAAGCAGATAATGGAGGTATTTATGTAAAAATGGCATCAAAATCTTTTAAAAAAGACACTGAAAATCTGAAATGTCATGTTTCAAATTTGTCTTGATTCCCATTAAAAAAAAAAAGCTATATTGGGAAAACAAGAGAAAATTATTAAACTTTGACTCAAAAGTATTAGCCACACAAACTAACACAGAGCACAGTTACCTTATATCAGCCAATGTGTAAGGACAGTCATCTGCATGCCCTCAGCAAATTTAAATTGGCCAGGTTCTTTGTATCTGAAAGCCATGGTAACTGAAATTACCTGACATTTTCTGTAGGCTAAATAAGGCAGTCCTGCTGAGTCGGAGTCAAGAGCAATGGTTCCTTAGGAGAGTCAGGTAATTCTACAACCTAATTTCTATTTCTAAATTGCCAGTGGCTGCAGCAAGGATAAGGATGGGGGGTTGGTCCTGCAGGAGGGGTGGGGCCAGTGGATGGGGCTTGGGGACAAGGTGGTGGCCAGAGTGGGGGTAAAATTAGATTCCCTGAATTATTGAATTATAATTCCAGTATTACTGGATGGAAAGTGCCTGGACTTGTCTGGCCCCTTGTTGCTTGGCCTGAGGCAGCAGCTGTGGTATTTTACCACAGAGATACCTCTGGCTGGCTGGATGTGGCAGCTGGGCACTTGGAACCAAGTCCAGGCTAGTAGGAACTCAGGCTTTACCTCTGGAGAAGGTCCTTAGGCAAGGTGAAGAGGAAAAGGAGCGGATTCAATGAAGGGTTGTAATCCAGACTTTTATTCCAAGGTCACAGACATCTGAATCTCAGGAAACTGCCCCATAGAGTCCTGGACCACGTGCTTGCAGACAGTTTTAGGACTCGGGCAGGGGGAGGGAAGGGACAGGTGAGCCACCAACCAGGTGGGAGGGGCAGGGTCTCAGGGGATGAGTGACACACAGGACAGGCCAATGACCTTGGCAATGAGGGGCATCTTTTGAACTCCTGCCGACCAGAGGATGCCCCTGCTGGAATGTTAGCTTTGACTGACAGCACTTAGCAGGAGACAGAGGGAGGGGGAGGAGGAAGGTATTGCCACACCTGGGAGAGGCTGGGATAGCTGGGAGAGGACATGACTTCACACTGTAACACTGAATACTCCTTTTTGGAGTGCGCAGATGATGTGTGTATGCATTTACAGGTGGATTTTTTGTTACCTTTTTTGTTTCTTATCTTTAAGTCTGTGTTTTTTATTCAGAATACTCAGCCCTAAGAGCTGAAAGAATTTTATTTTTCCAATTTGCTTTCTTTTCCCAGCTGCATTTCATGACTATCTCCTATGCCAGAAATGTTTGTTGCCTTATTGCATCCTCAAACAAAGGTCTTAAGAATTTTTCAGCATCTTGTATGGTCAGCTTGCTTCTTGAGAGAACTAGGAAACACATACCAGTTACCAATGACAGGAGCTCTGTGCAAGTGCACAGAATTTACTGGGATAATCAGGCATAGAAGCCCTTTTCACAAATGATAACTAGAATTTGTGACATTCAACCTAGCAACACAGAAATGGTGATTCAGACATACTACATTCTTTTTTAATTTCCATGAAGGCAACACTTTCCAAACAACCTCTTATATATCAACAATTGTTAAAACATCACATGCCTATACTAATTGAAAAACATGTCTAGTCCCCAATTAACAAGTTTGCATTAGAATGATTAGTGTCAGGTGAATTGAGCTAGAGGAAGAGTCCAATTGGCTCTAACTGGCCCTAGCATGAACAGTGCGGTTAATCTAGGCCATCTCCCTCCAAACATCAACAACTTTATAATTCTCTTAATCTGCTAGTGAAATATCTGCCCTGCCATTTAAGTTCTGAAATGTTTCTGAAAGGTGCCAGCTCACAGCAGTTCCTAAGCGGAGACCTACAGTCAGGTTTATTATCACTTAACCATGGCTGCAAGAAGATATTATCCTAACAAATCAAGCAGTCTGGGCTCTCCAAAGCAACACAGCACTTTTCAGCAGTGATAGTGAACAAGCCCTACAAAGAACTGCATTGCAGAAAACATTTGTTTTGCCACTAGGGACAAGCTAGCAAAAGAATGCAGCAGGTTGACCCTGTCTGGACTCCAGGTGCTCCCCAAATCTGCTCTGTCATTCCCCTCCTCAGCTGGGCAGGGGAGAAGAAATATAATGAAAGGCTCAGAGGTTCTCTCCCTCATCAATTGTTTTCAGAGATAGGAAAGACTCAACTTGGGGAAATTAATTTTATTTATTACCAATCAAATCAGAGTTGGATAATGAGAGATAAAACCAAAACTTTAAAACACTTTCCTCCCACCCGTCCCTTCTTCCCAGGCTTTACTCTATTTCCATGCTTTCTACCTCCTCCCCTCCCAGATGAACAGGAGGATGGGAATGGGGTTTATTGTCAATTCATCACACCCTGTCTGTGCTGCTGCTTCCTCCTCAGGGGGAGAGCTCTTCACACTCTTCCTCTTCTCCAGCATGGGGTCCCTCCCACAGGAAACAGTCCTCCATGAACTTCTCTAATGCGCGGTTCCTCACAAACTGCTCCAGCTGGGAGCCTTGGATGTGGTTTAGCCCTTCAGGAACAGATGGTGTGGTGTGGGTCCCCCACAGGGTCACAAGTCCTGCCAGCAAATCTGCTCCAGCATGGGCTTCTCTACACGGGACCACAGGACCTGCCAGGTAAAGTGCAAGGGCCACAGCCCTCTTTGGGCACATCCACCTGCTCCAGCGTGGGGTCCTCTGTGGGCTGCACGTGGATATCTGTTCCATCATGGATATCCATGACTGCAGGGACTGCTGGTTCTCTAACCTCAGCTTTCTCAGCATATGCAGGCAATGTTGAAAGTAGACCCAAACTGAAAGGGAAAAATAAAGGCATAATTTTCCTGATTAATTTCATTCTACAGGGGCTATGCGTTCTCCTCCCTTTTTGTTTTCCTGAGTTCCTTTACAACCTTCACAAGTTTGGGCTGGAGGAAATAGGAGAAGAATGGTTTCTAGTGTTGCTTCCTGGAGATAAAGATCATGTCTAAAATGTGAGACAGATAAAAGTGGTGAACTTTAAAACATCGATTTAAAACATCGATTTAAAACATCTTAAGCATGGAGCAGGTTAGGTGTTTTGGATGGAGCCACTGAATTTCATCTGTATATAATGTTTGAGGCATATTATTTAGTGCTGTATCACAGCAAAACACACTTACCTTGCTACCCATGCCATCACCTGGGAGATGTCTGAGCTGAAAGCTCTTTAAAAGGTTATAGCTGAGGCTGGATTTCACAATACAGCTCTGAGGAGTTTGCAAAGCAGGAGTCACACAAAAAACCTTCCTTGCTGAGCCAAACGGGATCTCACTCTGGCCAGCATGGAGATTCCCCCCCAGCCATTCCCACATTACCTGCCCAAAGCTGGTTCCCATAAAAGCACCACTGAATGGCTGGTACCTAATTTCCTTAAGCAGAAGTCAGTAGAAACTTCATATCTGGGGTTCTGATAATCAGTCCAAGGCACTCAGAATGCAAACCCCAAACCAGAAACTTGATCTGAAGTGCAGCTCCTTTCAGGCAGTAGATGACCCTAGCTACTGTCACCTTGAACAGTGCATAAAATGAAATATGTTTTCCACTGAAAATAAATGAAATACTCCAAAATGCCCAGTGTCTTTTCAAGTTTAATGAGCCCTCTCTATGCACTTTCTTTTAGCATTTCTTTCCCTTGAAGAACAAAGTTATTCGACAATGGTTTAATGCACTGTACATATTTACATGCAATATCCCTCTAGTATTGTAAGCTGTCTTGCTGTGACTCATCTATATTTTTCCACAACACAACAATATTCAGAGCCCCTATCTATGTATTTTCATCAGTCCATTGTTCATTAAGTAAGCCACAAACATGTAAAGTTTTGATCCGTTTTGAAACAAAAACAGGGATATTTTTAGCCAATTTTCCTGCAAGATTTCTATCACCTCATTGACAAACCAGGTGGGTGGGTGCACAAAGTGAGAAACTCACTTTTATTTTAACAATTAATGAAATCTGCCCCTTCTCTCATTTTTTATTAATTCTAATGCTGACAAAGATGTAATATTCCTGAATTAAAACACAGATGCACACTTTAAACATGATGGTATGTATATCTATACTGGAAGATCTTATTTTGTACACCTTAGGAAGAGAACCAAGCTGCTAATACTTATTTCACCTGCTTAGTCCTAAGGGTTTAGGACAGAGTGATCACTGCAGCGTAGACTAGACAAACCAGCCACATTTGAATGAACTGTTCATACAATAAAAGTAGCTCAGTGCAAACTTGGCTATCCTCTTCTCAAGCACATTTTTCAGCTTATATTTATCTATATTCTATCATGTCTATACCAATAAAAATACTGGTGTTAAACAGTTTAGGGTTAGTGGTAGGTATATGCTCAGTTCTGTGTTACAGAATAAGTAGTAGGGATAAGACTTTTCTAGTTTAAATGAAATAGGACTGACTGTAGTATGGATACAGAAACAGCACTGCTGAACTCTTCTAGAACCACACAGGATTGCTGGGGCAGAAGTTTTAACTTAAACAAAGAGTGAAAGATTAATTTATGTGTTTTGCATTCAGGATAACTCAGTATTTAAACCCAGGCTCTGAAATAATTTTATGCTTCAATTTCCAGGATGGAACAAAGGCCATGCAAGTGAAATATATGCTAACACATTGCTAGGACAAAACATCTGTGGCAAAATGTGGGGCAAGGAAAATTAAACAAGTCCATTTGTATTATGCCACAGGGAATAAACATTGACACAAGATTGCAGAAAGAGAAAAGGATGTTTGTAACAGTGAAATATAATCCCTTCCCTTAGATGAAATTCTGCTTTTGTTTGCAAAAGTCAGGTGGGATTCTCTTTCATATAAATGAGAACAAAGGATTTGATAATGAGCATTTTGTCTTCATTCCTAATGCATCTCAGGTGAGCCCTGCTCTTGCCAAGTACATAATTTGTCACCACAAATCTGTGGATATTCTGATTTCCTTGGGTGATGAGCAGGATCTGGATGAATGTATTCATATGAATATGCTAGTGTAATATATCATAAGAGCACCATCGGCACTGGTAAGACTTATTATTCAGAGAGCAACATTGGCCAGCAGATCTGTGGGGAACATTGTGTATTTTATTTGTGTTAACTTTAAAACTTGACAAGGAAACAGAATCTTTTTCATTAGGAAGGGAAATTAAAGATGTGTAAAACAAGCTGCAAATTCTAAGCTGCTACGTTTTGTCAACCTCTGGGGAAAGTTTTCCATTATTCCTGATTGTAAGGAAGGTACATGAGGAGAGGTAAACTATAAAGTGTTGTTACAGTTGTCCAAACCTAAGTAAATGTATATGAATTCATGAAGTATGATGAACGTAGCAACCCATTTTATTTGCAGCAATGATAGAGTGAGATTAATGTGAAAAAGGAATAATACTATGATTTCAAAATAATAGAACCCTTTTGTGTTTTGGCACATTAATTTAAATGTCTTACAGAAGGACTGTATGTCAGATTTGATAGAATGGATATATTTGTATGAGCAAAGAAAATCCACACACATGAGTTAAATTTCCTTCAATATAGATGGGCACAAGTGGCCTATTATTGCTCTGTTTTTGAGAGAAAATTTGCTGTCCTCGCTTTACACTTAATGTGATATTCCAGAAAATTTGGTTAGGTGAAGCCATCCTGATTTTAGACTGCGTTCATTTGTAATAGAAATTAAATAGTAATTAAAATAAAGCAGGGATGAAAATAAGGCAAAGAATCAGATACATTATTAACATCAGGAATGGCTTCTCTGAACCATTTTCTTAAATATCCTGCCACACGTTTATCTCAGGAATCTTCACCCTTCTGGAAAAAAAGCTGGCTTGAAATTTTTCACTGAAATGCTTTTTAATAAACATTGTTATTTTCATTTAGGCCAGAACTTACAAGAACCTATGCTTTTTATGAAAAGTCACATGGAAGATTTAGAATTTTTTTTCAAATGTAATTTTCAGACTGTGCTATATATTTATTTCTCATATGAACATAAAGATCTTTCTGCTGGATTCTTACAAATGTTTTGAAGGTAACTGCTGGTCGGTTCTTCTTGCAAAACTTTTTCTGTAGTTCAGTGTAAATCTCCTGTTTTTACAGAGAAACAGTTTGCCTATACAAAATAAAAAAGCCAGTTAAGTATAAGGATGGAAGCCAATCCCACCACACACAGAAAACCAATTCCTCACACTTCCCTTTTACAGCATGTGGTGAATAGAATAGGAATATACCATGGGATAAACAGCTCTCTCTCATTGATCTGTTGTTGGAGTCACAGTTCAATACCTAAATAAATCATTGAAGGAGTACAAATTCTTAAGTCTGGTTTGATATGAGCATTGCTTGGATTAATTATGTCTGATAAAATGCAACTTCTTCTTGAAGCTTTCCTGTGACTGCAGTGTCCATAGTATCTCTCTCCAGGGGAATCTTTTGTTTCTAGTAACATAATTGATCTCACTCTGTGGGGTCCCCAGTGGTACAATGCCAATTTGACTCTTCCTCTTCTCAGCAGACTATTTTCTTGCAGCTTGGAAGAATTTAATATTACTGAGCCCTCTACACTTCTGTCCAGAAGTTTGTTTTAAAACAGCTGGTAGGCTCAAGGAGATACAGAATGACAGACTGTGTGGCAAAATACCCTATATTCCAAAGTAATGTATCCTTAGAAAGCTGCAAGATCTTCAATGGTTAATTTGTGCTCATGAACACTTAGTGATCTGTAATTGATGGCATATTAACTTTCTGGGAAGAAAATCCTTTGAATTCTAATAATTAAGAGTATCATATCTAAAATCAGAAAACATTAGTATATGATCTGGAGTTAAAAATTAACGTTGTAAGTTAAATAATTAAAAGTATTTTCCCCTTTTTTAAAGAATTGATAACCAGTCTTTGGGCTACATTAATTCTTTCCTCCTTCCTCCTCCATACTTATAAATTATTTTCTTCCCTGAGGCTTCATACCTATTCTGGAGAAGTTAAGATTAATGCAACTGTTCCCATTTATCATTTGGTCTGGCAGAATTCCAAATGGTGGATTTGATTTCTGGAACCAAAGTAATTCAAGGTTGTTTAGATGCAAGGTTTTGAATCCAACTTTATTAGAAATGAGATTTAATAACAAGATCACTTTCTCTTTTGGACAAGCTCTATTCACAGTAGCTTTTCCCTGCTGAAATTCAGCATGGATTGGCTTTGGGTGTGATTTGAAACCTCCTTTCTCTGCAGCTGCACTGTTAGAGCACTTGTACCATTTTGAAAGAAGAGTGTTTCCTGCCTTTTCTGTGCCTGCTTGAGCTGTTGGTCTGATGCTCACAAAGTTCAATTTGACAAAATTGAATGTCCTGGAGGATCCACTGCATGAGGATCTGAGCATTATTTTTCTTTACTTCATTTTGTGAAACAAGTGAAGCCTTTTTGCTTCAAATTATTAGCTGTTTATTATATTCTTAGGTGTTTCTTTGGTGATACACATTGATACTACTATTGAATAAAACAGCACTGGAATAATTTTTTTAAAAAGTAAAACAACTAAAAATGAATTTAAACAAAAATCATGAAGAATGATGTCTAAGACTGGGTAAATAAAAACATTGTGTTTCTGTTCTCTTACAACTACTGTTTCTATTTTCTGCCTTTCAGCAATGCCTTTTCCAAGGGCTTTTGTCACCTGTTATGAGCTATTGTAGATACACTGTATTTGGGTAAAATATAGTAAATAGAATTGCATGACCATGTCTGTTTGCTTTGCAAATATCATAATATGCAAATATATGTTTCATCTTTATTTGCTTTTTTTTTTCCAGTTACAAGATTTCTGTTGCCAAGGAAGATAATTATTACATAGATTTTCGTGACAGTGAAACAACATTCAAAAAATAAATTAATTTTTCCTTTACCCTGAAAAACTAATACAGATTCCCAAGATTCTTTGACATGATCCACAAAATGCCAAATTTCTATGGAGTTCCCCTACTTATGACAATTATTAGGGTAAAAACCATTTTGACAGTATACTAGGAAGAGGGTCCTAAAGAGTAGCAATATCTCCTTCCAATGAAGTCTCATGTCTTCTCCATTCTATATTTCATTTTACTTTTTACATTCATAAATTCTTCTAGTTCTTGATTTTCCACCAATTATTTGTTTCCTTTCAGTCTTCCCATCATTTACATCACTGTTTTCCCCCTTCTAAGTTGCCTACTAAAATTTAATGATCTTAAATATTCCCCAATTCTTGTCCTTCTGAAATGTATTTTCCTGGCACACTTCACTCTTCACAAATTCTTCTGTGAGAAGAAAGGGCCCCTCTGTGGATGAGTCTTTACCACCAGTGTTAAACAGGCAAAATGGCATCTCAGCCTGGAGCCAACCTCCTGCTTGTACTGAGAAAGTATTTTTCAGTTAGCAGCAGTGGCTAATGGGCACTGGGTTTCTTATTCATTTCCCTCTATTCCGCTGTTTTGAAAGATCAGCTAAATAAAAAAGGCAACAAGGTTCTACAGACTCATCTGTATTGTCTGTATTTATTTACACCAGGGAGAGATAACATGATGTTTGGAGACTCTCTGCTCCACAAATGTGCAGGAAGTGTGTGTTGATATGACTTGTAGAATTTCAGTCAATAACAGGGGAAATTCTTCCTGTCTTATCTTCATGGTACTTATCTGTGTATCCACTAACACAGCAATAAAAGCAGTAGGGAAGGAGCTGAAGATGGCAGCACTTGAGACAATTATGGTAACATTAGAAAATCAAGCTTTTCAAGAGCAGCTTCGAGTATTATTGAAAAAAAATCATTATAGCTTTTTGAATGTCCCACTTCTGTGTTAGTATCAAGTGTATAAGAAAAATTATTTGCATATAGCTACAAAAAGATTACTCTATGAAACACTTTCCCACCCCTGAAGTTTTAAACAGAAGCCTGTCACTTGGGCTTTGCTTTTCACAACTCTCCTTCTGAGTCTAGTGAAAATGCCATTCATGACAAAACAGTACCTTTCTTTCTAGATTATTTCCTTGGCTTTCTGTTTCTTACTGCATGAGAGTTGGTTTTTTTGTTCTTATCTTCCTACTTACACCTCTCCTTTTATTTTCGTCCTTTCGTAGTATCACACAAATGTGTCAATTTATGCAGTAAGGGTTCATTACAGGTTTGACTGTTTTAATTTTATTTAAATTTAATTTTAAAACTAATTGTTTTAATAATGATTAGTAATTATGTGGAACTACTGACAGAATCCACTGATCTACTGTCTTTGTTTAAAAGAAATTTGTAATAGTACTAATTATCAAATAGAAGAACTGTAATGGTTTTGCAATATCCCTTTTGCTAGTAGGGATTGAAATTAATGAATAAGGTACAAAATTATATTAATGTATCAAATGAAAACACACAGGCCAAGAAGGACATCACGTGAATATAAATTGAAATCTCCTAAGACTTTGGGGAATTTAAGCTAGAGACAGAATCAGATCAAAATCCACAACACTATGAGAACAAAAATCCAGTAAGTAAAAAATCACTATTGACACGCAATGGATGTGATGTTGCCACTTGTAAAAATAAAATTTTCCAACATCCTGACTGCTTATCTCCAGGAACATCTGCAAATCACAAACACACATTGTGTGATTGCTGGACATGTGGCAAGCAGTAAGGTTTAGATTCATTAAGCAACTACTTCTTCAAAGAACTTTGTACTAAGAGTAAATTAGATGTAAAGGAGCAAGATGAATTTATAACTACCATGAAAATTCAGAAAAGAGGTGTAATTAAAAATAAGGAAAAGCATTAAAACCAGTGCAAGAGTTCCTCAGGAAACAGAGCCATGTGTTTTGCCACTTATCTACTCTACATAAATAATTTAGCTTACAAACTAAATAATTATCCTATAACATGTTGTTGAAATGCCATCATTGCCTTTCAACAGTGAAAGACGCTGTATGCTTACGGTGCCTTGTGACAGTCTCCCCTGCCTCATCTGATTAATTATACCTGTAGCTACCTGGTTCTAAATATGTCCTACTACCTCCTCTCACTCATAATCTCCTTATTCCCAAATCCTGACTAGACTCATTGTAGTCATATCTCAAATTTCTTTTTCCTATGCCTGAAAAATCTCATTTCTCTAATGGCCTTTGCTTCCTTTATCAATTTGGACAGCAGTGAAAAGGCAGGAGGGACAGCCTCTTGCCCAGCTTCATCCCACTTAAGCCCAACTCTCCATCCCTTCCTGTTGTAGTTTTGGCCAGGACAGAGTTAATTTTTTACAGAGCATGAGGGGAACCTGGCCAGACCCAAATGTTTTTCAATACCATCACCCAGGGGCAGGAGGTGGGGGCTCTCTCATTTCTCATGGAGGGAGGGGGCAGAGGGGGGACAAATAATCTGGGGTTTTACTTAGCAATCTTTTGTTGCTAATATTGTTGCTGTTAATGCTCATTTTCTTGTTTCATTGCTATTTCCAGTAAATTGTGCTTATCTCAGCTCATGATTTTCACCTTTATGTGCCTCCAATTCTCAAGTCCATCCCCAGAGCAGGAAGAGGGAGGGGAAGGAGAGGGAGTGAGCGAGGAGCACCTGGTTTGGGTTAGTCTCTATGGGAGAACTCAACTGGGGAGTACCATTTCTAAACCACAACACTCCCTTTGATCTCTCTGGTAGCTGGAAGCTGATGGTATCATTCTCACCTCTAACCCCTCTTTTGAATGCAAATAGATGCTATCTGTGTGTTAAACAGGTGTTGCTTAATGTTTATGGAAAGCTTTTATATTTTTAGTCCTGCTTGACAATCGTTTAGGAAGGCATGGCTCCAGAGCTGCAGATCATATCATATTTGGCACCCAATCTTGTGTTCTCTGCAGCCTGAGCTGCACTTTGCTTGGAACTGAGTGAGGACCCAACGCCAAATGACCACCAGAGAGCCCAGAGAGGCCATTGCAGGCACAGTAACAAGTATTGCACAGGATGTGAGAGCTAAATGACCTAATCCTTAGGTGGATGGTGGCCCTGAATTAGGTAGGTGGGTTTATGCAAGTTTCAATGTATACATTCTTTTGCTTTTAACCCCTAGTGTGCTTAATTTGTTGAAAACTTCCACCTTGCACCCGTGCAGAATAAACAATGTTTCCTCTCTAAAATTGACTGTGATCAGAGAGCTCCTAAAATCTGGCAACACCACTTGCAAAAAAATCTCCCCATGTCATCCAGCTCCTGAAGTCTCTGGCAGTATCATCCTTCATCTCATGTCAAGACATATGAGCTGGATCATTCAGAGCTAGCAAAGGTTTGAGAGCTTCCAGTGAGGATGCTGTCTTCAGAAAATACAGCTGTTAAAGTAAAAAATATTGGACATACGGGAACAGGAATTTTTTTAAATGCATATGATGGAGATGAGATGGTTTCTCCCCAAATCTGCAAGACAACCTTTCAGAATATCCTGCGTTCTGAGGATAGCAAAGAGACAGGACAGCATTCTGAAAAGTTCAGGGAACTGATGTAACTCAGAGTTGCTTGGATTTCCTCTTCTCACTAGAAGTGGTGTTCAGCTTCAAAAAAATCACAACTATAATCTTTATGTGGAAATGAAAATGTGGGTTTGTTATAATTTAGAAATGTTTCTCGCTTCAGTTGTTAAAATTGAAGACCAGACTGGAACTTGGTTTCTCCAAGATTGTAGAGGTCTCTGTGACAAATGTATTTGTCCTGCAGAGAATGCCATAATAATAAAAGAAAGGTGATAAGTTCTAACATCATCTTCTAACATCTCTTTTATCTGGTGTGTCTCAGGTTTAGCATTAACAGACTAGAAATACTGTCTCTGCCTGTCAGCACATGACCTTCTGTAGACATTCTGATTTTCTGTTTTCAGAGAAAAAGGTAGCAAAATATCTATCTTCCAGAGGATGAAACTGAATCAGAGAGCTCATTTTTAAAAGACTACACATTTTTTGGGGGCAAAATCAGTAAAGAAATCCATGTTCCCTCATACAAGCTGAGTACTGTAGCCATTGGTCTTTGTTATTTTTGGATTAATTCACTTGAAGAATCATCTAAATATTTCAGTTACATTTTCTGCACATTTTGCACACCTTAAATGAAGGCTAGATGTTACTACAGCAGCTTCTTTCCATGATCACTTACAAAAAAAATAAAAATCAAGAACTTGAAATCTAATAATTAAAGTAGTCCAATAAATCAAGAAAGCCGAAATACAGCCTTAGTAGATGAAACCTTTTTTGGTCTCAAGATATGCATATCCCTTCTTTCTCTGTCATTCCAACTTTGTAAACCAGAATTCAGATAGCTCAATTTAGTTAAGAAGCCAGTAGTTATAAAGCAAAATCAAATAAACACACCAACAGGAAATAAAAAACTGAATCCAAGAAATTAAACCTCTCCTTAATTTAACTGTTTTGGGGTTTTTCCACAGAGCTGTTCTCGCCTTGCCAAAAAGGAGAGAAAACTTGAAAAAAAAAGGTGGCAAATACTTTTAGCAAATTCTTCGTTGAAATTACAGAGAGGAAATTAACACACTCTGGAAAAACAATGGGTTGAATGTAAACGCCAGCAATATAGAAGACAATCACAGCTGGCTTCTCATGAGAGAGGAAACATGAACAAGTGTTTCCAGAAAGCTCAGGACATTGTTGGCTGACTTCTAGTATTTGAGGAAAGGAATTCTCTTAGGATCCAAAATTGTGAGGCCTGGGCAGATCTCCCTCACCAGGCATGTATCCTGGAGCAATGGATGGTGTTTCATGGTACTGGCCATGTTATAGCTGAGGAAAGGGTACACTTGCTGTGTATTTCTTCTCAATTTTTTGTCATTTAAGAAGGATAAGAAAAGGTTATGTTTTTTAAAAATGCTAAGTGGCTAAGGTGGCTGGGAGAGAGAACATCTACTCTTCTATAAGACCATGCTACTCTGCCACAGCCACAGTAACAATAAATTCTCAGATATTACTCTGAAAACTTGCTTTAGACTTAGCTCTTTCACACACTGTTTCTGCACTACTATTTAAATCAAACCAAAGGCTAAAACATAATCAAGCTAGCTTGTCAAATTTCCACTTTCTTTTTTAAGGGGAAACTCTTTTGAAACACAAGATTTTGTATGCCCTGAATAATACTCAGATCTTTGCAGTTTTCTAAGCTCTTCTCTGAGATACAGCAAAATGCAACCAGCATAATAATCAGTCAAAAGCCTTGTTATACACAGATATGACACCTGAGTTAAGTACAACAAACAACCTTGTCAATCAAAATTCACATTAAAATGGGAGCTCGTGTCAGTTCTAACTTCCTAACAGCAGAATGCAGACAGAAAATTTTACAAACCTTCAGCACATCAAAGAAATGGACTGCTCTGCTATCTCTTTCAATTTTCCACGTCTGCTAAACACCCTCAAAACCCATCAGCCTAAAAGCCTCTCTGGCTTCTTTTTCCTCCTGTGAGCTGAAACTTTACATGTGTGAAATACATCTGTGCTCTAGTTCTTTCACAGTTTATGGAGTTTGATTTAAGAATAAATGCATTGAAATTAAAAAAAAAAAAGAAAAGAAGAAAAAACAATGTCTTTTTTGGCCTTAAACACTGCAAAAATCTGCCTTTACTTACTCATAATAAGAGATTTCACTTCACATGGGAACCTTCTACCACTGTCTAATAATAAATCATCACTCAAGAATCAGTTTGAGCTATGTATGTTCACATTAAATCCACACAAGTTAGTCTAAATTAAGTTAGACAAAAAATGGTACTAAGCTATCTGTGCTTGTGGTGATGGGTGGGCAATTTTGTGTAGGAAATTTTCCACAGACAGATCAACCAGTGTGTAGGCATTGCTACACTTTCATTAGGATTTTTTTCTTGCAGGGAGGGCAGGATTTAGTTGCAACATATATATACCCACTAGACAAAAAAATAGATTCATTCATTTAACCTCTGCAGCGCAGACAAATCCTAAATACACCACAGCATCCACAGAGCTGCACCATTGAAGGGATCATTGCCAGTAAGGTGGAGAAATTGCCTTCAGGATTAATGGGAAATGCTGGAATGCCTAAGCTTCATCTTTTTCCTTGTTCCCAATAGAAAATATCCTGACAGGTGAAGTTAGCGAGCAGAAGTCTTCTTCCACTAGAAATGTATGGCTCTGTTGCTGCTTTTTTGACATCACCCAGACATCCCCGCTGTCATTCAGCTGGCTCTGGCAAGATGTTATTGGGTGGGAGACCCACAAGTCTACTTGCTCAAGGCCTTGAAGTAAAGCTGCAGCAGAGTCAGCCTGTCCTTTGAAGGGATGGCACCCATGAGCAGGTGTTACTGGGGCTCACTGCTCCCTTCACCCACGGTCCCCAGAGCAGAGGGGCAGGCATCCAGCTGAGCAGTGGGTGCACACCTGGAGGAGGCTCCATGGAGGGGAAGCCCTGCGGAGGGTCATTACTGTCTAGTATGGCTTTGCCTCCAGGTGACACTTTGGGGCAACTGCTAGTGAAGGATGAATTTCATTAGGGGGAACCTCATGTCAAGGTAAGTGTCATTTCACCAAAAGACAAAATGAAACTTTTTACACTCTCACACCAGAGAAGGAGATTAAAATTTGGGGAGTCATTTTCAGTTATTGTGCCTTTTTCTGGTGTGCTACAAAGTGTGTGCACCTGTCTGGAAATAGACATTTAACTAATCTGAACAGAGCTGATTCTCTTCATGACCTCTTCCTTCTCATTTGTGATCTTGTCTCTAAGGGCGGCTTCTGAAACAAGAATTTATGTCCTGTAGCTCAGCATATCACATCCATAATTGCCAACAACAGAACTGAAAATTGCATTTACATCCAATGCATGCATGGATCATTTTCTACACAAGAAATAATTAATTTTCCAGAGAGCTTTTCCATCAAATTATGTGGTTGCTTTGAGAATTAAATTCCCTTTCTTTTCTTCTAAAAATCATTAGAGATTAGAGAGATGAGAGAATAAAGTGGACAAGAATCTTGCCTTTCACTTCAGCTAACAGTATATTAGAGCTGTACTTGATCATCAAAGCCCCCTAAAAGAATTTAGAGACAAAAAGCTTGGTTTGAGATGAAATCTGAAGCTTTTGTGATTTGAAGAACTTGAGTGCTTTTTGATTGTGTTTTGAATCAACTTTTCTTGTGTTAGTTCAAAAGTTATTGTTATGATCATCTGCAGAAAATAATGCTAAATTAATTCCATAAAATTTTATGAGTGAAATTAAACAACATAGTAATGAAATGCAAATATCCTTGTTCATTGGTCTCATCCATTTCAATTGTTCCTACAGTACATTTCTCAGCAGGAACTGTTAATCATGCAGCAGCATGTAGAAAGGAATATATTATATTAATTAAATAGCCACATTATGCGGCTGTGTGCTGCATTATGCCCAGGAAATTCAATGCAGCATACATTACTATTTTTATTAGATCAAGATCATTTTCTGTTTATGGAATTTGGGATGAATACAGTATTGCTTTGGTGTGCACTACAAGTAGCAAATGAAGAACAGTCCAGTGTTTCACTGATAACAGTATTGTCCAAAAGAAAACCTCTGCATGAAATTTCACAAAACCATGATCCTTCAAAGAACTATTTGTGGGCACATGGATCAGTCCATGCAGACCACACTGCAAGACTGAAGGACATAGGAAGATTAGAGGGTTGGACAGAGAAAAAAAGATTGGCAGAATTGAGCCATCCAATTTTTCAGCCAACCTCTCCTCAAGTTGATCCAATAGTGAATACAATTTATTTGCAAGGATTACTTGGCTAACTTACCCACTACCCACTGCCTTCCCTGGGACTTTGAGTGCTTTAAAGATTAAGCTGCTACATGCACATAAAAAAAGTTGTCATAAAGGCAGTATGTGGTATGCTCACATTCACAGAAGACAAACTGTGATTACTGAAAGGTGCTTTTGAAACTTTCCTCTTCCATCATACACTATGCATATCCTTAATGATGCCTTGAAGCTGGTTTCTTACTAGGATTTTGAGCATGTAAAGTTATTGGAGGTTTACTTCTGGAATTAGAGGTAATATGCCCAAGACCCTCTTAAGAATGCTGGAATCAATGGCACAAAAGAAACAGAAGTCTACTTCAACAAACATACTCAGTTTAAAATGTCAGTTTTCCTTTATATTTAAAATAAAGCACTTCACACTGTAGATTATGCTGCAAAGAGGAAGGACAGGGCATATTTATATCTCACAAGATGCTCCCAGGTTAGTGAAGTCTTCGGCTTCCCTCTAATACACCATGATGTAAGGCCTGTTAACCAACAATATTTGAAGAAAAATCACCATTTGCATTTACAGATGATCAAGGATTTCAGTTTCCTTGAAGATTTGTGGCAGTGACATCAGAACACCTAGAAAATGAGCATCCAGCCCTGACAGGACATTAGGTTTTAGACTCTTTACCTGATCAATGGACACAGTCACTTCTGAGGCTGGGCAGTTTTGTAAGAAATCATGCTTCAGTTCCTGGATTTGGAGGAGATGCTGCAACCTGTGCCTGACAATTCCCAGAGGGCTTAAACCAGTAACCTGTCTCACAGAGTGCTGATGGCTGTACAATTCCATCTCCTTCCTCTGTGTTTCAAAGCAGCAAGGTCTGCTGTTCCTCACACTGGACTGAAGGCTGGCCATGGGCATTCAGCATCTTCTGGTTATACCTCAGATCCTCTGGGCTACAGAACTGGATTCCTCTTTATACTCATTATGCCATCAGACCATTCTTGCTCTGTGAACATCAGGCCACATTTGTCACTTAATCTATATATGGTCTGACACTCTGGCCTGGAAGGGTTTATTTTACACCTACATGGCATTTATTTTCCCCACTGTATGCAGAGACATACAGCTCCTGTACAGGAAGACCTAATTTCTTTTACCTGTAGTAATAGGTAAAAAGAAATTAAGTATATTGTCAGTGAGTCCAAGGGACTTGCATCTCTGCCATGAAGTTGTTTGTAAATTTGCAACCCTTAGACACTTCCTGAGCAGGAATGGTATCAGATCAGGCAGATTTTGTTCAATTTTTAAATAAATTAAAAGATCAAGATGGCGTCATACATGATACAAGGCAAAACTTTTAAAATTATTTTGAAGACACATTTTTGTTGCTTCCTTGTGTAGCTAATTTACTCCTAAAGGGGCTCTAGCTTTTTACTCTTAATAAACATTTTGATATGCAGTGGTTGTACTGCCTTTCACACTGCAGTGAGGACTGCTGCCATGATAGTCGTGCCTAGTTTCTCACTGATTTATAAGTGAGTTGTAAAACTTTGTCTTAGTTTCAAAACAAAATAGCATTTATTTTTGAAAGCAACTGTTTAAAACACAACTTGACATATAAATGCATCAAAACTACATTATGCCAGTTTGCTGGACTCCCTTTACGGGAAATGTATGTTTTTAAGAGCCTTTCCTTTCTTGAGCATTGTGTCTAGATTGATAATCATCTAAATTAATCAAAACCTACTCAGACTTGAGGTCTGGATTCACTTGAATAAGATCATTGTTCTCAATAATGTTAACTGCTCAATAATTAGCAGGACAATTAATTCAGTATCTCTTTGCATGCTGGCTCAACACATGGATCCTGACAAGCCATAATGAACGCGTGATGGATACAATATCATTCAGCTCACCACTGCATGACCCATCTAATCTGACACTTGAATTCAATTCTGATTTTTAACAACAGATCCTCAAAATAAGGAGAGATTTTTTGCACACTAGTAAATCAAAGTCATGTTTTCCTATTTCCCCTAGGTTTGTCTTGACATTTGTCTATGCAGAAAGCAAGGTGCAATTAAGGATCATTGTAATCACCGACTCTGAATTTCTACATAAAACAATCCATAGAGTTCAGGGATGTTTCCATATCTGTACCTTACAGCACCTGGCACAGGCTTTTCCCAGACACTGAAGGACAGATGCTTATCTGCTGTGGCAGTCAATCCATTATGATCTCCCTTATCACTTTTACTACAGCACCAAGAGCAAATCAAGCAATCACAACAGTAGCAGGGATTGCTACAGAAGATGAAATTAAACTGCAGAATTCAGATGGGAGGACAGAAACACACAGCACTATTTCCAGGGGCAGCACCAATTTTCAGTGGAATGTCAAAGCACCTCAAAGGACACAAAGGGTTTGCATTTTCAAGACACACAGGCTTCAGAAAACAGAAACTAACATTCCCACTTCTGAGAAAGGGACAATTTTTACAGGAAAATTGTTAAATTTTCAACTGCCTACATGAGATTAAAGCTGAACCTTTTGTTCCTACTTCCATAGTTCATAAATCAAACTCAGTCAAGGAACTGATTGTCAGCAGTTGAAGCCCTCAATTGTAATAAGTAAGCAGGTAGATGATACATATATAAATAAACACACCAAACATAACTACATTTCACTGGAATTTTATTAAAGCTGTAAACTAGAACAAGTGCCTATAATGTCAGCGAGATTTATTATTCACTGTGATGTGGTCACCCAATACTGACATGGCTACTGCAGGGAGGCATTCTCATAATGGCAGAGTTGAAAGCATAGCCATTGATTGTGGTTCTCTTTCCCAGGTTCAATTAACCACCTTCTTTCTATTCCTCTTCTTAGGGCTTTCTTCATAATCACCCTTGCAGCAGTGCACATAAGAGAGTGCTAATAAGTCAAACACTTTTAATTTAATGTCAGTACAAATATTGCCCCTTCACATGGGATTATATTTTGCTCTTTTTTCTCATGACTGTGTGTCCTTTTGACAGCATGAGAAGGGAAGGGAAGGGAAGGGAAGGGAAGGGAAGGGAAGGGAAGGGAAGGGAAGGGAAGGGAAGGGAAGGGAAGGGAAGGGAAGGGAAGGGAAGGGAAGGGAAGGGAAGGGAAGGGAAGGGAAGGGAAGGGAAGGGAAGGGAAGGGAAGGGAAGGGAAGGGAAGGGAAGGGAAGGGAAGGGAAGGGAAGGGAAGGGAAGGGAAGGGAAGGGAAGGGAAGGGAAGGGAAGGGAAGGGAAGGGAAGGGAAGGGAAGGGAAGGGAAGGGAAGGGAAGGGGGGACAGATGCTTGGTCATCACAGTGGTAGGATATCTTGAATGGAGTTCAATGACATGTGCTGGCATCTGTGTTGTTTAACATACTGCTAAGTAGTCTGGGAAAGGAGCAGACAATGAAGAGTCAGATTTTCCTGAGCTACTCATCTCAGCCAGGTTATAATAGAACTGAAAAAGTTCCAGTAAAGATCATAAGGACAATCAAAATCAAGGAGCAGTTTCTGTACCAAAAATAACTAAGTAGGATAGGACCCTTTGGAGAGTAAAGACTGAGGGGAATAAGACAGATCAGAAGTGTCAGAGAGAGGGTGTATAAGGATTGATTTGCCATTAACTCTCCCAAGAAAAGAAATGGGAACGTGAAATTAAACTCTGAAGAAGGCAGTCCAGAACTAAGAGAGTTGTTCTTCACACAGTCACTTAAGCTACAGGACTGCTGGCCACAAGGTGCTGTAGAGTGTAAACATTTACAGGACTTCAGGAGAGATTAGCAAAGCTCACAGCTAGCTGTGCTATAAAATAAAGAGAAAATACAGCTGTCTCCACAAGGTCTTGGGCAGCAAATAACTGGATGGCAGAGGAATAATTTTGGGAACCATATTTACCTTGTTCTTACACTCTTCCCTCCACATCTGCTTTTGGTCATTGTCAGAGACAGAATACTGGGCTATATGGATTGACCTCCAGGCTGGCTCTTCCTAGGTCCTCTGCCATTCTTAATTCAGCTGGGTCCACATATCAGCTCTGCACCTCTGCACAAGGTCATTATGCAAGACATCCTATCGCATGTCCTTCTTCCTGCTCTAAAGTGCCTTGTCAGATTGTAGCTGCCCTTTCAGCCTTTTGAATGGTAGAATATATAAGTAACTCCAAAATGCAACAGGTAACTCCAAGAATACTGGCAAAATAAATACAGCACGTTGCAAAATACTAAAGTCAGAGAAATGCATTTAATAAATAATCTCTTTTATAAGTCAGAAATTTTGTTTTCATATGAGCTGCAAACTCGAGATGAACGGCACTGTGTACTCAGTGTAGGATTTTTCAACATGTACTATTTTCTATGCATATTGTACAAAACTCTTTCCCTCCATAAACATTTTCCAAAGGTCCAAATCAGAGTCACCTAGTAGTCTAGTTGTTAAGTACAGTACAATTGTCATAGAAATCTTTGGAAGTTTGGGAAAGTAGAATATATTACTTGGAATGTTAAGTACTGAAGAAAACTAAAACTAAAAATATGAAAGAATTCAAGGAAACAAATCATATTCAGTAGTCTTCACTTATACAGAAGTACAATATTTAAATGTCTATACTCCAATTTGCATTTCAATATACTACTTTAATACTATTTTTAGTTGTTTAGTTATGGTAAATGACCAATAAAATAACCACTGAAAACTGCAAAATCAAATTCTATACCAATTTTCATTGCCAAATAGATCCTTGGAGATTTCCCCCTTGAAAAGTCACAACAGATGGGTAAATTGACAGTGAAAACCTGTCACAAACTTTAGGTCTGTATCTAATTTTCCCATGCTAGACTCAATCCTGAATAATGTGGCTAAGAACTGTGTTTACTGTTAGAACCCTGCAAATGTGTAGCAGCTCTCGTTCATGTCAGGGCAATAGGATATTCCATTAAAAGTGCTGTGTGTTTCTACTCAATATGCAGTGTGAGATCCCCTTGAGACTAGAAATCAAAATAAAAGTAGAAGAAATAGGCAGGTTTCCAACCAACCAACCCCACTAAGTTATGGAGTGAATTCTAAGTCATGTTTTTGATACACTGATCAGAATTGGAGCTAAATAAATACTACATAACACATACAGAACATAGGAGATTTTAAACTAGCTCATTCTGTGCTAGTTCCATACTGAAATGCTTTTTCATAAATATTGTAATGAATGGTTCACACCATGATGAGCATTCAGTCTTGGGCGATTATTGGAAAATTCACCCATTTGAAGACCTTGAGTGAGAAAGCTGGCAGGATCACAAGATAAAGATATAAACACAAACATTCCCCTCAGAATTCAAACATTGAGTACCTCTAAATCTTTTCTGTGTAAACATTCATTTCTGGAAAATATAAAGTATCATTTTATGAACAACTGTTCACAAAAGCTATAATTGTTTGCTATTCAAATACAGGTTAAATTGCTCATGTTTGGTGCTAATAAGCTCGGCAGGAATGAGACTGCATTTGGAAGTGTCATCATACAGAAGACACTAAGAGTTGTGCATTACTCTGTTACAACCTACTAACTAACCCAATAAATCTTTATCTCAAAAATCAAAAGTAAATGGAACTAATGGTAAAGGTCCAAAGTCACTATCAGTGACTCGCTCATTCATCTGGCATCTGGCAAGACAACAAAAACACACAACCATTAAAACCAGGCACCATTGAAGCTAACAATAAAGCTCTGGAGAGCTCTGCTGTTGGAATGGAGATCTCTTTTACATCCAAAAGAGATATAAAACATAAGATTTCACAGAATTACCTAATTCTGTGCCAGAAAGTAAATCTACAGAGCACTTGGTGGTCCTGTGGTCCTTACAGATCCAGCTTCTCAGACTGCCAAGGATGGTTCACTCTGATTTTTTTTTTTTTTTTTTGAGGGGGAAGGTTATCCTTATTTGGATACTCATACATAAAATGAAAGCATTTGTAAAGAACAGAGGAGAAAATTGGAAGACTAACACCTCACAGCCACACATATATTTATGTCTTCAATTTTATAGTCAATGCTTTTAAAAATACCTGTTTGCAGTGTGGTTTGCCATCCCTACAGAAAAAAAAAATCCAAAATTTCAAAATGAAGTACCAGCTGTAGCTAAAGTTTTGTTAGCTCCCTGATTTCAGCTCTATACAAAACGAGAGACTTGTTCACGTCAGCTGGTAAATTTTCTGTCTGGGACAATTCCCCATAACCCAGGAGATCCTGACTCTCATCTGCTTTCTCATTAAAACATTTTTATCACTGTGTGAGAAAATTAATGGATAGTTTGTACAAAGTGGACAACATTTGACTGCAGTTAAGAGACACTTGCCACCATGATTCTCCACATAATTATTCCCTAGCATAAAGTGCAAACAAATTTTCATACAGTCCCTCAGAGATTTAGCGCTCACATTTTGAAGGTATCATTTTCATTTCAAAGTACCAAAGAAGTCTAAAAACCTCACTATTATTTTTTTAAAGAACTGTGTTATTTTCTGGTCAATCCTACTCCAGAGCTGCCATCTGCTAGTTCTTACCAATTGCCATGTCAGTATTTTCATAGAAGGAAGCCACTAGTGCTAAACTGCCCCATTAACTGAATCATTCATTCAGCAACTGGATACTTTACACATTGTGTTAGCCAGGGGTTTTTTTGGTTTTGGTTTTGGTTTTTTTTTTTTTTTTGTTTGTTTGTTTATTAGCTGTGGATCTCAAGCCATTATGTCTCAGTGAGCTATCTCCTTTTTGTATCATTTGTGTTAAATGCAACCTAAAGACGAAGAAATCTTCTAAACAGATTTGAAAGAGAAAATTTTGTCAAGAACCTCATGTCAGCTATGAAAGCATGAGAAAACAAGCCAGATTAAAGAATGGAAGTAGGGCTGGTAATGAACAGAAGCACACTTTTCCCATCACTGGATCTGATTTTGCCTATTTGTAAACACGTAGAAGTTTTAATTTATTTTCCGTATCCTACACACTTAGGATGCTTCACCAGCATTACATAGGAAAAGAACACTCCAAAAAAACGTGTGACACTGTTCACAGAAAGAAAAGCTCTGTGAGGCTGCTCTGGTACAGTGTTGACTTCTATGTAACCAGGCTTTTGTCCTCACTTGTCAGAAGAGACAAGAAAAGCTTCTCTGCTAACACTTCAGATGGCAACAGGCCTGTTCTAAAACATGTTGCTGCTGATCCAATTCCTTTATTTTAACATTGTCTATTGCACTCAAAAAGAGAGTATTTTCAAGGGTTATGCACAGTGTGCAGAATGTAACTTGTAGAAGATGACAAACAGATCAGAAGTGTTTTAATAGCTTGTGTGTGTGGGCCAGTGTGGAAAATAAAACAGTTTTGCAGGAAAGGCATGTTCTGACTATGGTGCACTGAAAGAGCCATTAGTCTCTTAGTTGGGCATTGGCTTCTGTTTCTCTCTTCTCCAGTGCCATCTGAAGCATTAAAGTGTGGCTAGTTAGGTGAGTAATAATAAGGAAGCACTCCATCACCTTCAAGGAATTGGAAACTTCTGGACTTATTAGAAAGGTGGGTAATGAAGTCACTACCATCAAATCTACCTTAGAAACTTAACAAGATTCCTTGATCTACTGGTAATGTCACCAGACTATAACCTGACCTGGTCAGAGAAAGAGAAATTTAATATTGCTGCTTATTATTCAAAACTGCATCTTAAAGCTTTTATTAAATGAAGCACAATAAAAAGGGGCAGCACAAGGATTTCTGCATATGTAAGAATGCATTCATTCAAATACTTGTCTGCACCTTCCCAGAATGTTCATAAATCCCTCAAATATTTCTGCATTAAATCACACACCAGCATATACAATGTTTCCATGTTCAGTGAAGAACAGTCTGTACATCAACCTTTAGAGTAATAGGAAAGAGAAGAAAAGTTATTGTGCTCTTGGCATACAAATATGGTTTGCCAAGAAAGAAACAAGAACATTACGAAAAAATCTTCTCAATCAGACTCAGATCTTTACTCCAGGGTCAAATTAACTTTTTCTAAGACCCGATTATGTGTTCTTTTATAATTTTTCCCAGGTCATTACTCTTTATGTCCAAATTATATCTCTTGGCAAACTTGAACTTTGCAGCTAGAGAGCAACATTTCTTCCATAATTAGCTACAGAGTTTTTGCTGCCCATTCCTGTGCAAACAGAAATTTAACTGGCTTCCTTCTTTTGCTTCCTATTTCTAATTAGCCAATGCAACAATGCCTTCCCTTTAGAAAATGAGCATTGAACAGTGTTTACTGGAAAAGGCCAGTCCTCCTTCCTATTCCCCGTGCAGCTATTTAACGTCTTGTTGTCTTGGCCAAGGGTAAAACATATCTCACACTCATATTCTGTTGTCTAGAATTCTGTTAGGTAAGTTAGCTTGATACTGAAAGGTATAATAAAAAAAATTCTTAACCTAAATTAAAAATTTTAGAGTAACATTATAAATATCTCTGTAAATATTAGGAATTCTTGTCAGCAGTTGCAAACCAGCTACCCAAGATTTTTTTTCACAGTTATTCTGGTTAATAATTAAGCATTACATAACAATGACAGAAAAAAAAATTCATTCTGATCATATGAACAGAAAGAATTTGTGGTTTAAGGGTTTTTCTGAGACTTAGAATACCAGATTCAGAGCTAAGCTCTGCTAATGGCTTTTCTTGTGAACCAGCTCTTCTGACTGAAACTATTTGTGCGTCTAACTGGAGCTGTCATTATAGCTCAACCACCTGGATTATGGTCCATACAGATACACTAGGCAATGGTAGACAGCAACAACAATGGGGCTAAGCACCTAGAGGCATTATGAACCAGTTTTATCCTTCCCCATTTTTCATCTCTATATGAAGAAATTTCAAAAATATCTGAAATGCCAAATCCAATATTTTATCAGCTGTCTTTGAAATGATGGCAAAATGTTTTTTCCAGGTATGTTGCCTTATATACTGATGTATAATCTGTCATTGTTTCATTATATACAGTCCAGGAGAACATATGTTTAAAAATGAACAGCATTTAAAAAGAAATAGCACCTTGACTGAGAACCACTGAAAATTTGAATGGTTGATGAGCATTTAAACTAGGGCTGTGTTTTGTTGGTCATGGTATACCAAAACATCTACAGTGACAATCATCCTGTTTGGGAACTTGACTACCCTTAGTGTTTCCAAAACCAGTTTCTACAGCATAGAAAGCATAGCAAGCACTGGTTAAGTTTAAACTTTTATTTTTTATCACAAGGTAGTGTACCAAGTCGCCGTTGCTTAGCTGTTGACCTTCTAAAACCTGCACATCCTCCCCTTTAGAACTTCACCTTTCCTAGCATTTCCCAGTTGCATATACACAGCTTATTATAGTCATGTGTGGGAATTCTCCCCTTCTCTGACTGATTTACATTGTGTCTGATTCATCCTATTGCTCCAATCAATCAACATTTCACATTCTAATCTTCCCAAGTGCTTGTAATTTTCCTGCCCTCATTTTTTGGTTTGTTTGTTTGTTCGTTTGTTTGTTTCTGAAAATTTAATAAGGACATTCTCTATTCTGCTGTCCCTTAATGAAAACAGCAAATAATACTTAACTTGACAAACTTTGCTTTGCTCCTCTTTTCAGTTTGTGGACAACAGATAGCTACTATCAGTATGAATTTTCAGCCACTTGCTTACACATTCCCTAACCTCTCTTTATCTCAGTTATGAAAACGCTGTGCAAGAGAATCAAATTCTGTTGAAAGTCAATTTGCTTACTTCTCCACAAAGCATGTCCCTCATATTGTAAGAAGAAGTTAGGTGGTTTGAAGTTCATTAATCTAAACAGCAGAGATACTTTATAAAATGAAATTAAGTTTTTCTAAGGTCTTGGAAATGGTTACTTGTTCTGAGTGAAAACTGGTCTTGAAAATGCTACCAGATATGTAAACCAAAAGAATTATGAGTTTTTCTCGCCTTATCTGAGTTAGATAAACCCGTCTTATTGAGGTACTTAAAAGAGAAGCATCTATACAAACTTGGATGGCTAATCTCAGCAGTTGCCATGATTGCACCATTGATTTCTGGTTATTGAGCAAAATCTTATCAGTAGACAAATGCTGTAGGTGCCTTTGTGATTTAAAAAGGTAAAGACAGTAACAATTGTAGAGTGTTTTAATCACACATTTCATTACGTCCCCCTCCTAATAACCATTGAACTTTAAAATATGAAGGCATATAGATATATCTAGAGCCATATTTTGCAATAAACCTTGAAGAAACCACCAAGTGCAATCATACACTTTAGGATTCCCTGTTAACAAAAATATCCTGCCCATGGGCCATTTCTTTTATTAGCAAGAATACCTGGAATTGCTAAACTTAGTTTGAGTTGCCTTTTGTCCGTTGCAATTTGAAACTTTTGACTGCTCCTTTCTTTGTCCACAATGTTCTCACAGTTTATTTCTGAAACAGTCATCACTCAAAGCCAGAGTCAGAGAGTTGGCTTCACTTTCTGCCACTTAACTGCTCAGTTTTGTACATCACCCTAAATGGGTTCTGCCAGAGCTTCTTACACATCCATTTTTCCATGGGTGTGTGCAACTGCTCCCTCTTTGTGCATGATTCAAGCAATCTCTGAGGCTGCTACTGCCAATTTTTCTTTATCCCAAATTGTGTAAACACAAGTTTTATTTCTTTAGAGGTCATGGAACTGCTTGCCACCTACATCAATCAGTATTATAAGCAGAGAAATAAAGTCTGCATTGTACTGTGGATACAATTTTTTTCATTACCTGTCCCTGCAAAGAGCTGCATATGAAAAGATGAAAGTGGAGAATCTGTGCAGGGTCAGATGATAAAAATATGGATGAAGCTTTGAAAACTCTTGTTATTAGCCTTGAATAAAAAGGATGAAATTTGTATAAATATTCAGTTTTGTGTTTCTAACAAGTTTGTAACATGTACAAGTTTAAAAACCTGCCTACCCAGTTTTGAAAGAGTAGCAAACATGACAAGAGTTTTTCTGTGGAAAAACTCCTCGAACAAGATTTTTAAAAGTCTGAAATTGTTAGACTTTTCTGTCTAGTAACTGTTACTTTTCTACCTAGTAACCATGTGTTGCTCACACAGTGAACACTTTGTGTGCCCTATCATCCTCACTGTGAGGTGCAAACACTTTGTGACAGGCTGCATTTGGATGACCACTTTAATTAGTCTTTTTAATAACAGACTGGCCACTACAGTGAATAATAATAAACGCCTTCCCATCTGCTGGATTTCAAAGACAAGAAGAGATGTTGTTCCCTCCCAGTCTCCACTCTACACACCTGCTAATCTATCTGTTTTTCTTCTTGTCTTCCACCAAGCTAAAGAACACAATTCCTATAACTAAATAGGCAAGATAGGAGCAGTAAGGACAGAACAACACTGCTGACTGTGGTGGTAAGAGAGAACCTATCAAACCATCAACAGCAGATGCAAGGTAAAAGAAAGTTCTAGAAACTCCCACCTGCATCAAATCCAACATACACATTTTAATTCTTTCCTCTGTCTGGTTTAATATTCAGTTTCACTTCAGCTGGATGTGAGCAATAACCCACATTATACCAAACTTTCCAGGTACATACAACAAAATCACTTTGTCTCCAAAGGAGGTAGTTCCCTGCCGTTGCTGTCCATGTTTTTGGCAGGAATTCACTGACCTTCACTGTAACCACCTAGTAGCAAATTGATCACTGCCATAGAATTATTAATTTTTTCTAAAATTCATGTATTGTGGAAGTCTTATGAACTGTCAAGAAAGGATCAAAGTAAATTCATCAAGTTAAATCAACTATGTTTACTTTGTCTCTACTACTATACCAGAAAAATTAAGAGGACTACATATGGTCTTGAAAGGTCTGAAGTCCAATAATTCATACATTACTCAGGCTAAGCAAAAAGAGCAACTTTTTAACTTTCATGTATTAAAATAGGATGTAAACTTACAATAATAAAAAGTGATACTAATTGTCTTAGTCCTTTATGCAAATCCAATAGAAAGCACACAAAAAAAAAATATTGAAGATCGAGATTTAAGTACAACTGTTAGTAATCCTAGAATTGTGGCTGTTATGAAGTTAGGTCTAAAACTAGATACATGTAGAAGGATGCTTTTCTCAAAAGATATGGTACTTGATACTGACTTTTTTGGAAGTGCAACCACTTTCTCTTCTCTTTCTGAGAAGATTTGTGAGTTCAGTTCTAGTGTTGTATAGCAATATTGGAATAAAATTCCAATACTACCGGATGGAAAGTGCCTGGGCTCTTCTGGCCCTCGCTGCTTGGCCTGAGGCAGCAGCTGTGGTGGTTTTCACCACAGAGATACCTCTGGCTGGCTGGATGTGGCAGCTGGGCACTTGGAACGAAGTCCAGGCCGGTAGGAACTCAGGCTCACCTCTAGAGAAAATCCTTAGGCGAGGTGAAGAGGAAAAGGAGCGGATTCAATGGAGGGTTATGATCCAGACTTTTATTCCAAGGTCACGGACATCTGAATCTCAGAAACCAGCTCCATTGAATCCATCACCACGTGCTTGCAGTCAGTTTTAGGACTCGGGCAGGGGGAGGGAAGGGACAGGTGAGGCACCAACCAGGTGGGAGGGGCAGGGTCTCAGGGGAAGAATGACACCCAGGACAGGCCAGTGACCTTGACACTGAGGGGCATCTTTTGAACGTCTGCCAAACAGAGATGCCCCTGCAGGAATGTTAGCTTTGACTGACAGCACTTAGCAGGAGACAGAGGGAGGGGGAGGGGGAAGGTATTGCCACACCTGGGAGGAACTGGGATAGCTGGGAGGAAATAACTTCACCCTGCAACATAACAAGAATTCTCTGTCTATTCAAGCCTTTAGGTAAAGAACTATTGAGCAATAAATCAGATGTCAATCCTGATGTACAATATTGCTAATTTAGATCTTCCCCCCTGAAATCCACACAGGTTGTTTTTTTCGTAGGGTGTGGGTTTGGGATTTTTTTGGTTGGTTGGTTGGTTGTTGGGGTTTTTATTATCCTTGCCTCACCTTCTTAAGGTAAGTGACAAAAAGATTTCATAGAAATCTGGCATCTTAGATATTCTGTCTATGGAGTGAAGAAAAAAATCATGTGAAGTGTTAACTCTGGCAGGTGCAGTTTTCACCAGGTTCAACAGGATATTGTGACAATGCAGCAGTGGCAACACAAAACATCAGAGTTTAAAAGAATGAGATAATTTCCAATACAAAAGAGAGGACATGGAGCCTTTTACCTCAGGAAATGAGATTAAGATTTTGTCCAAACAAATCACATCCTGACAGCACATCATTTTGATAGCATTCTGTGAAGAGTCTTGGTAGAAGCATTGGAAATCACAGCCTTAAACTAGAGGAGTTCAGGCACTGAAGGAAAATGTTTTCTTCTTTTTATTGGTTTTTTTTTTTTTTTCCTCTTAAGGAAAAAAAAAATCTTAGTTTTTTTCACGGGAAGATAGCTTTGGAAAGCTGGATCATCAAACAGTGCAAAATGAGCAGAGCAAAAAAGGAATCAGTGAGGACTGGAAATACCTGTCCATGGCAGAGATGGAGCAGGTCTCTGTGAGAAAGCAAGATAGAGATCAGGTGGAACATTCTCTGTGGCTGGAACTTGCACAGCGTGGGAGAAGCCAGATCATGAGAGAAAAAAAAGAACTTTTTGCTAATGTTTGTTCAAAGTTCTGCTTGTGGCTAAATGTGCTTCCCTCTTGTCTGCCTTTGTCTCTGCCTGCATCTCAACTTGGAGCTATTTCCCAGTGTAAACTACTGCTGCAGGGAATGCCTTTTTTGAGGCAATATAATCACATCTTTGTCAAGTCTTTAAATAAGGACCAAAAAGAGAAGCTATATATGAAGCAAAGAGGGAACTAGCAAGAAATTGAAAACTGAGCATCCAGTATTTTAAGTGATCTCCTAAGGAGTTTCATTTAACATATTCCTCATGTTGGAAGAGCCTACTTTATTTTTGTTTTGTTGTGGTCACAGCCTTGTCAGTTTTGGAAAGTAAGTACTCACTTTTTCATCTAGCCCTTTAGTACAATTAATATATCACTACCTAAATTTTAAAACCAGACTAAAATATCTTCTTTCCTGCATAGAATTTACAGCTGCTGGCTTAGAATCAGACTTTTCAAACTTGCACCTTTCTTCTAACTATTTTACTTACGAATTTCAGATTTCAAGATATTAGGTGAATAGGGTTTGAAGTAGGCATTGACATTTGTGGGTTTTCAGGACTATTATTACCTTACAGATGCTTACAGGTGAAGAAGAATGGAGAATTTCTTCTCTACAGTCATGAATTTCTGCCAAGGCTTCAACATAGCAAAATTAATGAAGAGAATTGGTTTAATAATGATAACAAAGTTAAAGTAACCTTGTATTTTTCCACATAAATAATATTTTAGTGCAGAATTATAAATTCAGTCATAAAGCTAACACAATATTTAGCATTTTTAAATAGAATTAAATAGAATTTTGGTTACAAGCAAAATCAGGAAGACTCTAAGTGTCAATACTCTTTCACCTTTCAGCTTTAATGCCAACTGACTGCTGAGATGTCCTAAGCAGCCCAAAGTAGGGGTGGGCCTAGGGCCATTGCTCCTTATTAACATTTTTTGTCAATGCCATCTGATGCATTTCAATGAACTTCTAACCTCTTGCTGTCAAAGAGTTTGGATATATCTGTTCCTCTAATTTTTATGCAAATTCCTGATCAATTCTAGGAATAGATTACACAGGTAAGGGGACTCCCATTTCTGGTACTGTTTGGCTATCTTTTCAATAGCAAAGGTGAATGATGCTTTACATAAGCAAAGATGAATGATAAGACTGAATAACTACAAAAACAAGAGACAGTCCATGTGATTATTTTCTCCAAAAAAAATTATGGAATTGAATCCCTAAATAGTATTTGGCATCACTTATTGGCTCTACTAATCTCAATATAATAGTTGGGTTTAGCTACAGTCAAGTCAGAATTCCTCTTTGAACTAAGATTTAGGTATTTTTTAATTAAAAATTAGTGAACCTGTCAATATACACAGATTTCCATCCATGGGCAATGTTAATAATAATGCTCTCATTCCTACAAGTACAGGGGAAAAAAAACCACAGATAAACAGATTTTATTCTAGTTATGGAAACATACCTTTATACATCAGAGCTTCCTCTCATATGATACATGCTCTTCTACTCATACTGATGGCCCTTCCCTGGGCTCACTCCAGTTTGTCCATGTTTCTTTTGTACTTGAGGGCCCAGAACCTATCCCAGCACTCCAGGCAGGGTACAACCAGTGCTGCACAGACAGGACTAATCACCTTCCTTGGCCTCCCAGGCACATTGTAATGCTGTGCCATCATACATGTACATCCTTCAGTAACAGGCAACTCTGCCAAATAAGTTTTTGATGCAGTAATTTTCACCTTCTCCTTGCATAAGCAATATTTCTATTTCTGCACTTCTACAGATAAAGTATGTTAGGTCATAAAAAATGGAATCGCTCAGAAAAATAATTTTTTCCATCTCCCACTTTTCTCCTTTAGTCACCAGTATTTTTTAAGCAACTTCTCTGAGATTCCTAGTCTGTAGCTCTCTGCTGAATGCACAGTTTTGAGCACTCAGCTGTTCACAGTTTTTCAGCTCCATGATTAGAAAAACCATATTTAGCTTTGTGAGTCATGTGGAAAGACTTTGCAGCCAAGATGCTTTATTCTTGGGAAGGCATCTCTAAAATTGAGACTTACCAAATTGCAGGCTGGAGATTCACTTCTATGTTGCTCTAGACATGGTAATGAAATGCTGATTAGACCTTCCTTGGATTTTGAAAGCCTGACATTTGAGACCTCCAGAAGATATCCTAGGTTCAAACATAGTGTACCCAGTCATGTAACTTCAAACTATTCATGAGTAATTCTACAAAATATTGAAACTCTTAAATTATTACCTGTTATTGTCATTTTACTATGAGATGACAGATTCTACAGAGTGAGTTAGCTATTGCACAAAGTTTAATCATATTTTCCCATCTTTTTTTTTTCTCATCTCTCTTTGCTTATTTGTTTGAGGGACTTCTTATGTTTTGGTCATCATTTCCTTGCAGCAGGAATTAAAACATCCCTCATAGCTTCAAAATTATAGTTTTGAATTAAAAGGTATACTGGAGAAGCCAGGAATAAAAATGCTCAGCAACTGAGATAAAATCATTCAAATGAGTATTCTGTCACCATAGTAACCTTTCTTCGAGAAATTTGCACAGGAAAAAACCCAACATGCTCTACAGTCATGGAAGTGCATCTAATTATGATTTATTCATGACGCCAGTGATGAGCACTTGCACATAAAATGCACTGTACTGATTGTATTTGGGGTGGGTTTTTTTGTTGAGTAAGAATCTTATAGACTAGTCCTAATACATTAAATATTTTTTCCAATAAAAAGTTTATACCTGTTTTAGAATACATAAAATAAATCATAATATCACATTTATCACAGTGTATATCACTATCCTTACAATTATTTTCTTGTAAAATGCATAAATTTTTCAGCTTAATTGTTCAATATTATCAAATATTAATTAACTCCTCCCTCTTACATAATAAATACTGCTACTTTTCCTGAGCCAGCTTATTTCAGAGATATTCATTTTCAGCAAGGATTGTAGAAATAGATTTGGCCTTGATTTGAAACATGATCTTATAAAGACTTGTGCATATTCTTAATATGATAGGTGGATTTATTAAAAAGGTCTGTACCTCCTTGCCGCATAGGGCATAAATTAACAAAAGACAAGGTACTTTTCCTCCAGGAAAAAAATGGCAATATGTTCAATGTGCGCAGACAAGTCTTCAAATTAAATTCGACTTTTCAGAGAATTCAACAGGTTCTATTAAAAAGGTCATTTGAAAAGGACATTGCATACTGGCAAAACAGCATTGTTTAAATAGTGTGAAGAAAGATGGCACTGCTTAATATATTATTCAAAGTGCACAAGTAGCATATTTCATGGCTAAAACTTTCTAATTCAGCCTGTAAGAAAAACATATTCATGAATATCTTTTAAATTATATTGTTTGCAGGACATCATCACAGCCTAGATAGACACATTTTAGGACTGATTTTTTCTCATGGGAACTGAGACATTCCAATGAAGATATATTATAATCTCATAAGAATCAATTATGTCTTTGTGAGCCAAAGTTTTTCTGAACTTATCAATTGCCAGATTTTTAAATTTGCCTTCTGTAGTCATTTAAGAGAAAAGCAATAAAGTTTCCTACAACATGTCCATAAACGGTATAAAAAATTCCAAAATTGTTACAGTCTCATATGGCTTTTAAAAGGAGCAAAATGCTTTGAAAATATAAAGCAGGTAAATCTTTTGAAGTGGATCTATAATTTAAACACTGTAGGAGTATTAAACATCAAAAATATCCAAGCATCTCAGAAATACATTATCTTCTCCTAACACGCCTAAAGTCCTTATAATTAAAGTCCTTAGCTAATTATATTTTGCACTTATTAAAGGGCAACAGAGAGGCTGTAGCTCCACGACATTTTTCTTCCAAGAGATTGGTTAACCAGTTCTGTATCCAAATTGGATGGAAAAAGGACAAAGCCTGGCTAGATTCTAGTGCCTGAGCAACTGGTATGATTAAGGCTAGCCCCACATCAGAAAACAGAAGGACTGAATGAAAAAAAGCAAAAGACAGATCTGCTGTGCTGTGAGCTTCAACCAATGACAATAGTAAGAGATTCTCTGCCATGAGTTTTGTGAAGGGTTGTGGCTAATTTACCTGAATTAGGTACTGAAGGGAGAACTTGGAGAGGAAAAAAATAACAAAAGAGCAAAAACAGTAAATGGGTCTGAAAGCACAGATAGGATTCTGGAAAGAGGCAAAATGGCAACTCTGTGCATAGCTAAGGGAAGAAAAAAAAAAGCAAGCATTCTGCTAAGATGGAAGAGGATGTGCTATGCTGAACAGTGTGCCTCCAGAGAAGAGAACCCATGTGTAACCAAAACTTCAGTAAAAATCAAAGAAACTTCGTAACACCAACGTGGGATAAGAAGTAGGCATGCTTTATTCAGCTAGATGCACCAGGGGATATCTCCTCCAAAATATTGTGCATGATGAGTTCCTATTTATACACTGTGTTGTACATACATATTCATTGATTGTCCCAGAATAAACATACATATGATAATCAATTGCCTGAAATCATTAACATATCTCCCCTCCCTTTATGAATGCGTTTTTCTGTCCTGGGGGTCCCTTTGGTGGTCCCTAGTGGTCAGTCCCTCTGATGAAGTGAGCTCAAAGTGAGGCAAAACATGATGAATAGCAAGAAAACATAGTATCATAGAAATTGTAACCAAGGAGTTAGGTCAGCAGTTGAAAGAGACTGGATCAACTTCAAAACTAATGATGAAAGCTAGGCCATGCTGTGAATCAGGTCATTCAGTATGCTAGAAGGCAATAGAGAGTGGGAAAATGATAAATAAGGTTGCAGAACACAGAAGTCATCAACACTTGTGGCAGGGATTGGAATAGCTGACACAATCCAGATTGTGCCAGGTCATATCTATCAGCTTGCTACAGGAAGGCATTGTTTTCCCCCACAGAAAGAGTCAGTGAAGGTAACACTTCCCAAAGTAAGCATAAAACTGGTGACAGTGGGAATGAATGATATGAAGATACCAATTTATCTTCAGACCAGCTGAGAGTTGTAGCTCTTCAGTAGTAAGGTTGCAGTACAGAGGATGTTAGGAAACCTCAAGAATTATATGAAAGCCTACAAAGAGAAAACTTGCAAAGATATTGCAAGGACATTTACACATTCATCAGATTGAGAAACAACTCATTGTTAGACAACAAATGACAGCTAATGCCTTTAAACTGCACAGTGCCCACTTAGAGTCTGTTTGCATGTGCTAAATGCCAAAACAGAGAGCCCCAACACTGGCTCCTAGTCTGATTAGCACAGGCTCTGAATAAAATGCATGAGGCATAGAGGGCTGAAGCACCTGCAGTAAGGTACAAGTAAACCAAATGATAATTGAAAGGCAGCATTTATGGTCCTTTCTAAGAACTATTAGCTAAAATCTTTAACAGGAATTTTAGTTCAAGTCTTTGGTCTTTTGTCTTCATGGGCCAGCTGTTCAAACCCAACTATTTGTCTATAGAACTTCAAGAATGGCAAAGAAGAAATGCAGTAAATAGGTGAAGATTTCCAATTATTCAATGCCTTCCAACTGCTCAGCTTTGTACGCATTTTATTCTACACAAAAGTGTTTTCTACAAGGCCATTTCATTCTAAGTCTTTGTATATAAGAGATTTTAAGTAAGAGTGCTTTAAATAGCTGCAGGAAACAAGTAGACACAGTTTTCAGAGGAGGTTCAATGAAAGCACCAGATTTTTCAGAGCCAGTCTTCTTATTCTAAAGAGTCTGACAAAAAAGCTCATTGTTTCTATTGGCTAAATCAAAAGCATGTAAATTTGAGGTATGTTCTTTACAAAATTTTAAGCTGATGTATAAGTCCTTTAATAAAGAGAGCTTTACAATTCAACAGAAAGCAACAGAAAATTTGAAAATGCATGATACAAAACCCCACAGTGTCTTTGAAACAATTGGATACTATTTATTAGAACAAAGATTTTTGCAATGGTTCTGTTTGAAGAATCAAGGTGCAGTCAAATGAACTGCTAAATAAGAGATCATCAAAGCAGTTTTGGAACTGTTATTTTGAGACAAATTAGGGAGCTTTATGAAGTGCTCTTGTTTTAGGAAGATTCTGAGATGATACATTTTTCCAAAATTAAAATTTGTCTGATACCAGCATTTTTATATTTCATGTTGAACTGCAAACAATTAGTCTAGCAGGACTTGAATGAAGCTATAAACAACATGAAGAACATTGCTACACAATGCAACTGCTAACAACAGTTTCAGCATGCCCTACAGGACGATTTTATCATTATTAAAATGGTTTTTAAAAGGCACACACTTTCAAACATTTTTTTAACTTTTTCCTAAAATGTTTTCAGAAATCATATTTTGTTGATTTTTTCATGAGAAGTTTAAAACACTTTTATTTTCTTTCTAGACAGGGACAAACAGCAACAGCAACTTCCTGAGAAGTAACCATTCTGTCCTTCACTGAATTCTGGCCACAAATGCCACCAGAATTACTTCACACTCTCTCAGTAACCACATTACAAAAGGTACTTGGAGCTTCAGAGTCAGAGTTTTAGACCATAAATATCATCTTTGAATATGATAAAGAAAAATATCTTATTTGAATATCATCTTCTATGCCAACGGAGATAAAGGATCCATAAGCAGGTGGTATGTAAAAAATTTGAAAGTGAAATTAGAAAAATCAGAGACAGTACTGACAGCTTTCTTTCACAGCAGTTAAGTGCTGTGTCCAGTGAGGGAAGATTTCACTGTCTGGCTTTTTTGCAGTTTAGGAATTTCTGTTATACTATCATAAATGGTATCCATTTTATGAAATGAGCTCTAAATCTCTTTTCTGGAGCAGTGACTGCAAAATAAGGCACTTTTAACATCCATGTTGAAACTGAGGTAGGATGACAGCTTGCTTTTCATCTACCTGAATAGCATGAGATTCTGTGTCCTCATATTTAAAGGTTATCAGTGTCCCTTGATGAGTTGTTTGAACCTGAGGCTAAGTGCATGCTTTCAGAGCACAAGTAGAATTAGGGTGTTCTGCCTGACACAGTGAAGTGAAGTATTGCACTGTTGAAGTCACCAGTCAAAAAAAATTACTAGAAATATGTAGTCTAGTAAGAAAACAAAAATTTTTCCTGTTCTAAAATAAAAATGAAACCATTTAAAAATAGAGGAAAAAATGCATCATAATAGCCAACAACACACTGATTAGAGAGATTCAAGATCACTTTCCAGTTTTGCCTGATACATAGCACAAATCTTCTGTGATTCGGATTCAAAGAACTACTGTTCTGAGTCTCTCTTGTCCTTGCTCCATCCTAACTTGGAAACTGAAATACCTGATTATTCTTCAACAGTTCTGCCTTATACACTTAAAAATCCCCATATATTCTCTTCTGTTTTACTGTAAGCCAATGACAACTCTTATTTTCATTTCATATCAGAACAAAAATTCTATTTGTCCAGCTAGTGTTAATCAGATTTTAACACCTAATGCTTGTTAGAATATCCCAAATAATACATTGCAAACAGTGAAATAAAAAAAAGTCAAGCTAGTTATTATACTGCATAGCAATACTGATACTTTCACTAAGCACTTTATATTAACATTTTGTCTGTATTTACATAAAAATTGGGTTTTCCCTTCTGTTTCCTGAAAAATGATAAATTATAAATGAGGCCTTTGATGTACCAGTATGTACATACCTAATGCTATCATTCCAAGAGGATTTGATTAGAGTAACAGAAATCCCTTTATACTTGTGCCAGATGTTACAATGCATCAAAGCATTCTGATGCTATAAAACATATATATTATTATGTCAGGTTCTACCATCCTTCCCTACAGCAACACCAGCTCTCTACTGATGGCAAATGAGCACTGCTAAAAGGAAGCTGAAGAGACAGTTTATCTCAGGAGGCAGACAGCACATGCATGTTTACCCATATGATGAGCTGTCTCCGTAGCAAAGCTTGAATTTTTTGCTCTTTCAGAAGTGTTCTACTTCCTAAAAGATGGACTCTGGCCAAACTGACAACAATCAATTTGTAACCTTGTGTTTGTCTTTCACACAAAGGAATGCAAGTTGTCTTCTCTTCTTTTTCTTGTTTGTTTTGTTATAACTGCAAAATAGTTTTAAAGCTAGTGCCTGAAGATTGTGAAAAGGCATATGCTGCATTCCTCACATGTCTGACTGACAGCTACAGCTACTTTGAAGTTTGAGATTTTAACATATGTTACATCCAGATATTTCAACCCGATCCGAAGGTCCTAAAAGCATATATTCTTAAATCAATTTTGGCACTCAGATATCATGATCATTATTAGAGTTTAAAGAAAGACAGTCTTTATATATAGACTAAGGGCATTTCAGAAATTTAAAAAAAATCAGAAATTCAAGAATAAAAGCTTAATTTTGGGTTGGCAATAATTAAATATGTGTGAACACGGGGTAAGAATCAGAGGTCCTAAAGTAGCAACACAGAATTGAAACATGATGACAAGAACTATATGTTATTGCTTTCCTAAGCCCAAATTGTGCACCTTGATCCCCAGGACAATCTGTTGCACCAAGGTAGATCAAAGTTCAAGAACTCTGACTAGAACATCAACCCCAAGGCCTGCCTTACCCAGTGTACAACACTTATCATGAAGAGCCTTGAGTTGAGCAAAACCAACAGAAGTTATTGCCAAGAATAGACAACACAACAACTTGGTAATCAGACCTTGAAAAAGAAAAAAAAGCCTAGAGACCTCCCAGGAGTCTGTGCTTATACTGGAGTGGTTCCAGTTACAGATGAGGACTCTGTTGTGCAGAGTTAAACTGCTATTACATAATTCTTATCACTTAAAAATGTAACTGAATGCGTATATGCATTACATGTATGTACATATGTAAGTGTGCAGTATGAATATAATTCATATTACAAATAAATATGAAAAACTAGAGTTCATAACCCTGTGTGTAATCCATATACAAGTCTTCCTGTCTTCTACTGCATGAAACAATCAGTCCCTATAACACCCTTGGTTTTAGTCACTTGGAGAGCCTGAAGTTATATAGAACCAATGTTCAGGCACTATCTGTAATTTTCCTCTGGATAAGAGACAAAAATTTGCAAAATTCAATTTTGATATCCTATGCTTCCCTACTCTGCAATAAATGATTTAAATCTGCAATACTTCATTTGAGAAAGGACCATACCAAAAGTTAGTATGCAGACCATGCTTATAATTTTTAAAGATTTCAAGGGGGTAAAAAAATAAAAAAGAAAAAAGTCTATTCTTACAGAGCTTTAATGATAACTTGCCTCCAGGCAGTAATTCCCTAGAGACAGTTCTTTTCAGCCATACAGCTCTGGGCGTAATCTCCCTGATAAGAGTAATTCCTGAAGGGCATCATATCAAATGTTGGCTGGAAATTCAGAGAGATGGGGGTCATGCCACTATTTCAGATTAGGAAAAAAGAAGTCTTTCATCTTTTCAATAAAACATCAGGTTTTTCTGGCTTATAGAAAACTTTTCTGCATGTTTGCTGGTCCCACTTGAAGCAAAAGTTGCTTCCCTGCAGTTGCCTTATGATTGTTAACTACTCTTTTCTTTGAAGCTGTCTTTTAAGCCGCTACTTGACTAAACCAAGAGATTGCTATGTCAGCAATTGAAGCTGGTAGTCATTAGAGAGCTGGCCTCACATGTGGACTGTTTTCCATACTTTCTAGGACACAGTCAATATCAGTCTGTTTCTTTGACATTGAGTACAACACCCATGGGGCTACTGCAGCCCTCGTACACAGAAGGGATCAGGCATTTTTTGCTTTGATAATTTACAAGCATTGTCAAGAAGTTTTATGGTTTTTGTCTTGTGAAAAATCACAAAAATATAATAAATTCCTTCAGTGCAGTGGCTCCCCAGAGGCAGCTCACAAAGAACTGAATTGTTCAAGAAGGCTTTAAATTTTTTCTTACTGTACAAAAAAGCCTACTGCAGTTAAAATACATAATAGCACAACTGTTAAAATACACAATAGCACAAATAATAAAATGAAATCACACTCCTAAATGAAACCTCCTGTGAACAAATATCATTGAGACTTAGCAAGATTCAATAAAAATAAGTTCTATACGAATGAGGGCTAATTCTCCCTTCGAGTATGTAGGCTTCTGTAGGAAAAATGTCTTACTTGCCTAATAAGAAGTGTCCTAACCAGTGAGGAAAGCAGGTGAGGAGTCACCCAGAAGGGAATTGGTTCATTTCTCCTAAGAGTGTGTCACCAAAATCAGTTACTTTGTGGTTCAGGGCAGTGGAGAGTGTTTCTGTCATTTCTGCTGTGTACCGGGGGCTATTAATGCACAGGATGGCATACAATGAATGAATCTCCATCCTAGCTGAAAAGAAACCCTACAACCTTGTTAAAATATGACTATATTTAAATAATATGTGCTGTACCTCTGAGGAACAGTCACATTGCCTAGCCTATAGCTAGGTCAGGATCCAATCAGATCAAGGCAGATTAAGCATTTCACATGTTGAATAGAATAGAGATGCTGAAAATATACATTAAATGCCTAATGATATTAACAATCAAATCTTGTTAACACACAAAACTGAAAGTCCTTTTAACATAAAATGTTGGGAGGAAAGGGTCAAACCTAAAGATTTAGTGAGAAGGGAATAGTTGTCACTCAAGGTCAGTGTGACCTTGCAGCCGGGAATGCTGAGAATATTGGTTTGGGAAAACTTCATTGATTATGTGTAGTACTTTTCATCCTCTGCCTGTTTTGAGTATAATTCCTGTGTAGAGGAACTCTCATAGACAGCTTTGCTGGGAGAGAGAGAGGTCATAAAAGCAGAGCCTTGTGATGAACTGCACAAGGTAAAGCCTTTTGACTTATTGGGGCAGGCAGTAGCCTGCCTGCTGCTGCCCATTTGGGCAACCTGAGCCTAACAGAGCCTGTGTCCCTGTGTGTCTGCCACCCAGCATTGTTAGGGAGGTAATGAAATAAACTCTGCATTTCAACTGTTCTTTGGAGGTGGCCCTGGTTACCTGCGCATGTTGATTCACCCAAAGACCACTACAGGTGTGTAACATTTGATAGCAGATATGGAGCACTGTAGTTAGCAATTGTTATCACTTAGGTCAATTGCTCACATATATAGGAAGAGCAAATTCACTCTAAGAGGATTAAAAAGCTATCAACAGCTTCACAAGAGCATAAATGTTTAGAAGTTTCCCCCGTATCCTTGGAGAAAATTACTTCTCAATTGCCTCTTTTATAGTATTCTAATATCTCTACATAAAATTCCTTGTTATTTGTGACTTGCCTTTAATATGAAGAAGACTTGCAATGTAATAGACTCTAGAATCTATTTCCATGCAAAAGAGGTTGGCAACAAAAGGAATTATTTACATAACTCTGTATCATAGTTTAGAGCATCCTATTGTCATCAGCATACAGTTATTTGCACAGCACAGGCAAATACCACCTGATTACGACAAGTTGCTGTGAAGCACAGCCTTAGCCCCTGACAATGGCAGAGTGCATTTTGCTGATAACATCAAATTGAGAGGGAGCAGTCAATGCGCTGGAGGGCAGGGCTACCATTCAGAGCAACCTGGGCAGACTGGAGAAGTGGGCCGACAGGAACCTCATGTAGCTCAATAAAGGCAATCTAGAATATTATAGTCCTATGCAATGGTACAGGCTGTGGGATGTCTTGGCTGAAATGACCTGGAGGTACTGGAAAACAAAAACTAAACGCAAGACAGCACTGTCCCCTCACAGCCGTTAAGGCAATTGTATCCTGGGCTCTGAGAATAAGTCAATGAAGTGATTATTCCCTTCTCTGTGGTATTCATGAGAACAGTTCTCCAAAGATTTTCACACAGTGCATCAAGTCCAAGAGCTTGTGATAGGTGAGGAGAGCCTGAGGGAACTGTGTTTACTCATTCTTAAACATAGGAAGGCTCAAGGGAGATATATCTCTGTCTACACTACCTAGGGGAAAGGTATAGAGAGGATGGAGCCAAACTCTTCTCAGAGATACATTTTGGGAGGAGGAGAGGCAACAGACATGAGATGTGATGGGAAATTCCAATTTGAATAAAGGAAACAGCTTTTGTTTTGTTGTTTGCTGAGTTCGTTTACCATAAGCATTATCAAAGATGGCTGGACTAGATGATCTCTCGTGATGGTTTAGCCCGGAAATGGGATTTCTGGGATGCTGTAGATAGGGCCAATGAGTCTTCAGATTTTAATATTGTCATCTGGCCCAACCACTGGGCATTGGATCCACCTCTGAGAACACAGGGTAAAAGCAGGGCTCTCCTCCTGCAGTTCCTCTTTGGGTTTCCAGCGGGAAGGAGTTCGGTCTCTCCCTCGGCCCTGCTGCTGGCTGGGCGGGGCGAGGGGAAAAGCCATGCAGCCCGGCCCGGGAGAGGTAGGCCTGGCCCCCCAAGGGTGGAAGGGTGGAAGCGAGAGAGACACCAGGAGCCGCTGGGAAGCGTCTTCCCCCCTCCCCCTTGGGAGACGGGGAGAGAGAGAGAGCGAGAGAGAGAGAGCTGGTGCTTGGGACTGGCCTGTTACCTTGAAATTTGATATGGGCTGCCCGCATAGCCCGGCCTGTGGAGAAGGAGGGAGGGAGGATGCACTGAGAAGGAGTCCGGCCGCCTGGGGGAGCTTTTAACCCTTTTTTGGACGATGAAAACTTTACAGAACATTAACCTTTCCTAGAAGAGAGGTAGAGTGGAAGATGAAGAAGGAAATGGGCAGATGTGATGAAGGTCTGGGCAAATGAGAGGTGTTGGAAGAATAGAGAAGAATCTTAGTGGGAAGAGATGATGGAGTGGCTTTTGCTGGACTCTTTTTGTATAGCCATGGACAGAACCATGTTTCCTTGCGATACAGAGATTGCATCCAGGGGGAGGCAATGCCTCAGAACCAAGAGGGTTTAGTGTTGGTGCCCCTCGGCTCCAGGGGGTGAAATATGGGGGGGACAGGTGTCCCAAAGTTGAGACTGCGCTCTCTTTGGAATGGGACAAAGCATCCTTAAAAGACGACCCTAGAAGCAGCTCTGGTCCGTGTTCAGTAGTGAGAGCACTGGACAAAAAAGGAAGAGGTCACCATGGCACAAGAAGGACTCCTCTCCTCTTGATGAATTGAGAATTGATTATCCACGGAGTGGTGATGGACCGAGAGTCGGTGATTTGGGAGGTGTATTGAATTGGAAATTTGGTGGGGGGGGAGGATATGTATTTGTAAGGTTTTCATTTTCCTTGTGTGTTTTTTTGTTCTTTATAGTTGTAGTGTAGTTAATAAACTTTTCTTTTTTTTTTTTTTTTTTAAGTAAGAGCCTGCTTTTTCTTATTCCTGGTCAAACATCTCACAGCAGACACCAGGGATTTTCATGGGGGGCATTGGCATTGCGCCAGTGTCAAACCATGACATCTCTGGAGACCCCAATGAATCTATCACTAATAACAAGCCTTGTCCAAACACTGCTAAAGTCATCGTTTACTTACATAGTTCACTTTCCACAACAGTTTGGGTCTTCAACCAAGAGCACAGCCTGACTCTGATGTCTGCTGAACATAAAGATAGTCCACACTAGAAACTCTTTGCTAAGAACTGCCACGTTGGCCCACTAAAGTCAAAGCCCATACACGCATGACTACAACATATATCAGATTTCCAAACTCTCAAAACACAGAGAAACTTACTAACCTGTTATTTGCTTTTATATCTCCCATAATAAAAATAATTAGAATTTAATTAGAATTAAATTGTTACCACATCAAATAGTTAAATGCATTTTGCACCTGTTTCAAATTATTTCTGGTTTAGATTCAACTGTAATATCTTTTTGAATATCATAACCTTTTAAAATATAGAAATCTGTGAACTGTAAAATACTATTATTTCATTTTAACAATATTCCACTTTCATCTTGATTGCATGGAAATGTGCATTGATAATAATTCCATTTTAGGTTCTTTTAATTGGTAAGAAAACAATATCTCTCCCTTTGGATGAAAAGAAAAATATGTAAGTAGCTCATACTGTTACTTCTCTCTTCCTTTAAAACTATATATAACCATATACAAAGGGAGAGAGAGAAAGCAGAAACATAAAAGATGCAACATTTTCTCTTCTGCATATTGTCATCATCTCCACACTGCTGGAGAAACTTAGATCCATCACAACCTTTCTGTGCTGGGCAAGCCTTATCACTGCCAGACAAAGGCAAGCCTTATAACCTATTGCCACACTGACTGCAATTGCAAACAGTGCTAGAGTCATCCAGACCAGAGCTCTCCACAAGCACCTTCTACTTTCTCTTTTGCCTGTCCAAATACCCAGGCTGTGAACGTCTGTACTAATTCTCCTTACAAAAAAATCTCAGTGATTAAGCCCATGATTTTATCTAAGACAATCTGAATACCTACAGCCTGCCTGGAGGTACCTGAAACTAATGAGGCAGCAACTCCCCTCTTGTTATGCACTTTCTCTGCCTTGCTGCCCCAGGACATAGCTAATGCCTTATTTACTCAGCCTTCTGCTGGGATTTAGTGTCTCAGAGGGTCTATAGTTATACTCCTTAGGTAGATATTTCTTCTGATGATGAATTTTGTAGCCCATGCCTTAAAGACATTCATTCAGTAAGTTTTCCAGAACTTCAACTCTTTGAAGACAAGTTGCTAGTGCAAAGAAAACTACTTGTTGAGAGTTGGTAATAGGATTTGACAATATTGCTCCAAGCTTCCTCACCTAAGAATTGGTTTCTCTCATTAGCCAATGAGAACAAGAAAGTTTCAAGGTCTCCATGTTTTTGCACAAATAGTGTTCATGAAACAGATGTTACTCAAAGCAGCAGCAGTGCCACTGATCTCAGCTTAACCAAGTATTGCTCATGCCAGCTAAGCACAGCCCAGTTAGCGCTAGAAAATCACTTGATGTATGACTTTGTGATTGGAGTGCACAGGCTGGATGCTCAAAAATGGCTTGTCATTGTAGACATTTGTCCCACCATGTCTTCCTGCGGACTGATCCCTTAAGCAGTAAAGGGCAGCCATTTTGTTACTTTTTTCGACTGTAAAGGATTAAGACAACTATGACATCCAGGCTCCTCCTCCAACCTTCTTACCACATTAGTTTACTGATGTGAACATGACAGGTAGGGAGCATTTTCATATTCTGGGTCAGTTACAGGCAAAATACCAAAGCAACAATTTATCAAACTCTAAAACAAACCCTAGAATATGCTAGATCTTCTCTGCACTTCAGAGACCAGTATCATAAAATATTCTTGTATAATGCCTCACAATATTTGCTCTAAGAAAATGAATTTATTGTTTGTAATAGCTATGTAGTATAAGAATGTGTCCTTGGCTTTCAAAGTAATTTCTGATGACTTCTATTAAAACAGTTCATATTCTATTTCATATTTTCATTTCATTTTACTAGCCAAGAAATTAAACTGCCTTCTTCAGAAATATCAATATGATTTAAAGGAAGTTACCTGGGTAAATAAACCCAGATGGCTATTATTAATTTGAAAATTTACCTTTGCTGCTGTAGGCTTTACATTTAAAAAAAATCAGTAAGAAATTGAAAGTATTATTTCTGAACTTAATAAAACAATTACAGATTTTAAAATCAAACAAACAATTAAAAATGCAATGCATCAGTAGTTTCATTTCTAAGAAGGATAAACAGCAGTACAACACTTCTGAGTGGGTATAATGCAAAATCAAAGGCAGGAGCTCAGGTTTTAGGAGGGCAAATAGCATTCTTCTTTCAAATAGTTCTGTCTCTTTGGTTGTCAACAGCATTGATTTAAAGTGTCCTCTGAAAAATCTTTTAATAGCTATTCAGTTATTGAAGTATGACCTTTTCACATTTTAATAATCTGGAAATTGCATTTTTATCCATAGATTATAAATTATCAGATACCAGTCAAATTCCTCATGCCAGGCACACTGTATAAATGAAAGCTGTTCCAATTACCTAATTTTATATTGGGGTCATTATTACTTCATCTTTTAAAATATCTAACAGATTGTAGCCAAAATCTGTTTGATGAGAAAATGTTGATAAATCTCCACTGCATTATCAGAACTGAATTTTCAGGCTTGCTAAGGATACAAGTATGGAGTTTTTTTAACTCAGTTTGTGTCCATTTTAAAAAAATGAAGCAAAGCATCCAGTAAGAACTGCTGAAAGAAAAAAAAAAAAACATAGAACAGAGTCTCACTTCATGATTTACACACCCTATTCAGCACAGGTATGGCAAAGATCCCAGAACACTGTGTGCACTTCTCAAGGCCAAAATAAGAGCTAACCATTATAAGGTTAGGAAATAAATCTTTCCTCATGTGATCATTTACGCATTCTTGAAGGTCAGATGATGGAAACACCACTAAGATGAATCTAACATACAAAATGCTTTTAATTGTGATCAGTGTTTGCCTGATCATATTGCTGACCACTATAGCTCTGCACTCTACTCTCATTCCAGCTTTAATGACATGGGGCTTATCTGGATTTTTTTACTTTTACTTTTAATTATATAGCATATTTTGCAGGAGGCCTTGGAAATTATATTTCTCTAGCAGAACTATTTGAATCTGAATCTATGAGGATGCTCACTGATATTTTGAATATCTCCTGTCCATTGTTAAAATTGCCTCATTTTTTAATATGGTAAGAAAAGCATATGGTAAGAAAAGCTTAAGAATTCAAATTCTTTTTAAACAAGTGCATTAGAGTCTTAGACATGCATAGTATTTACCCAGATTTTCTATTGAAATGAAAGGCAAAGTGCCCACTGGCTTCAGGCAGAGTAAAGATAGGCCACCACTGAGGGCTTTCATCAATTCTTCCTTCAAGCACAAGACACAGTGCACATCTGTTAAGAGCCAGTCTGAGCCGGTTTTTACCTTAGTACCTTAGTGTGTATTCAAGAATGATCAGAAACGTTAATATTATGTGAATTTTAAACCAAAATCCTCTGAATGGCAAGTTATATTTATAAACTAAAGACTTATTCTGCTATTGCTTACAAGCCCAGCTGACTTTACACACATAAGCAGAGCCTATCACTGAGGGTATTTGTAGGATTGTTTTTAATCTCAGGGCTTGATATTTTCTTGAGTGTTTTTGTTGTTTTTTCTTTTAAGCCAGCAGGCAGAAATGATATTTGATGAGTCCTATTTCCTTGAAAAATTGAATTTGTCCCCTCCATGGATTTGTTTTATTGTATCCAATTGCTACAATTATTCTTTGAAAGCAGCAGGACTCAAAAGAGTACCTAGAAGAGAATGAAAAAGAAATAAATTCTGAAAGGCTCATATTGTGCTAAAAGGCACAATATAAAACTTCCTACATGGACAACAAATGGTGCTGTGTTTGTCCATTACATACAAATGTCATTAGATGATATGATCAATATTCTTATGTAGTATGGGTCATAGTAAAAAAGAAAAAGCCAAATTTGGAAATATCTTAAGAAAAATAAGTTAAAAAGTGATGGGCAGTAAATTAATTTTTTTTTTTTATTTCTTTTTTTACTATATAAAAATTAGCTAACAAGTGTACTAATTGCCTCTCCCAAACACATCTGTGGAAGGCCATCAGCCTAGTCCATTTTCCCTTGGAGATTTAACACAGAGCTTATTATTATCCTCATACTCAGCAGTCATGTTAGAATACCTTTGTAATGTCATTTGGCAAGTCATATTGCTGAAACTGAGAAATATAAGACTAGTAAAGAAAATACTTTATATGACTATTTATCTTAGTTTCTGTACATGTGAACAGAGATTTCCTTTTGAGAAACCAGAAGGTTTTTTATTATATAAAAAAAGTGTAAAAATGTGTAAATGTATCATTGTTCATTTGGAAAATACAGCTGCAGGATTTCAATATGTAGGAAGACTAAGCAAATTAATCAAAATTCTCTTGAAGAGAGAGATGCCTAAGCTTTCAGTCACCAATATTGCTGAATAATTTGTTTCAAGATGTTGCATGAGAAAAGAATGCCTTCTCCTTTTCAAAAATTTTGAATACATTTGCACATTTCTTATCAAATGATATATTAGTGAAATCTATACATATGCCTAAAAACACATTATTCAACTTTTTTTTAATAACTGAACTTCTGAAACTGAATCACACTGCATCTTTTCTTAGTGAGGCTTCTTGGGAAAACAGAACTTTCCCTTAGGCTTTGAAAAACAAATTTCCTAGGCTTAGAAACAGCCTCTCATGCGCTGTGGCTTACAAATAAACACAAGACATACAGCATCAAATACTCAAGATTTTGACGACATTTGGTATGTTTAAAGATAACCTGGTACCAGAAATGCTAACTACTAACCAGATATAGCAATGCTTCCTAAAATTCCCCATTCAAATTCCCTGTAATTTGTAGTTTCCCTTTGTTCTGTGCAGTGATTTAATAGCTACATCACCGTATTTGTTTAGACGGTGAAAAAATCCTACTTTTAAATCATCCAAAGGAGGAACAGAAAAGTTTTAGTATTCTCAGTCTCTGCAAAACTCACCTTCTGCTTTTGTGGCTATTTTAATGTGAGTGTCCAGTAATGATGACAGTGGGTGTAGTTAGCAACTATGAAATTGTGAGTTCTCAAATATCTCCAGAAGAATCTAAACCTATAAAAGAACCTATTTTTGCTGTGTCTGATTGTTTTACATGTTCTATTTCATCCAGCTCCAACATATGCCCAAGGTAGATTCCAGTCTTCTGAGAGGTTGTATGTTTGAGATGGCTATCGGTTACATCTATGAAGGGAGTAAAGAAAATAATTGTTCTATATACCTTCAGGCAAACATTTTTAAAAGACTTGTCTCTATTCCATGCATGTAACACAGTCTGGTTTTCTGTGCCTGTGCTATCTAGGTAAAGAAAATTTTAATACTGAAGTTATATCCAACTCTTTTATAAGGGAGCATATAAACATAATAGAAACCTTTGCAGCAGGAGTTGTGATCTTGGAAATTATAATACTATTCTCTCCTCAACAATGTTAACATCCTTAAAGGTTTAAGATACAAGAAAATGCATTTCTGGAATTCCTTTTTAATGCTATTAAAGTCTAGCTGAAAACTTTGCACCATTTTTAAAAGAATCCAAAGGCCAAAATGTCACTGAATATTCTGGTTTTTCTTTCATGTTTAGAGCCTTCAGAAAAAAATCAAAGTTTTCTTGCACAATTCGGTGAATCTGTGTGATGCATTAGACACAGAAACTGCAGAAAATTAGATTGATCCATGAGAGCAAATCTGCATGAAGTTTGCTACTTTGAATGGAAAAAGGCTTCCTAGCTGTATGCAGTGAATACAGTTCAAGAAATAAATTATAGAAGCAGCAACTCACAAGAAAACGTGGGAGAATTTGTGGTCGCAGTTATGTTCTAAAAACAACCTACAGAAGCAGGCACTTGAACAAAGTCATTTTAAAAAAGTGGTAATTACAAAACTGACTCTGTATTATTGCCTCTTTCAGTAGGATAATTTTGGCTGGATAAAATAAGTAATTACAGCACTGCCAGCACATCCAGAAACTGTGAGAATTATACAGGGTCAAAGTCCCGTGGCAGTTAAGGCCAACCTGCCTTTCCCTCACCCTGTAACAAGCACCTCACTGGGAGTTAGAAAACCCTTTCCGCCCAGACTCATGCTAGGATCCAGCCTCCCTTCTGCTCCCAGGTCCCTGTGAAGATCAGCAGCCAGGCCAACATTCACCTGAGATTTTACACATCAAGTTGATCTGCTGATAACAAAGTGGCTGCCTTGCCACAAAAGGCTTCTCCCACCACCTCTCCTAGTGGGGTTTTTCAACTGTGCAACTCAACATGGCAAAAGGTTTTTGATCCTTTCCAGAAGACACCTTACTCCTCCCATCAATGAACCATGGTCTCTGCATTCATCTCTGCTTACTCTGCTTAAAGAGTATGTGCAGACATTTCTCAAGAAAAGGCCAGTAAAGATGTTGCATCCAACTCCTACAGAGAAGGGAGCACCCAAAATTCATAGGTGTCCGTGGTGAAAAAAAGAATGGCAAAAGCCAAATTGGTCCCAAAAAAACCCTCAAAAAACTACTCACTCAACATGGGGAAAAAAACTCTTAGGGGTGTTCAGGGGTTTTAGTTTTGTTCTTCACTTTTTTTTTTTTTAATTGATGCAAGCTGCACTTCAAAGCAGAAATTCAGAAGGACACAGAATAACTGAGTGAAGAAGCGACCTTTGGAGATCACCTCATTCAAATCCATGATCATCTAGAACAAGTTGCTCTCCAGGAATGCTGGCTCCAGAGCCTCTCTGGGTGCCCTGTTCAAGCATGAATTACCTTTACAGTAAAAATGGTTGTTTCTTCTGTTTGAGAGGAATTTCTTCAATTATTTTTTCCTCTTTACCTCTTGTACTTTAACTGGATACCACTGACCAGACTCTGGCTATGTTTAATTTACTTTCCTCCATCAGGTATTTATATACCTTTATGAGATCCCCTCTGAGTTCTTCAGACTAAACAATCCCAGCTCTCTCTTTATATATCAGCCTCCACTCAAATGTCAGATGCTCCAATGTCTCAGTCATCAGGTCAGAAATAATCAAAACAGAAGCAGCTGACATAAGAGCAATGAAAGCAGGGATCCCTACAGTACTGCCACCCACATCACAAAATGCAACAGCTTTGTTGTGTTCCTCAGTGTCAGCTTTGGAGACAACAAACATAGAATGCAGCCACAGGATTAGTAGGTTTTTTGAGTGGCCTTATGAATGAACCAGTCAGACAAACTCAGAAACTTCACAGCTACTAGGCTTCCTGCCCTGAACTAAAATATATCTTAGAGGTGTTCATTAAGTGACAGTCAATCAGAGTAGGAAACCAACAATGCAAGAGTGAGCATGATCTAAGAGTCCACGTGGAGAGCAGGCCCTTATGTTTGATAGGAGCAAGGCACAGTCAGTAAATGGCTGTGAAGAGATGATCTTTGCAATAGTTTTCTGAATGGATGGGAGAGGACTAGACCACATCTGTCAAGCCTCAAAAGAGGGCAATACTGAGAACACAAGTATTTTGGACAAGGGTTTTAGGATGGAGAGTATAAAAGTTGAAATACCTTTCTATTTCAGAAGTAGAAGGCTGAGAAGTCAGATGGGCAAATGGACCAAGAAAGAAGATGCTCTCAAATAGTGCATCTTCATGACAAGTAGACTCTTACTATGGTCAACAGTAAGTGAGAGATCAGGAAATAGAGAGGGTTTAAGGAAGACATTTAAGAGTTCTGGTTTAGATATTCTGGGTTTATGGCTAGACATCTACAAGAGATCTCTGTCTCACAATCAGCCCAATTTTCAGTTTAATTTGGATTACATTGAGTAAGTCCAGAGCTGAGTGGTAGACTTGTGCAAATATTCAATATAGAGTCTGGCACTAAAAATTGCAAAACATTTCACAGGAAATGGAAGCTGTACCCTACAATCCTTAGGTAAGCATAATTTTGGTAGGAGTTTTATCTGTTCTAAGTCTTTATCATTGATACTTTTGTTTCATATGTTTCCATAAAGATACTTCGTGTCAAAACCAGCACTGCCCTGCAATTTTTTTTGAAATTTTTACCTCTGCAAAATGGACATAAAATGTTGATTTTGGCAAATACTTTACAAGATATAAATTACAAAAACATGTAGAAAGTGCCATGAAATTGGAACAGTAGCTTTCTACATCCATTTTGGAGAAGTAAAAATTGGAAATGCAATCTGTTGCTGAATTGAACCAAGAACTAGTACTTATATACAAAAACAAGAGCCTTCCTGTTCACCTTTCCTGGTGTAATAGGTTAGGAAAAAAAGTCAGTGTCCAGAGGTGACCTTATCACTCTCTAAAACTTCCTGAAAGGTGGCTGTGGTCAGGTGGAGGTTGGTCTTTTTGTCCAGGCAGCAGCTGGCAGAACCAGAGGACACAGTCTTAAGCTGCACCAAAGGAAATAGAGGTTGGATATTGGGGAAAATTATTTTACAGAAAGGGTGATAAAGTCCTGGAATGGTCTGCCCAGAGAGGTGGCAGAATCATCATACCTGGATGTGTTTAAAAAAAGACTGGATGGCAGTCCACTTGGTGCCATGGTTTAGTTGAGGTTTTGGGGCATGGGTTGGAGTAGATGATCTTGAAGGTCTCTTCCAACCTAGTGATTCTGTGATCACATATGAATAGGAAGGGTCACAAACAACTAATGGGCAGGACAGACACCAAGCCAGGGAGGGGATGGGGTGAGAGGATGAGGAGGGGTAGAAGAAAAAGCAAATGCTTGTTTAACCAGTAAGTACTTTGAAGGTTTATCCCACTAATCCAGATAATATACGTGTGGCGTGGGTGGCATAGCAGTGAATGGAAATGTGAGCTTTTATATTACTGAGTGGGTATATTTGCAAATATCTTAGAAAGAGGTATTAAACCTTCAGAAAATGTAGAACATTACCTCCATAGCTCCAAAACTTCACTTAGAATGTTCTGCCCAGCCAAGGAGTTCCTCATGTACACAAAATACAGAAATGTCTAGCATGGACAGGTAACTAAACAAAGAAATCAAAATATCTATTTACCACATTTATTTAAAAAAATATGTCTTAAGGAAAGGCCTAAAAGATGGCTCATGAACCCAGTATGTATCTTCTCTGGATGCATAATATAACCTGCACTGACACTCCACGCAAGCCAATCCAGGATTCTTCCTGTTCAGTGTTGCTAAGCAACATCACTACCCAGCAGCAGGGATGTGGTGTGAAGAACTGCCTGGCTTTTTAATCATTTATCATCTAATCTATAAATGCTATTCTGAAAAATAGACCAGAATTTTGCAGACTTGTGGTTGCTAGCTGGTTTTGTGGTTTTGCTTTAGAAAAAACTATCAGACATAATTTGGATGTTCTGTCTGCCAGACAGCCTCCCTCTTATACAATTTGCTTTTAAAACTGTCATCTGTTTATCTTTTCAGAGTAAAATCTTTCATTATCTTCCCTTAAAATTATGTGTTTTACAATGAGTTCTTCAGTCTATTCTCTTTGTCTGTTTTGTAAAAGGAATGTTAGATACTAAGTAAATATTTTGAAATTAACTTTCACTAACTCAGCACTTTGTAAATTTCAATCGATGTCACAGAGAAGTTGTGAGGACTCTAAGACACATCATCACATGAAGAATCTGTTCATCCCAAACAAACAAACTACTTTCCAAGCTCTGTAACCTATTACATGCCAATTTCCCAAGAGTTAAAGTATGTTTGCTTTACTGAAGTGCATAGCTTTTAAGAAAATTAAAATTCCTAAAACGATTTACATAAGGAAAATCAGATTTGCAGCCTGGGGTACTTTTACTAGATTAGTGTAGGAAGGAACAGAAGGAGCTGGACTTCATCATCTCAGTTCCAGGCAGTCCTGCATGCAAATAGGTGCCCACACCTCGTGTTGCACGTGCTGTGAATCTGGACCATTCTATGCAGGCTTACTCACCTGGCAAACTGACAAGCAGTGTGCTCAGAATAGACTGTCACTGCTTACTGAACACAAAGAACCTCCTGTGAGGGCAGGTCATCATCAGTCAGTCCATCTCATAAATTCACTCTATTCCAGATGTACAGCATGTACTCTGTACACTTTTGTTCTGCAAGTGAGCAGCAGCTGCCAGATGTATTCCTGGCATTGGGAACACTGAACAGAGCTCTTGTCCTTGTTCTTATCACATGGCTTATGTCTACTTGTCGTGCCTGTGCTGTAATTTTACGTGCAACAGGTTCCTGCAGCGACAGAAGACACTTGCCTGTCTTTTTTTCTGGAGACCCTCTGGCCCTATAACTGCTTTAAATATATATTTATGTGTGCATATACAACTTTATAGATTATTATCAATCTCTCAGCCTTTTTCCTGAGATAATATTTTGCATTTAAATAAATATTATTATTATTTCTTGCTTTTGGATACTTGCAGCTATCATACATAAGGAGACCACATATAAATGAAACCAAAACTAGTGTATTTTTTTACCTGGGATTAAAGACAATGTAACACCATAGTGTAAATGATATCATTCTATGGCTTCTTCTTGGAGCACTTCTATTGGACTATGAGGATGTCTTTCTATAGGTAAACCTTGTTCTTCATGATCCAAGGATGCGTGATGTGCGGGTTGCTGCTCAGTTGGATCCATACGTGTCCATTCTACAAGCCGTATGTATCTCTTGCTTATCCTTGTCTCATCTTGATAGAAGAAAATTCAGGTATGTCAGGTATCTCAACATTTGGTGCCAATCAGTGTCATGGAATTTCAGGACCATCAAGTTTCAATAAATAGGTAGAGCAGGGTTTTGTCTACCACTGTCCAAGATTTAGGATCTTCCAGATGCAGCAGATCTAAGATGTCAGGTTCTCTCTTGTTCCCAGCAATAGTCAGTGCTACCCAGAACACTGCACATGTTCTGCAGCTCTGGGGTTTGAAAATACCCTTCTTCTCCCTAGTCTCTGTGTCCTGGAAGACAATATTGTACCAGCCCCTTCTCTCAACACAATCCCCACAAGAACAACTTCAGCTGGAGGGCTGCTGTGTGGTGTCTCACAGCAGAACAGCACAACCTGGCCACCCTGCCAAATCAAACTCTTTTCTTGCAACATTTTTAATGGGGCCTAAAGTCTGATATGTAAAAGCAGAGTCCTGAAAAAAACAAACAAAAAAGCCCCACACAATTTCAGCCAACATAGAAAATACAAAGGAAAACACATTACTTCTACAGACCTACAGAATATATTGTAAATTACACTGCATGACCAACAATAGAAACAAAATGTGTAGAACAACTGGCTATTTTATTACCATATGCCTTAATGCTCTACTACACTATAAAATATGTGAAATAACTGAACCAGATATTATAGGTCTGTGTGTAGATGAAAATATACTGGTAACGTTTCTGTAATAATACAGGCATGGTGCCAGACTACTCTGTCAGCAGTAAACCTTGCTGCCTAATGCCTTTAACATCTCACCACTTACTGATCTCAGACTGAAATCAGATTCTCATTCTTGAGGCCTTACATGTAGCTGAAACTTTTGATCCGTGCTGCAAGGGTTTCAGGTTTGTGGAATTCTATACTCTGCTTACCAGTACACATTTTCTATGCAGAGATTGCTTTGTTGTGCAAAGCTCTCAAAGTTAATAGATGTATTGGTTCGGTGTCTGCAAATGCTGTGTCAACAAAGAGTTGACATCAAAGAAAAAATTGACTATACAAGAGTTTTTCTATTGTCCTGGTTACAGAGAAAGGGGTAGAGTTTAGTGCTCTGTGTGTGACTGAGTTGTTTCTTCTACACCGAGCCCATCATCACTGGGGCTGTGGGTTTCTGGAGGAGGAGACAGGGTGTGGATTATGAGTGAGCCATCAGCCTTCGCTCTCTCCAGTTGTCACCATCAACCCCTGCAGACTCGGTTCCTCTGCCACCCATGCGTTGCCCCCTCACTTTTTCTCCAGTGTGATACAGACCTTTGGCGCTGAAAGGGACAGCAGCACCGTTCCCAGCCATGGTGCTGAAGGGACAGCTCTGATTCAGCTCTGAGCTCTTTGGGCCTGACCCAGAAAGGCTGGGGTGGCACAGAGTCAGCCCTGGAGCAAGAATGTTTCAGAGGTAGAAGTAGCAGCTGAAGCAAATGCATGGGTCTGAGCTCAGCAAAGTGGCTGCAGATGCCTACTCAGACCACCGCACTTAGAGGGGTTCCTTTGTCCTTGGATTTCATTGTTTTCATGCTGGGAAGGGGAAAACATTAGCTGTGGGAGCTCCCCCACCATATGCCTTTGTCTCACAGATACCACACGGGCAATGCAACCATATTGCCTTTTTCCCCAGATACCACATGGCACAGGGCATGAGAATCCATCCATCCAGGTCATCATATTGCCTTTGTCTGGGGAAACTACACGGATGCATCCTACAGGGAGCATCCACCATCTTGGTTTTGTTCTCCGCGGAGAATACCTTTTTGTGGATAAAACACCTTCTCAGGTTTTGTATACTTTTGCTAATAATGTTACTGTTGTTACTGTGTGTCTTTTTCCATTGCTTTGTGCTTTCAGTAAATTGTTACTTCAAGCCCTATTATTGCCTTCTTAAAAATTTTGTCCCCCACTTACTGAAAGTGTCAGGGAAAGGGAAGTGGCTTATTTGGAGTTTAATTTCCTGCTGATCTTAAAACCAGCACATCCACAGAACTAAAATCTGATTCAAGACATCCATGATTCAGTAGAAATTCCATTAGCTATAACTGTTAGGAAAAGAACATCTACTACCAGCATGCTAAATTTTGCATTATCATATGTGCTGAATAATGCCAAGTTTCTTAGAGACAGACAAAAATCCTTTCTCCCAAGGGTGGACAAAGAGATATTCAAATTCTGATGGAGATACCACATCAGAAAACAATAAAAAATAAGCCAGTTTCCCAAGGGGGAAGAGCCTTGTTCAATGTTCATTTTGAAAAGGCTCTGCTCCAGATAACACTTTGACACACATTAGTTCTTGGCTTCCTCCTTTCTCATCATGTTTTTTTTACCCCCTTCTCCCACTTTACATGTCTGGCAGCATGTTATCACACCCAGGGAACAGAACAGCTCAGCTCTGCAAGCCAACCCACACAGGAATTCTCTTAGCTGCCCTTGTTATTGGGACATGCCTGGAAGGAGCCTGCAGTTTCTACAAGTGTCATGAATAAATATGGCAGCAAAGCCACTATTTTAAGCCTTGTGCAAGTGAAATTTGGGGATTCTTGAAGAGGATTTATGAGCACATTTTCCCATGTATCCCTCCAGTTGTTAAGAAGACATGCGGGTGGTGGGTGCCACAGACCAGGCCAGCATGGTGTCAAGGCACATCTTCAGAATCAGCAGAACTTGTTCTTAAACATGACTTAACGTGGAGAAGTTGTTACCTCATGCTTCCCAAAGCTGCATCAGCACTTAGGTCAGAGTACAGTTGGATTTAGTGGTGTTTTGTAGAGGTCTGCGGAACACAGTCTGACAGAGCAAGGTACAAGAAAGTTCCCCAGATCCCCTCAGTTACCAGCTATAAAGCTAGCCATGAGCACGCTCCTACCTGCTATCCACACACCTCCTGTTGCCTTGTTCATGCAACTGTCCAAGTGTCCCCAATCACAAGTTAAATTTACAGCTTTGTCTGCCATTTCCTCAGAGCCTGGGTCTTCACACTTGGGTGTGTTACACTGAGTTTGTGGTGTGAAATGTTTCTCAGATTACGTGATAGAACTCTGCAGTCCAGATTGAAGCTGCTTCCATCAGGATGATGGGATAAGCACAGTCACTTTCATAAGCACAGTCACAGAATCACAGACACTGTCCTGACCTTTTTACAGCCCACAGAGCAAGTTCCTGTGCTGCAAACTGGCAGGAATAACTGAATGTCACTGCCTGCTGGGCAGCCAGGAACAGCTTTTTATCATGACACATGATGGAGAATGTGAGATTACGTCTTCTCGCTCTCTCTAGCCCACTCTCATTCTAGTTGTGAAGGAAAGGGAACCCTTGGGAAAGGATTTTCTTAGAGATGGGAAACACACTATTTTTGGTTTTTCGGTTTTGAGGACTGTCTCAAGTATCATCAATCAATTACAGAAAACTCAGCAACAAATTGAAAACCACTAATGGAACACTGCAGTTGATCCTCACTATTAGTAGCCAAGAATCATGCATAATGTAGCAGCTGTTGTTAATTGCACAGGTGTCATGGTTTGACACTGGCACAAAAGCCAATTCCCCCATGAAATACACTTTCCCTGGGGTCTGCTGTGAGATTTTTGACCAGGAATAAGAAAAAGCAGGCTCTTACTTAAAAAAAAAAAAAAGTTTATTAACTACACTACAACTATAAAGAAAAAAAAAGACACAAGGAAAATGAAAACCTTACAAATACATTTCCTCCCCCCCCACCAAATTTCCAATTCAATACACCTCTCAAATCACCAACTCTCGGTCCATCACCACTCCGTGGATAATCAATTCTCAATTCATCAAGAGGAGAGGAGTCCTTCTTGTGCCATGGTGACCTCTTCCTTTCATGTCCAGTGCTCTCACTACTGAACACGGACCAGAGCTGCTTCTAGGGTCGTCTTTTAAGGATGCTTTGTCCCATTCCAAAGAGAGTGCAGTCTCAACTTTGGGACACCTGTCCCCCCCATATTTCACCCCCTGGAGCCGAGGGGCACCAACACTAAACCCTCTTGGTTCTGAGGCATTGCCTCCCCCTGGATGCAGTCTCTGTATCACAAGGAAACATGGTTCTGTCCATGGCTATACAAAAAGAGTCCAGCAAAAGCCACTCCATCATCTCTTCCCACTAAGATTCTTCTCTATTCTTCCAACACCCCTCATTTGCCCAGACCTTCATCACACCTGCCCATTTCCTTCTTCATCTTCCACTCTACCTCTCTTCTAGGAAAGGTTAATGTTCTGTAAAGTTCTCATCATCCAAAAAAGGGTTAAAAGCTCCTCCAGGCGGCCGGACTCCTCCTCGGTGCATCCTCCCCCCCTCCTTCTCCACAGGTCGGGCTATGCGGGCAGCCCATATCAAATTCCAAGGTAACAGTCCAGTCCCAAGCACCAGCTCTCTCTCTCTCGCTCTCTCTCCCTCCGTCTCCCAAGGGGGAGGGGGGAAGACGCTTCCCAGCGGCTCCTGGTGTCTCTCTCGCTTCCACCCTTCCACCCTTGGGGGGCCAGGCCTACCTCTCCCGGCCGGGCCGCATGGCTTTTCCCCTCGCCCCGCCCAGCCAGCAGCAGGGCCGGGGGAGGGACCGAACTCCTTCCCGCTGGAAACCCAAAGAGGAACTGCAGGAGGAGAGCCCTGCTTTTACCCTGTGTTCTCAGAGGTGGATCCAATGCCCAGTGGTTGGGCCAGATGACAATATTAAAATCTGAACACTCATTGGCCCTATCTACAGTATCCCAGAAATCCCATTTCCGGGCTAAACCATCACATCAGGTATCCCATTATTTAAATAAATATGTTTTGCAGATATTTAAAATGCATGGCAGGACAGTATAATAAACTGAATATTTATTAACACTCTCTCTAAGTGACTATGTTATGAGGCACTGCACATGATTTTTTTAAATGTATCAAAACAATTCAGAGCTCTATTATACCCATTCTAATTTAAGAATATATTACATAATATGCCATTTTTAATGGATGAAACAGAGAATCTTTAAAGAGTGATATATACCCCAGAAGAAGTATGATGGAAAAATATCAGAGGAAAAATGGGTTTTCTCCTTTTTTTTTCTCCTTCAGTTTACTATCTCTGCTTCTGACAGTGCTGCAGGTGGTCAGCTTAATTATTTTCTCTTCTGTAGCTAGTCAGTCTGTCAGTTCCCATTCTTGTTTCAAAGGTCATAGCAGCAAAGGAGGGTGGGGGAAAAGGAAGGAAATTGAATAGGGCAAACCCAAAATCTGACAGAACTCTCAAAGGCAATGATGAATTTACATGTTAGATGCCTATTTCTATTGGCAAAGACCCCACAAGTGTCAAGAAATATAAAGCAAGGTATTTTTCCCTTATTTTGACTTGCTGTAATAACATCACCTTATATAAATGAGTGGCAGAAACTAATTATTTTGTCAAACCCTGTACTAATGAGAAATGGATCAAGGTCTCAATGGGTGAGTCAAATTATGGAATGAATTTGATTCTCACCCTTTATGTTGCATCAAATTCTAGCTGATTTAATAATTCTTTTTAAATTCTTGTCTTGCTTTGCAACCAAACAGATTTCCTGGTCATTAGGCTTCTATTTCATGAGAAGACCCTTATGTCATTAATAGAAGTATATCCAAAATAAAGCACGGTCTCTTGGTTGAAACCTCACTGTGGGGAAACAAATTGTCTCATCAAAACACAAAAAGTTGCTTCAGATAGAATATTGACTAGAATCGTTGATACTTGAGTACTTCAGGTTACTTTCAAGTGCCCTTTCAAGAACTTCATTCCCATTATAACTCAAAAGAGACCAAGCCTTGGATGGTTCACAGATGTTCATTCTTTAAATTATTGAACACTTCTATTATATAATCAGGAGTTCCTGTTAAGATAAAGTTTAAAAATTCCATCTTTTTAATATTATGCATGTGTTGGATGGAAATGTAATGTTGGCTGCATGTTTGAGTGGTTAGAACATGGTGATTAGTGAAGTGCTGTGCATAAACATGTTACTCTACTCTACTATATTCATTCAGAACCTTATTCCTTTAAATGAACATGATTATTTGCAGTGAAGACACTAGCAAAATTAACACAGACCTAACCATTGTAGCTGTAACTGCAGATAAATAAAGCATAAAAGGGGACAGATGACTTTTCAATAAGAAATAGGCAACAGGAGTATTAGTCAAGAATAACTAAATGGACAAAGGCTCAGTGTAATCCCTAGAAAGGAGAAGAATGGAAAAGAAACTGTAGAATAATACCCCAAAACAAATAAGTGAAACAGGAAAAACAAGAAATGAACTTCTGGAAAAAAAAAAAAAAAAAGAAAGGGCAACAAATACAATTTATCACAAAGCACATTTCTCACCAAAAAAAGGTAACAATTTCTGAATACATCAGAACAAGGCAGCTGCTCTTTGGACCTTCACACTCTGAATCAAAGAATGCAGCACATTTCATTGACTCAATGTGCTGGTTCAGCTGGGATAGAATTAATTTTATCCACAGTAGCTGGTATACAGCTACATTGGGATTTGTGCTGAAAGTAATGTTGATAATACAGAGATATTTAGGTATTTCTGAGCAATGCTTACACAGAATGAAACCCTTTTCTCCTTCTCACACAACCCCATCAATGACCAGGTTCAGGGTATCCAAGAAATTGGAGGGAACTCAGATGGAGCAGCTGACCCCAGCTGACCAAAGGGTTATTCCATAGAGTATCATGTCATGTTCAGCATATAAAACTGGGAAAAGAAGAAGGAGGAAGAAGGGCTGTACAGAGTTCTGGAGTTTGTCTTCCCAAGTAACCACTGCATGTGATGAAATGCAGTTTTCCTGAGGATGGCTGAACACCTGCCTGTGTATGGTAAGTGGTGAATGAATTCCTTGTTTTTCTATGCTTGTGTGTGTGGCTTTTGCTTTACCTATTAAATTGTCTTTATCTCAACCTATGAGTTCTCTCATTTTTGCACTTCTGATTCACTCTCCCATCCCACCAGGGGAAAACTAAGTGAACATTGGTATCAGGCTTATTTGTTGACTGGGGTTAAATCATGGCAGTCAGCTTTCAAAAACAGAATTTTCTCTTTAATATGGAAAAGCAGCAGTAAGCATGCCACTTTATTTCAGTTTAAGATTTCTTTCTATATGCTGCTAGATACCATAGTTTTGCTGCTGAAGCGCATTTAAATAAGTAAAATAACTATGATATTGTATACCTTTATGATAGAGTCCTGGTCCTTCTAGCATATTAGCCTTTTTGCTGAAAATCTGAGTGATGTAGATTCATCTGCTAGAGTTAAAAAAAAACCTGTGAGCATTGAATATCCTCATTCTTTAAATGTATTTTTTTTCCTGATCCCCAGGACACAGCCAACCTAACATCACTTTAGCATGACCCAAGATTTCTAAGCTGCAAAGGGCTTAGTGAGTAGAATTAAAGTGTTTGCTGAAGTACTATCCATTGGGATTTGGGAGCACACTTTCTTTCTAAAACACAGAGCCACCTCATGCTAGGGTAAATGAATGCAGTTACTCTAGTTAAAACTAACAGTTACCTTTAGCTAACAGTAAACCTTACTCTATGGCAGCTGAGGTCTTAGTCTTCGAATTCAGACTTTAGAAAATACACTTCCAAATGACTTATGTTTTCCAAGTATATCATAATAGCTCAATATTTCTTTTTCTAACATTCTGTTAATTTTCATAGTCAAGCTTCCTTTTGTGACTCAAAGTAGTTAAAGGGAAGGATTGTCACTGAACTCAGAGTAGCAGAAAATTGAGCCAGAAATGTCACACAGAGGCGGTACCAGAAGACAGGCTTCCATCAAAGTGACAAGCAACTCCTTTCTGCTTAAATGAACAACCTTACCTTTATATTCATCTTTTCATGCTTGGCACAACAGTAGATCAGCCAGCATATCATCATTAAAAGTTGTGTCCCCTTAAAGAAGGAAATTACGTGTTGTCAGAAAACACAATTAGAGAAAAAAATTAATAGCAAATCACATATGATCAATAACTGTGTTGTCTAGCTAGCTCATGCTCTCTCACTGATACACGCTTACCTAAACAGAAGGCAATGTACCAAAGACAGTACAATAGGAGTATCAGTGAAGTTTGGGCAGAATTGCCAGTCTTTTATTGTCTCTTCTAAGAGGTAATTAGACACCAGGTATAGAACTATGACATGAGAAATAATCATTCTTCCTTCAACCACAGAAATCCTAACATTGTTGGCCATCTCCAGGCAAACACTGAAAGATCAGCTGCAAAATAAATTGTTCTTAGAAGATGGATGTTTTCAGAGTTTATCAACTTTATTTCTCAGGTACTCTGTGAGCCTAATTTATACAAATTTGTTATTTTTAAAAATGAGAGGAAAATGGTTAGCACTAGCAAATTCAACAGTACTTTAGCTGGTCTGGATATTCATGTCACAATGCAATGATGTTGACAGTTAATCTGCCAAAGTAGACCTGACCAACCATTTCCAGAAACCTGTCAACATAATTTCTAAACTGAAGTACTTAGTGCAGTTTTGCAATTACATGAAATGGAGAGATGAATATTATCTAGTTTGGTTTGCATAAAGAAATAAAGGAAATTAATTATTTTGTGTCACATACTGTTGTAGTTTCAGCCAGGACCATGGTGTCATTCAGTATCACCCCACATAATTGCCAGGGATGTGGGAAAGGGACTGCCTCTGGCTTCTGATAAGAAGAGCCTGGCTTCTTGTTGGAAAAACTGAATGTCAAGATTGTCCACCAAAGCTCACCATCTTGAAGTCCTTATTGAGCATTTCACATGTAAATCACCTTCTCTTTTGTACACTTCTGTTATTAGTATTGTTGTCTATTTTATCTCATTGCTGTTTCCAGTAAATTGTTCTCTTCTCAACCCCTGTTCTTTGCCTTTTGTGCCTCCAATTCTCCTCACAGGGTGGAGAGAGGAGCAGAATGGAGGTGGAGAAAGGGGAGCAAGCAAGCAGCAGTGTGGTTTAGTCTTGGTGGGAGAACTAAATTGAGGCAGCAACTTGTGAAATTTCATCTAGGTACCCTGAACTTTTTATCTACCTAAGTAAAAGAAGGTCTCAGAGCCAATTGATCCTCAAAGATAAAGAATGAAGAAAGGCTAGTACACCCATTTACAGAAGTTGCAGCCTTAGGGATAAGAGAAGAAACAGCCCATGTAGAGACAACAAAGAAAACCAGTGGAGATCAACACTCCATAGGCTAATATTGTAATTGGACCAATTTCCCATGAGGGGTGGGAAATCATATTCTTGGCATATGTGAAGAACAAAAATGGCTTAAACTGAAAAGTAATTTGGATAACACTAGTTGTGTTTGTTCAAAAAAATTCAGTCAATTCCTCTTCCATTTTTGCCATATCTCATTTATAAGAGACATTAGAGACAGTATATAATTTATAATGATGTCCTATAAATACAGTATAAAAGCTGCTTGTTTAAGTTTTAAGAGAGTCAGTCTGGAAGTCCTGAACAGCTAAAACCAATATACTTCACCAGCTTAAAAGCGTTGCCACATGTCTTCAGGATAACAGAGGAAAGAACAGAAAGCAATTGCACAGGACAGTGTTGAGAAATAAAACTGCTAATTCTTTTCATCTAGGTTATAGTTCTCTTCTTCTCTTTCTTTTTCCTGCTTCCTCTACTCTTTCTGTCCCTTCTCCTCCCTTCCTCACTCAATAGTGATTTCATGCTCTGTTTGCAAGCTTATTCTGTTTCAGCCAACTACTAAGTATCCATCCGTGTCAAAAGGAGCAAATGGAAATGTGAACAGCCCACTCCACATTCAGTGGCAGTACATCTTTGCTGCCAGTGGTCTGGAGAGTCTCAATCCAGTTTTGTATTGCCAGACCATCTATTAATTTACACTATTTAAGAGTTCCTTGATTCTAGTACCACAGCTCCACAATCACTACCTTCCCTTTCCCAAGGCAGCAATTAGCCTCATGTTTTGGCCACTAAACCAATCAAGGGAGAAAAACAAAGCTGTAGGGCTGGAGTGACCAATCCCACATATCAGTGAGAGCAGTAATGCTGAACAGCAGATTCAGCCAATAAACACTGTTCACACAAACTGAAATTCATTCTTGTGATATAGCCAATCAATAATGAATAGCAAACAAATTAATGAGATCCAAGGTCTGTTTACAAAGCACAAACGAAAAGACTGAAACTGATCATATTAATTATTTGCAGCTAGGTGTTACACTACATTCATGTAGTGAATGATTTTAAAAAAGCTTATTATAAATGCACAAATCTCTGCTGCTCCAGGCCTGAAGGAAGTTCAACAAGTCCTGAACTACATCTTAAGCTACAACAGTAGATCAGCCGTATCAGGGTATCTGAACCACTAATGCACCCAATATTCAGGGCTGTGTATCTCCAGTTAGTGCTTGTTATGGGGGGAATGTCAAAAGTTTCAACTGAAAGAAGGAAAAATTAAATCACATAAAACAGGAACCTGTTTTCAATAATTTTTTAATTACTTTTAAATTTTTTTTGTACAATGCATTGAGATCTGTGGATGAAATATCCTCAGTAAGAGTGAGGTATGATTATTGGTGCCAGATGGAAGAAATGTCTTTTATTTGGATTTTTTTATGGTGAGTGGAATGACTGGGCTCATGTTCAGACACAAATAAAAAAATATAAATTCTGGGCATTTCAATGTAAGAGTGCTAAATTTAAAAAAATGTTAATATGAACATAACATTCCTTCTCCAATTCTTAATTTCCTACTACTTACAAGTGCATTTATATCCAGGAACTTATTAAGAAAAGACTTAGTGATAACAAGAAGAGATTCCCAAGTATAGGTGCAGTACCGGTGGCTCTGTTGTCATAAAACAAAAGGGTAGTGATTTTACGGATATATGATGTGGTTAGTTACTTGTGGAGGACTAGAGTACCCTTTCCTGTAGAAAACAGTGATTTCTGATCCCAGTTACACCATTAAATAACATCTTGAGATAGCATTATTCTTTTTGTTTCTCCAAGCTGCACACATAATATAAAGTGCTTACCTGTATCCTTCCTAATATTTTTCCATGCTAGCCCAGGTGATGTAGACATAGCAATAAACATGTTGGATTTCTGAGCAGTTAGAAGTACTTTTTGCTGGTTAAGATCCAGAGATGCTGCTTATTGACCAGAGATGAGCCATCCTCACCTGTCATTTAATGAGCACATTCACCTCTCCCACCACTCTAATTCTCTCTTAGATCACTGAGGGCAAATAAGTAATAGAGCTACTTGAGTTGACTCACAGAAAAGTCAGGGAGGGCATAACAAAACCCCTTTCAATTACAGGTGTGTTATGCCACTCAATTTAGTACACAAATTACTGGTAGCTGAGCTAGAAGAGATGGAACATTCTGGCCTAAAGAGCAGTGAAAAGTGAAAACAGATCCTAAAAATCCACAGATCCTATAAAGTTTTGTCATTGTTCCTTCACAATGCTGTTGTAGGACTCCTGGACCTAGATCAGCTCTCTCTAATGACTTCTTTATGGAGTCAGTACCTGCTGGAAGAAGCAATGTAGGGAGGTGGCATCTGCTTGAGGTATGGCAACATCGTCCTCATGTGAACCCCATCATTCCAGGTCAGCACAGTCTGAGGGGTGGAAGTTTGTAGACTGATGCCTGCCCAAAACCAGCACCCAGATGAAAGAAATTAAATACCAGCCCCAATCTATAGACATGAAGTACTGTATAGCACATTACACCTCGAGAAAACACCAAGTGCCTTTACTTGGAGGGGTAGAATATGAGGGAGAGGGGAATTCTGTATGAAAGTGAAGTTATGCCTATACTTGAAACTATTTAGATGGTGACTGAATAGTTGAGGCTTGTTGTAAGGTACCCAGAACTGGCTAACCTGTGATCTGTCTGGTTCATTGGCCATGTCTTGTTTCATTGCGTTTCTGCACTTGAAGACTGGGAATTTTGCTGACTATATGGGAGAGGTCCACAGTGAATTTGTTAATCTACATAAACAGTGTAGAAGCTATGTTATTATTCTTAGGAAAAATAATGGGAATAATAATAATAATACTTAAGAAGAAGACATGGTCAATCAACTGTAGGTCCAGAAGTGAACCTTGCAGCTTTCTTGGTAAGACTTCACATCCAAAATTTTATTTTTAGCAACAATTATTGTAGGGCTTATATTTTATATTGTCCCTTTCCCCTGTCACCTTAACATAAACCTATTAAAAGTATTTCAGAATAGCATCTATCTGTGCAAGTGATAGTCTGTCAGCTTCTAGCTTCAGGTGCACTATGAATCAAAAGCATACAAAAAAGAAAAAGATAAAGAAGCGCAAATACCACAGGCACAGTGGTAAATCTGCCTGGTTTTATGTAAGATAGATATTAATTTCACTTCAAGCACCAGGTTGAATCAAATAGAACTATCATTCATTACAGCATTGCGAAACAGAATTTTTACACCAGCCAATTTCATGGAAATGTGCTGCATGTTTTCTATGTATTTGCATTTAAGTTCCCTCAATCAATCAGACAAACTAAAATGCTAAGTGAAACTCAGCCTCAAACAAGATCAAGTCTAGCGAAAATATTGTGTTTTCAATGAGCTTTGAATCCCAAATACAATTTAACTCAAATTCACCTATCTTGATGCGCTTTCTCTAGCTTGATCCACATGTTTATGCATCAAAACCACAATATAGGACAGGAGGTTGGGAAATCTTGTCAGTGAGCTGGAAACCATTATAAAACAAATCCTGTCTGTGTAAGAGGACAATGAGGTTACACTGGTTTATTGTGCAAACCAAAATTGCTAGTGATTTTGGCTGTCTTCACTGTGGTTACATGATAACAATCACTGGGTATCTCAATCATACAGAGATCTAATCACTAGATTTGATGTGGTACATAATTTAAACATGAGTATCTGAAAATCTGGCCTTTTCAAAGAATCTTAAGATAGTATCTCAGTTTTAAGATTCTTAAAGTCAACAATCATCTTTGAAAACACTGCAATGTGTTTTATACTACAGGGAAAGCTTACTAAAATGAGAAGCTCATGTTTAAATTATTTGTGCTGTGAGTGTGTGATTCTAGATACCACAATAACCATTTATTTTCAGGTAGGATTAGCATGCTAACAAATCCTGTCCATCACTGTTTGTGAATCACTAATGCATTCTTAATATCTGATAAACCAGAGCCTTAGGGTGCAAAGTTCTATTAACATGCTAATGCGTCTTGTCCCTGCTTGCTTTAGAATTAGAAAGAGTAGGGTTTAGCCAATACAAGGCCATTTTTCATTTTGCTAAAGCCATTAGCACTGAGAAAAGTGATAGAGATGCTGTCAATTAATATTTCTTAACAAATCAGAGGTAAATATAACAAAAATACTGCTGTAAAGCAGTATAGGGGAAAGTTGAACTACCATAGCACCTAAATAACTGTCTTTAGAAGCCCCAAGAATTTTGTATTATTTGTAATGCATATACAAATAATAATTATTTGTATTCAGCATGTGCATCCAGAAATTTTGCACCTGGCTCTATGCTTCATGGCCCAAAAATCTCAATTATTCTGAGCATCTTAAAACTTCAGTATGATGAATTTTAAAAGGAGTAAGGATGTTTCTCTGTTCCAGACTCAGAACTTTCCTTAGCAAATGTTACTCCACCCACAGTGTTTGCTTTGAATACAATATCTTAGCTCTCCTCAAATTTTCTGGAAGATACTAAGGACTGTTTCTTTCCAGTCATTTGAAGGTGAGTTACTCCCTGAAATGAGTGAAGCTACATTTGTTTAGAAACAAGATTTGTTCTATTTAAAATCAGGCCACTGATGAAGAAGGCAGTTGCCCTGACCATGTTTTCTACAATTTTAGAGAGGTAAAAAAGAGTGTCAACACCTTGCTCCATAAGAGGGAAGTCAAAGGAGGAGTAGAATAAAATGTCTGCACTAACTTATGGATTTGGCTGTGTGAAGGGAAATAGGACAACAGCAACACTGTTCACCAGCTGCCCTGTTAATTAAGGGTCATGATACCCTCTGAGTAGTCTTGATGAGCACAGAAAAGCTGTCTGATTTCGGCAGTGCATACAGCAAAGAGGTCAAAACTTATGGGGCTAGTGTGGCCCAATTTCTTCCTGACAAGAGAAATTGTCCTTTCATATACATCCCCTGGGCAAAGAGAGAGACTTGATACACAGCAAGGATTAGAGGAGGACCAGTCCCTGGTGCAGGAGATGCACAAAAATAGCAAGGCTATTTACACAGCCTTGCTTATTCTATGAAACCATTCAAAAAGCCAGCTGCAATCCTGTTTTGGAATTTGTAAGGAGTGCCTTGATGAAAATGTTTTGTATATTAAGTAATGATTATAGTATTCTCTTTGCATGCAACACATTTCTCTTGTCCCAGTCTTTAGCAGAAAACACTGGGGAATGTCTTGGTGGCTTGGGTTATGAATCAGCACAGAGCAAAAAGTAGAAAGACACTCTCAGTCAAACCTAAATAAAAGCAAAATTCCTTTTTATTTCTGTTTGTAATCCTCTTGTGACCAATTTCTCAAGAGCAGTTGGGTGTTACCAGTACTTCTGCCATTCAAATTTTCTTGGCTTCAAAACAAAAATCCAGAAATACTTGCCAAATAGATGTTTTGCACTTTTTATTTGCAGAACTTTTTACCTTTCACAGAACTGTTTTGTTACCTAAGTCATCAGATAAAAATACATGCATACATTATCTTTGTTCACTTACAATGTTCAAGAAATTACCAATAATTTAAAAATTCACAGATTGGATAAAATTAACAAACCAGTGAAATTTTTAATGGGATAGTGGATAATTCATAAACAGAAAAGGTGACATTGATATAAATTATTCATTGGAAATTATTTGCTTAACTGTACAGCAGTCAAGTTTCTACTCAGCTTCAGAAAGGAACCATTATGCATTCATTCTTGTTTGCATCCTAATTAGTTTTTAAACCTAGCTTAGAGATGCAATATGCCACTACATCATTTAGCTTTGTAACTTAGCTAGACACGTGAAAGACAATTGGATATGTTGAGATCACTACAGATGTTGCAATAGTATTATCTCCCTATATATCAAATAATAGATTAAAAAAAGAGAACTGGTAATTTACAGGATGGAAGAGGAAGAAATAACTGTCTCCTTTTAAACAGAAAATAAATTCTAACATCTATGATCCAATCACTGAACCTTATAAAATGCCTAGGCAGGCCAATACATATTCTCAGGTCTGCATTTACTTCCTTTGTACATAAGCAAAAAGCATAGGCTAAAAAACACCTGAGCTGTGTTATTAGACTGACAATATCCTATTAAAGCTAGAGTGCAGGGGAAAATTTTCAAGTTATTTTACCATTAGAAAGCTTCAAAGCTTATAGATGCATATCTTGCATATTCAAGTGACAGACACAAAATGGGAGAGTCAATAGCAACAAACACTGTGACTAAAATGAAACAGAGTGTATCTATTGTTTGTAAAGCAGGGCATATTCCTAGCCATCTGTCATACTGCATACCTGATCTGCCATACACAGGTTTCCTACAGTTGCTCATTCTCACTGCCTTATCACAACCTTCAGAGACCTGGTACTTGTCCAGAGAGTCCTAATCCCCAGAGATTTGTGATGATGTAGGAGGCTCAAGTGAAAGAAAAATGCATATGTTTTGTAGTTGAAGAGCAAAGCTTGCAAACATACATTTTAAAAAACCTCAAATAACAACCGTAAAATAATTTTTTAAACCCAGCATATTGTTTAAAATATCTCACTAATATATTTTAAACCAAATGCTTGACCCATGATAGCTCAGATCCAGAAATGCCAGTAGGTTCTGAAGTGCAGCTCTGGGGCTCTGAGGTGATGCTAGAGCCCTGTCTCATCTCACCTGTCTTCCACACATCCTACAGCGTTGTACTTCCAAAGGGCTCCAAGACAGGAACAAGTTATGCATGGATACTGTGCTGCATCATGTATATAAGTAAAATGATAGCTAATTCTTTCAATGGATGACAGGAAAAACATAGTCCATGAAGCACATGCAAGACCAAGTCCTTCAGTCATCCAAATGGGAGACCCAGCCGAGGTCAGCAGGACCAGGTAAGGTTAGCAGTAAATCTTCTCCAGGCCCTGGCCTTGGATTTCCTTCCATGGAAGCCAGTGCAGAAGGAGGGGATGATGCACACATACATCTCACCCCAGCTCAAGATGCAGCAGGGGTGTCTGCCTGGACAAGGGAAGTGCAGACTTATGCAGAAGCTCACAGTTTGGAAACATCTTACCGAACCAATAGATTCTTAAAGCTTAATGCAGTGTTGAAATCTCTGGTGAGGAATGTAAAGTTTGTCCTTACGTGTTTAATATCTGACTGCATTCATACACTGATTGTACATATTGATAGAGGGATTCACACATACAAAAAATCTAAAACAAAGATAACTTCATCTTGAGCTCTTCATATCCTATTCTATCTCTGTATTTCATATGAGTCCCACACCAATTAAGTATTCTTTCCTGTGAAATGATACTACATGGTTCTAAATTATTGCTGGTTTTCTATGCTTGTTCCTTTGAAGTGTTAAACATCTGTCATTTGGATGGGATTTTGTAATTTTTTTGTTAGTCTGACTTAGTATGCAAATTTTTTTCACTAACAATTAAGTTGCAGAACATTTTGTATTTTCAGTGAAGATTTAAACTGTCATTACTCTAGTTTTTATCAAAATAGTAATTTCAAATAAATTAAGGTACTTTGATTCGTTATGTAATTAATTTCTTTTCATATTCTGCACACATCCTGATGAAAGATTAACAAGCATGTACCATGCATACACTAGGCTGGAGGGAGAACATTTCTCCTTCAAATTAGTGTACTGAAATATTAATATAAACAAAGCAAGAATAGTTGTAAGACATTTTCAGTAAGGTATTATAATGCCTGAGTGACAAGGAATAATTTTTACAATGCATGCAGAGTATAAGACCCTCAAAGTCTAGAGAAATTGACTGAAAGTCTTTCTTACATCAATGATACAGTTATTTACCTTTTAACTCCAATTTTGTGATATAGTTTCATTCAGTATTATTACATTGTTTCTGAAAAAATATGAAAATCTTTGCATTTTCAAATACTTTTTTTTCAAAATACAGTCAATTGCTGCTGACATGGTTTCTGTTTTATTCCTTTATTTTTCCTTTTATGCTTTTATTGTTTTATTCTGTTTTATTTTTTAGTATTCCTTTAGTATTCTCCATCATAAGATATGATAGTTTAAACTTGAATATTTCCTAACTTTTCTTTCAGTAACCACAGTAAGGAAGTTGTTTTGATACAGGACACATGAAGTAGAATATCTTTATCAGTTCGCTTGTTTCAGATCCAGTCTTTGAAAAGAAAACTCATAAAAGCAGGGTGGAGAAGTCAAACCAGAAATTAAATGCCCTTTCATCTCCCAAGAACTCAAACAATAAGAAAACAGTGGTTGGGTTGTAGCAGTCATATTTAAAGAACACAACCTAGGCAAGCTTTGTAGATAAGGTAATATCTTCTATCAGATCAATTGAATTTCAAAAGGGCTGGTCCTGTCAAGCATTAGGAATTTTAGGAAAAAAAAAGAACTAAACTATAAGATTGCTGAAAAGGTTTAATTTTTCTAATGGTTATAGAGTTTGACAAAATTGTGTAGTTTAGAGATCATAAAATAGTGTAACTGTGAATTCCTTCTGAGACTTTGATCCGATTCCCAGATGCTTTTGAGCTTTTGATCTGAAATTCTATTCTACACTTTCAAAAAATGTCATCTTTAGGAAAGGATCTCATTTAGGCACCACGATTCAGGCTAAAACAATTCAGTTTTTGTTAAAAAAACTTAAACATCCTCTTTTTTTGACAGCTTAACTTTCATTATAGTACTGTAATAACACATCCCCTCTGAAGTTTAATTCTTTAAACTCAGGATTTGATAAAGAAACACCAGACACATTTTCACTTTCATCTGTTAAAGGCTTTCATGTTCTCTCCTGTTCTAATATCCAGCCAGAGTGGAGTTTATTCCTATTTCAAGTATTGCAGTGTTTGTTTTCATCACTGTTAACAAAACCATAAGAACAATACTATGCAGCTCGCTGGCTTTACAAGATGCAGGGGACATTCTTTCTATAACAGACAAAAGGAGGGTATTTATAGCTATAAATGTCTCTGAAGTGTATCATAACTTTACAACAGAGAGGGAAGACATTTCCAACTTGTCCAAAACTAAAATTTTCATGGGCTTCAGTGTATAATAAACTAGGGCAAGATATCTCAACTACTCTCAGAACAACATAATCCCTTTTATTCTTAGCTTCTTAGGCTCAAAGTCCTCCCAATGAAAAGCCTAACAATTGTTTTCTCTTTTGGCTCTAGAAAGAAAGAGAGAGTCACACCCTGAACCTGTGTAAATTCCAGTGTCATTTCTTGTCAAACTTTATTTTCTACCATTTGAATATGTATTGTTGGCATGCAGAAAGGACAGGGAGAAATATGGGCAAGTTTTCTAAATGGAAGTGCAGTGCTAAGGAATGCGAGAAAAAGTTCCAGCTAATACAATTCTGCTTATTCTTATATCTCCCACTAATATTTATTTTTTCTTTAGTCTATCTCCTCAAGAAATATTGCCCACGCAGCCCACAGCCTTTGTCCTCACTGGAGTAAGTAACATGCAGCTCCTAATCTGATATAATTCACCAGTGGAAGCTCATTCAGTGTGTCTTGAAGCCCAGTGAAGATTTCTATCAACAGGCACTAGATTGATATGATCAGAGAGAAGAGAGAAGACATTTCATACAAACTACTGTAATACTGAAAATTAATATAACCAGAAATTGGACTGTTTTGAAGTCCCGAGCAATGTTCTTCATTCCTGTGGCTGTGGCTAACATGGAGGGAGAAGTGGCTTTCAGAGCTGAAGACAGGGAGCTAAGAAAAGCAAAAATTGCCATAACTGACAAAAAAAAATCAGGATAAAAATAGACAACTACTGAAGAGAAATGTGTTCTTGCTTTTCCAGAGTATTTTAAAACCTCAAGAAATGACACACCTGTTTACTGCTACAGAGATTTTTGTCCATGTTTGAGGACCATAATGATAGCCTGTGTGTGAATTATGCATTTTTATAATAAAAATTACCTTTTATAACTAATTTTTTCAATACCCCAAAATTTATCTCCTTCTATAAACTACTACAAAAGCAATGAGAAAATTCTTTATAATAAAGTACATCTTAATTTTTTCCTGAAATATTTTCCAAAAAATATTTTAATCAACTGTAATGCCTTTTCAAGCTTATCAAACACAGTATCTCAGTAGAAGTAACAATGCAGCTCAACATAGATCATTCATGCATAATTTATGCTATTTGTTCCTTTAAAAGGGAATGTTTTTACCTAAAAAATAAATAAAAATGAAGAACCAATTTTTCAAAGTAATTTCTTTTCACTTATTTCTACAGTACTTTTCTCTATACAAAACAAGAAATGAGCCAATATTATCAGGTGAACAGATGTGGTAGCATATGAAAAGACCAGCCAATTGCCAATTAAATTGGGGAAATAATGATGAAGCAAACAATATTTGAAAATGTGTTTCTTTGTATTAAATATCTCACTTCAAGGCTCTGAAAGGAAGGGGGGAATAGGAAACTGCTTAGTTGATTTCCTGTTCTTTAGCTTTCAATCAATTTTCCTTCCTATAAAAGGACAACTGTACAAGGCTACAGATACCCTATATCCTGACTTCAAGGGGATTTTTGACATGGTTTTGCATGATATAAGGTAGCAGGGTATAAATGGAATTACTAGGAGATACATGCAAAGCAATCATTATCAACTCTCAAACCAGAAATACTAAAGGGCATTTGTCTTTTCTGGGTTTAGAAAAAGTCAAGTAATTAAGTAGCTGGATGAAACTAAGTGTACATTTAGAAGATTTTCTATGCACCTGGAAAAGTCAAGGGCTGCAGTTAAGAACAATTGTAAAAAAAAAACTGTAAAAATGTAGGAAAAAACAACATACAATTCAGTATCCTGCAGAACAAGGTCTGGGTTATGACTTCATGTTGGGACACACAAACAAGTATTCTGTCACTATGTTGCAAAAAATAAACTTTCTAGTCTTCAGGCTCCAGAAAGAGAATTTTGTTTGTTACCACAGCCCCCAATAAAGATGAAAAAGACTAGCCAGAGCCCAGAAGAGTTCAAGGAGATAATGATCAGATTAGGAGACTTAAACTATTAGGAAAGAAACTATAGTATAACTTTTTTTAGTTTGAAAAAGGAAAAGCTAAAAGACAGTATAATATGTCCAGGTATGTAAAATATGCATGCAGATAACTTTTCAAATTAAGGAAGAGAAACCTATTTAAATGCTCTAAATTAGCAATAAGGAAAAAAGTTTCAGCACATTTAATTATTAGGATAATCTTCATAGAGGTGAGAATAGAAAAAAAATGCTAGAATAGGTTGCGTAGGGGAAACTGTGCAATCACTATCATTGAAGCCTTTAGACCGCCTTTAGGTACATGCTTGTACAGAGTCTTACCAAAAATAGTCTCATTTGCAGAAAAAAGTTGCAGTTGCTCCATCAGTAAAGGTGAACACTGATGGATGCCAAGGGGGAAATAGAGCACAGGACGAGGAAGGGTGTGTGAGCTGAGCAATCCTCTCCTGACAGTTTACTTTAATGATAAGTGGTTTCACATCACTGGGAGATATGAAACCAAGTGTGTGTCTCTGATAGTTTGTGGATTAAATGGATTGTGTGCTTCTCCAGCTGCTAAGGATTACCACAAGAAAAGGTCATTGTGGGGAATTCAGCAACATGCATTAGTGAGAGGAAGTAAGATTTCTGCTTTTTTCTGAGGTGACACTTATACATAAGTTTAACAGATTTGAAATCATGGTTTGTTCTCAATAAGGGGATATTTCTAGAGAAGCAAGTTTTTTCTAAAGTCCATCCAGTATAACCTTTTTAAGCCAGAAGTAAAATGGCAGGCAAATGGATAGTCCATTAACTGGCTCAGTAGATCTCAAAAATTTGCACTGTTTTCTGTCCAACCTCTTCTTCCTCAAAAAAAAAAATCCTAAGTTTTGGATCTCTGCCACTCAATTCCTTCTCCATTTCCTCAATTGCTCCTCAAACTCTTACAGTCATTGAATCACCTAAATTATGGGAGGCTGCTTGCACAACATGACATTTAGGTTGTAATTCAATGCACTGGTTTAGCCGCAAAAACCAAGGCAAGCCATGACTCCAGAAGTCAAGTGAGAGGCCTGTGAGTTGAATGCTGGAATTATTAGGAGAAGTACCAAAATCTGCTTCACAGAAACAGATCAATTAATGGTAAAAGTCCCTCCTGGTCTCTCCCTGCTAATTTTTTTGAGCAGCTGTTGCACTCACAACCCCAGCTGTTATATCCCAGGAGCACAATCAGAACTATTCAGAACTATTTTTCTGCTTTATTTCTTTGTACAGCGCATTGTCTTCATTATCATTAATTTTTTAATGGAATATGCTAAATGGTTTTCTGGGCCATTGACTTCCCATTGCATAGGTCAGAGTGGCATAGTGGTAGTTTAATACCTCATGCAAATCTTCTGTTCCATTTTTTTTCTACTGACCATCATATTACAATGCTGTGAAACATCAAAAGGGTCCTCTAGTTTAGAAAGCAGCATGGCAGAAGCAACATGGCAGGAAGCAGTAAAAATTGCAAACCAACCCAAGAAGTAATCCAGCTCTACCTCTATAAATACAGAAATAATGTACTCAATTCTTACCTCTTGCGTGTAATCATAGAATCATAGAAAAGTTGAACTGGAAAGGACCTTTAAGACCATCTAGTCCAATTCCCTGCCATTACGAGGGACATGTTCAGCTAGATCAGGCTCAGAGCCCCATCCATCCTCCCCTTGATTGTTTCAAGGAATGGGGCATCCACCACCTCTCTGGGCAACCTGTGCCAGTGTTTGATGATCTTTATCGTAAAACGTTTCCTTCTTATATCTAGTCTGAACCTGCAAACCCTCTGAGTGAGTTTCACATTAAAAAAAAAACAAGAAACTGTGACAATTTGGCTAATTAAATGAAAATTACATCTTTACTAGAAAAGATTGTGGTATCAGTCAGGGGATTTGAGAAATCAGGGTCAATTTGTAGTTGCTAGAAATGCAGCTGGGTCTTCACCTTTTTTTTATGCCATATACTATGAATAATCAATGCTAAGAGATTTTCCATTTCATGAAAAATTTTCTAGACTTTGAAAATCATTATTATAGCAGAAATTTTGCTTTGCAGGAACAATCATAGACAGTGAAAGCTACAAGATGATGATAATTTGGTTGTAGATTGTGTTTCACAACTACCTCTACTCTCCCAAAAGACCATCTAACTGCAGGTATTTTAAAATCATGAAAGAAATCCTCTAAGTGGTCCTTAATTCTACAATCCTATGAGTCTTTTGCTAATTTCTGAAAGTGAAAGCATGTGAAATGCAGGAACTTCCGAGAGAAAAAACAAAAGCATAAAAAAGGTGAGAAGATAAGCTCCAAATAGAACACCCAAAATCAATGTAAGAGTAGTTCACAAGACAAAAACATGTAGAACCATCACAGACTAAGAGATATTAATGCAAAAGGAATTTATAAAAAAGGAATTTAGATGCAGTCAAAGATTACAATAGAAGTAGTCAGGATTACAAACCTAGATTTCCAAACAGACTTTGAGCTTAAAGTTTTCCATCAAAAGCAGTAGCATAGAAGGGTCATCTGAGATCAACTTTCCTAAAGAGAATTTGAGATGTGTTCCTCTGAAATGGATGATAATTTAAAAAGCATTGTGGATTTTGCAACTACATACAAACACTAATCTAATGGTCATCTGTCTTGGACTGTAGCAATAGAGCAAAAATAAATAGAAAATCTGTGACTCATTGTCAGGAATTGAAGTGGTTTTTTTCTGGAGTAACGACTTGCAGGAACACACATGAATAACTCATAAAACAGATAATGTAGCAAAGCCAAAACAACAGCATGCACATCTTACTACAAACAGCAAACATGGATAGACAATACAACAATTGAGAATAAATAGACACTCTAGTCAGAAAGGCCAGAGCTCATCTTTAGGGATATTTCTAGAGGGCAGAATCTGAGCTCAGATCTTGAAATCCAAATGGTCTCATCCTTAAAGGCACAGCTGAGGGAGGAAACATTTTCAAACCTGAGCTTTACTAGGAATAGCAGCCAGTTGTATGGTCTTCACTAGCTCCCTTTTCAACTAATAAGATGAAACAGAAACCAGCTAGTGAATGTGTCAGAGCAGCCAATTCTGCAACTACTGACAGCTAAAAAAAACCACACCTTTCTTCCTCTGGACTGATGCCTTTCTACAGGAGATTTTACTATTGAAAGGCTACAGGCTTGGTCCAGCTAGAGTTTATTAAACAGCTGAAAGTCCAATTTAAAGAAAAGGAAACACGAACCTCCACAAAGTCACTAATCTTCCTGTAAAAACACCTTAGCATGGCAGGAAAAGGACGCTGAAACAATGTAAATTGTATTTTAGTGGATGAATGAAGTTAATAGTATTGCTTGTTTTCCTTTCTTTAAACAGAAATTGACTATGGAGCTATTGAAAGCATTTGTATTATATATATGAATACAACAGGATTTTCATGTTTAAAATATTTTTCCTTTTCTATGGTAACTTCTCTTGGACCAAGAACTAAGAAAGACAACAATTTAGTACTAAATAGTAAAATTGTTATTTAATGTTATTTTATTGTTGAAAAAGAGAATGTTGAGAATAAAACAAATGGATTCTACTACACACAATTCTGATGACCTTTATAGTATGCTTTTGAGATTCTGGAAAAATAGCATAAGGTATTTTAGATAATGTGACTGTTTCTCATTCATCTGATTGGCTTTAGTTATTGCTGTTTCAGGGCTCTTTACTAGAGACAGTTTTTTGTTAATGGTGGAAATATGTTCATAATTATTAGCAGTATTGATCCAGTAGGTCAAAGAGTTTCTGCTTCCACATACTTGAAAGAATAATAAAGACCTATATAAGCTCAGACAAGCTGTTATTCTCATGACTGCTCTTCAAAGTAAGCGTATCCCATAGAGGCTGCAGACTTTGCTACACACATAAATTTTAATGAACCCTCTCGTACTTGTTAGTGTTTGGTAATAAAAATCCATATAGAGCAGGGACTGTTCACAAGGGGAAGGTGAGGTTTAAGGAAGGAGTTAGACACCTTTATGTTAACCCTGCACAGGCAAATCAACTTGTAGGAGAAAGCTGTAAGAGAAAGAGAGGCTTTCCTGCCTTTCATCAAAGGATTGACATCAGCCAGGCTAAAGACAGATCTACCAAGCCTCTTTCAGGTTCATGAAACAAAGGCATGCTATTAAACAAGGCCTACCATGACAGCCCTGGTTGTGGCTTCATTCCAGGGTATTCACAATAGGGACTACTGTAAGTATTTTCTTTCTATAGATAGAGAAGCTGTATCATCTGAGAAGACAGGAAAAAAACACATTTTCTGTAAGAAATTTTAAGAATTTGCTAATAAACACTTCAGAGTAGTCATTAAGAAAAATACCACCACATCTGACTTTCTTTTTGTGCTGAGAGACATCTTGTTTGTAACAACTAAAACCAGCCTCTTCTGTTTAATTCATGAAATAGCTTTAACAGCATCTGCCATCTGGATCACAATTAGATCCCTATGGAAATGGCCTATTATAATCTTAAATCACTATTTCTGTCCTATTTAAGAATGTTGCCATACTACTTCCCTGTAGTAACATTACTGAAATCTTTAGAGTAGGTACAAAGACGATTTTAAAGTTTCTAAAGCATAATCACTATATAAGCAAGGCAAAATATGAACAGAACACTGTCTTCTTTTATGTCAGCAAAGTTTTAAAAGATAGAATTTCATTTACAGTCAAAGATATCAAATTATGTTTTCACCAGCTGCAAAGTTTTAGCTGCAGGAATTTCTGTTGTTATCTGAAGTCCTCAAATCAAAGTAGATTGTATTTGAGATGACTGCTTACTAGTTTTTTCTTTCTTTTTTTTTACTCTAATTTTGACTTTGCAGCAGAGCTATTGTAAGCTAGTATCAGACACTGGCCTCTTTGTCTCACTGAGGTCTATATTCTCCATTCAGCGTTCATTTTCTTACAATAAAATAACTCAGATGAAGCCAATGTTTCAAACTAGAGTCCATTACCTGCCCTTGCTCAGAGGAGTATCTCAACTTACAGGACAGAAGCCTTTCTAATAAGTAATTGTACAAAAGAACATTAGGTCTGTATTGCCAGAGACAAACAAAAAAACATTATGGCTCTATATAAACACAGGTGTAAGCAAAGCATGAAAATAATTCATCCTTGCTTCTATATTCAAATGCACTGTAATATACACATGCTGTATTTACACGTGCATTACTGTAAATATCCTTATTACATGCCTCTAGCTACTGTTTCCTTTGTTAGAAAATAGAAATATTAAACAATCCAATGACTTCTGGAATTAATAATTAAGAGAAAGAAAGAGAAGAAATCTTTTAGAAATGGTTATTCATTCCACTTACACTAAATTCAGCAAAAGCTATATTGAGAGCAGCTTCCTCCCTTTTCTGTGCACTGCCAGTTTCACTGGGTGGTGCATGAAAGGAGCAGAACCCAAGGTAAACACACCCCATCCCCTCCAGGCACAGCCAACCTAGTGAGGAAAGGTGCTTGAGTGGGAACATAGTAAAGATTGAGTTATTTATATTAGTGACCAATATTAGCCGTGTCATTTATTGTTACAGCAGTGTGAAAACTAATCTTTACCATAGGAAATAAGATTTTTAGCCTAGGATAGTGCAGGCATATCTAAAATGTCTCCCAAAGTAAGTGCCTCAGGAAAAAGATTAAGTATTTAAAGGATGTAATAACAGAGATCACATGGAGAGTTTGAAAAGCCTTCCCAGTCTTTTCTATAAAAGATGAAAATATCTGGGACAAATACAAAGGACAAAGTCAGAGAATCTGACACAGGAGAAACATGGTGGGTCAAGTTGCAGAGAGCTGCAAAAAGGGCTGAAAGAATCCTTTTGTCAAACTGCATCTGAATACAGAAAATGTACTAGACTTGCTAAAGAGTATTTTAAAAGGGACTGGGCCTGGGTAGGCAGAAATACCTTGTTTATGCACCAGCTGATAAAAGATAGCCTAGGAATAATTCAGATCCAAATAAGGTTTTGACCTTGCAGTGGAGTTCTGAAGATATCAGACAGGATTGGATGGCTGGTGTAGGAGTGGGGTGGCAGAGAGGAAGGAGTGAATGACTGAATGTAAAATAATATAAAGCACGTATTTTCATCCATGCCTTGTTTCGTAACACAGTGACTCACTTCCCAAACTCCAGGACAGTTTGGTCTCTGGACTAAGCATTGCCTTTTTTTTCTCTTAAACTTATGTCTGATATTCATAAGAATTTTAGTTATATGATATCTTTCCACCACTTTTTCAGTGATCTATGGAGTTTTCTCCATTTTAACAGCCTAAAACATTATGGAAATATGTATTTAGGCTAAAATGAAAACAACTATTTTCTATCCTAATAGCCTACTTACTAAGATTCTTTCAGACAATGCAGTGTCTTGTCTCTTTCCTACAGAAATTGGACATTAAATGACAAGACAGAAAAACTTAATTTAATATTTAAATTTAACCATTTTAATGCAACAAAAAATAAGTGACTGTGAAAAAAACACATTGCAATGTGAAACACCAGGAAAAAAATCATATCAGGATTTGAGTTTTTCCCCTTTGCTTGACCATATATAGAAAAGATTGCTGTGGAGCCATGTTCAGCCTCTGGGTCTTCATCAAAGCTCTTCATCCAAGGCCTTAAAATAGAAAGGATTTTGACTTGCTGTGGGATATAAACATTGACTTCTCTATATGACATACTTAATTTCAGTATTATGCCTAATACTTCAATATTTTTCACATTAAGTTTTCTATCCCAAGAAGAAATTGCTATTTTGGGATTAGTTGAAACCACGGTGGAGGTATAGGTAAGACAGCCAGCTTTCACTTACCGCAGATATCAGCAACAGTTAAAGTCCTTTTTGTAGGTTAATAGGAACAAATGACTACAACAGAAACACCACACAGGTGTGTGGAAGCACAGGTGTCTGTGGTGCAGGTTACAAATGCTGGTACCCAGGTGTTGGTTTATATCTGTGACAAGAGAATCACTGTGGATGTGACCGCCTAGAAAGCCATCAGAGGTTTTTGTCCACTATGCTCAAAGACAAAAGGATTAAAGCTGGAAGTAAAAGAGCTAACTAGAGGTGTATTCATGCTTGACTATGGAAATCACAGACATTATAAGGGCAATTGCCTCAGAGTAGGAGAACTTGCTGATGACAAATTATTTCTGTGTAAAAGAAAACAAAGAAAAACCACTCAAGATGCCATATGGCTGCTGATTTCTCTTAGGTTTAAGGATATATAGAAGCAAGGAATATGAAGCAAGGAGTTGCAAAAAGATTATGAACATTCAGCACCTGCAAGCAATGCAATGATGGAAAGTAAAAGCAGACCCAAGAAAGAATCAAAGGGCAAAACAAAGAGGAACCCTTTCTGCTTTCCACACCCCATAGTTTTTCCATTCCTTACCCCTTTGTAATCACATATTCCCCCCACTTTTTGCAGGAAACTACTTTAGTTACTGAAATACAGCTTTGGAAAGTGAGATTCAAAATAATAGCCATCTGTGTCAAATGCAGAGCATGCAGAAAGTCCCTCTCCCAGAACATAAACATGTTTATTTTCTCACAAATATAGTGTGCTTTAATTTAAAAACTGGGAATGTTGCAAAAAACATTGTGGAAATCACTTTTCCAACTATAGCAAGGCATAAAGGAAAAAAAATGTACATATAAATTAAATTTTGTATACATAAATTGTTTAATATGTTCAATATGCAATCCTCATTTTGGTGGATAAACAATACTTTGTTTTTAATCTTCTTATCACAAAAGTACATTATTAGCTGGTATGAGCTAAAAATAGATACTCCAGAAAGAATATAAACTATATCAGATTATTGGTAATAATTTCCATGTTTTAGAATTTTCATTTATTTTTTAACAATTTTTTCCTCGATACATCAGCTTAATCAGCTGTCGCCATGTTTTACTAATCTGTTGTGTTTCTTTAACACTTGTAAAGTTTTCTAAATAAATATGTTAAAAGCAGATCTATGCTAACAGCTAATTGAAGCTTTTTAAGAATTTTAGCAAACCTGAGTTTGCTTGCCTTAGTATTCTATATCATTTATTTAGTAGATCAGAAAATAAAAGGCATTAAGGTGCCACCTTGAATGTCAAGAATTTTAAAATGCATCTGTCTTATTGTCACTGAATAATCTGAGATCTGCATACTGAAGATATTTTCTTCAAAGTGAGATGAAGGGATATTACATTTTTCATTAACATATTTTTCTACACTCTCTTTTTCAATACTTTTGGCCAAATTACAAAATAAGCAATCCTATCCTATGCACTTTAACAAGCTTCCATCTAAAATTTTCCATTCCAAAAAAAAAACAACCACAAGTTTTGTTCTTGTTCAGCTCTTGCTGGAATTATTAATGCACTCCTTTTCTCTGGCTGTTTCCAGAATCATCCTTGAAAACCAGAGTATTGGAAATGTAAATTTATTTTCATTTGTAAGCGAACTTTATGGTAATTTTTGTTCACTGAATTCATGACTCTACATCTCTGCAAGGCATTGTGTTTAATTGTATTAATTATTAACAGAAAGATTGAAGGAAATTTCTACTTCTCAGGCTTTTTTCTTCAGAAACCAATAAAGAATTCAAGAACCTTTTTTTAGGACTACAGAAATCTTTGGGAAAGCACTTTTAAAAGCAATAATATTTTTAAGATAAAGGCAGAAAGGGAAAATCAATTTCTAAAATGGCAATATTTTCTTTATGGAAAGAATCCAAAATTAGTAAGCTGGTGTAGCTTCAAAAAGTAGGTTAAAAACACTTTCAGGCTTTTTACTCCTTGCATTTATTAATCCCCATGAAATTAATGCATTTGTACCGAGACTTTACAGAACCTGAAGTGTTTGATTTGCATTGAATAAATTTATTTTATTTGTTGGAAATGGATCCATTAAAAATTTCTCCTTTTATTGCTTAAGTAATTTTCTCTTTGCCAGTTTAAAACAGCCATGACAAAAATAAAAACACCATGAATATGCTGCCAGTGACAGCAAGCACAGAAATAAGAGAACTGACATTGATTATTTTCTCACTCTGCCACCAGGCCTGCTTATGACACAAACATGGTGTATGGGCATCAGTAGATTAACCATGAAGGGGTGAATAAGATGGAGTTGCATATGTTTGGTTAGAAAAGTTCTCATCTGTGCCTTCATTTGAAATTCTGTTGTTAAAGTCAGTCCACCAAACAATTCCAACAGTAACCCAGTCCTCCTTTTTTCTCCTTAATATACTTCTTATCTAGGAAAACTCCCCACTTTTGGAGAATCTCCTATTTCACTCCAGTAATATCCTTTATACAGTATATATATTTATGCCTCTTTTTTTTTTATACTAACCAATTTAAAATGAGGTTGAAACCCTTTATGGAAACTCCAGGTATGACACTTGACTGCTCATAGATTATATATGTAACAAAACTGACAAAACTACAAGGTAAAAAAAATTACATTTGTGATTAAAAAATAAAAAAAGCAAATACATCTTTTAGATGTATTTTGTTCCCAAGTATATTGCTTCTCAACATATTGGAACAACGTGGACCTTGAGCTCATCTCATAGCCCAGGCTTGGATTAAGCCAATTGGTATGACAAACTGAAGTTAACTACAGAAAAAACCTCTTGTTCTATAACTAGAATTTGTAGAGGTTATGTTTTAATTATAGTTCTTTTAAAATTTCTAGTGGCTACAGTGGCAAATTTAATTAATTCAAATTCACCTAAAAGTAGCATATTGCCAGATTGTGTCTGAAGAAACCTGGATGATCAATCAGAAATCTTTAAACTGTCAGTTGCCTTAGCTCTGTTCAGTCAAAGAGATGACAGAAATAACCCCACCACATTAATGCCACCAGAACACTCAACAGATAAGAGAGGAAAATGGGAGCTTTTTCCCCAAAAAACCCCATCTTTGTCACTTTGAAGGGTTTAGTTGTAGGTGGGATGCATAGAAAAATACTGGTACACTGTATATACTCTGACCTCTGTGCAGAATGGACAGGAATTAAGATTCACTGTATGTTTCAGGATTTAGTATTGCTGGCATAATATTTATAACAAGTATCACTGCAATAAAGACAACTTAATTTCTTGAATAGACTCTTTCAAAAGAGACTCAATTCATCTTCTTTTAGGAGGTATTTGATATACTCCAAGCTTGGGGTATAGTAAGGTCATTCCAGCATTTAGATAGGATCTTCTGTCACTTCCATTTTGTTCTAATATTTGTGGTCATCAGTGCCACATAGGGGAAAAAAAAGGCATCAATTACCCAGGAAATTATTCCAAAAAGCAGACGAAGCAGAATAGAAATCATCATCATTTTCAATAATATTCCTTAAATGTTTGGCAGGAAAGACAAGTTCTCTTCACAAGAAAAATGTGGACAGTAATGCCTTTTACAAGGAATGTCATAAACTTCCCTGAAACCTCCAGAGACAATCTAACTTAATATTCACCTTCTGCAGTGAGTTTGGAAGTGACAGCCCTATTAGCAAACTAATTAGCAATCCGTTTTACGTGGCTAAATTAATTTTCATGGCTTAATTATAAACCCTTTATGAACCTAAAACTTTCAGATGCTCCATTTTTAATAAGAAATGTTACCTTAAAACTCATCATAGTGAACTACTAATTTAAATTTCTACAGTGAGTGATGCATAAAAATATATTAATGACTGTATTACCATACTCCTTTTAAATAATAAAGTACCAACCACATGCATTCTTCATTGCTTTTATATTACAGCGCAAATACAACTGTGTTTTAATACAAGTATGCAATTAAATTTTTGCAAGCACACATTGCTCTGAAATCTGCTTGTAATAAGATATGACTGGATTGTCAGGATATTACCTTCAAAAATGCAAGTATTGTTCAGTCAGCACAGTCTCATGAGGGATACATCCAGCTAGAAACTAATGCAGACAAGTCAGAGGAGAGCTGTAAAGCCAAATAGTTGGTGATAAGGATTTAATGTCCGCACGATACTTATTCCAGCATGGTGGGGCTTGTTTTTTAAACTTTGGGATAACTCTTGCTTGGCCTGACTGAATGACAATCTATGTCTGAAGCTGCGCCTTGACCACATCTTCCAGATTAGTTTCATCCAAAAGAAAGCCAAAAAGGATACTGAAAAGATCAATTAGAACTGCTTCAAAATGCAAACCAAAGCAGAAATCGGGAATGAGCAGATTCACCTCACACCAAGCTCTTGATCCAGATAGAAATTGGACACAACATTGAGATCAACAAATTGACTTTTTTGTTCAGAGACCTTTCATTGAAATCTGATAATAAAATGCAAATTTCACACTTGTTACTGCAGAAACAAAAATCTCTGAAACCTCTGAGGACACCAACTGCTCTCTAGAATCAAATAATCAAATAATTCTTATCCATAACCTTTCATCTGGAAAAGAAAAGGATTTGACTTCAAATGAAGGGGAAAAACCCAACAGGCAGACCCCTCAACTTCTTGCAGATTCTTAAATGAATGAGTAATAATAGACTCCCTTTTAAGACAGAAATTCAAACAGTATGGGAGCACAAAATGTCCACTGAAATTGCCTCTCGCATATCACTGTCATCTTCTAAAGAAACGTTATCTCTGTGACAGTCTTTCCTAATTCACTCTAAAAGAACCAAAACCTTCATGATTGGCAATGGAGAATTTAGATTTTCCTTCTTTTTCTAATCTGAAAAATGGCCACTTGTTTGCAAGTACACAGAGGAAAAACTTGCTTACAAATTTCAGTTCATGATTCCATGAAATCAGCAAAAGACTTTGAAGATTTCAAAATCTGCTGCCTGTGAACTACATGCAAGAAAAATCTGATTTTGTAATCTTAATCCCCAAAAGTTGTGTTTGGAGAAAATGATCAATATAATTCTTCTTTCAATATAATCTTCTTTCACTAGAAAAATTTTACTTTTCCTTCTCTCAGTCAGCTTCCTCACTTATAAATCTGTTAAATATGAAATTGCACATATGAATGTTCCAATATTAATATTTCTCTTGTGGTTTTTCACCTCCTAATTAATAACTTAGAGAAAGCTAGAATTTTGTATAATAATTTGCAGTTACTTGTGAATTGCTTGACAGGTCAATGTTTCAGTCAACAGTTTTGCATTTTTTATTAGCCAACAAAAACACAAAGTTTAATAACCCTGAAAGGTAGCTCTGATATTTCAGAGTGCAGTGTAGAATTCTGAATTTTAGTAAACTGCAATTATTCACTCAGCCTTAAAGATCTTGACCTTTTCAAGTGGATCTAGGTTTTCTGATGGACTGACCTCTAGATTTCTCTTAAGTGACAGAGGTCTCTGACATGCAAGTGCATCTTGATGAGCCTGGAAGGCAAAGTTAAGAGCTGAATTTAAACTCTGTCCTAACCAAGGTTTCCCCCCTTGCTGTGAAGAACGTGAAAACTGTTCTAATAGAGACCATTAAAAAAAAAGCAGAAATGTTGACAGTAAAATTAACTTCAATGTAATTTTGTAGCCCTGTTATTTTCCATCATGTTGTTAAAATTTAAAACTGAAAAACTGATCTGAGAGTCTTACAGCTGCTATGGATACATGGCTGTGGAAATGATGTGTTTCTTTCCTGATGAAGTAGCAATATAAATATATCTGTTATTTACAAGTATGTTGCTTCATCTATCAAGGCTGCACAGAACAGACTGCACTAAGTAGGTAAGTGAAGCATGGCAGAGAGTGATAAAAATGAAAAATTACTCTCACTTCAGTTATGCTAATTCTGAGCCGTGTTTACAATGTTTACAACCTCTTTTTAGGTAATGCCTCCAAGAATAGAGCTTTAATGAAAATTGAATCAGAATATTCAAATTAAAATATTCCTTTTCAGCTTATTTTACTCAAATAAAAGAAATTCAAAAGCCAACTCAAAAAATAAAAAACAGGAAAAAAATAAAAGCTCAAAGGATTTTAAATGCCCAACTCAATAATATAAAGTACTAATTTATCTGGGAGGAAAATGTCTGCATGATTACAAAGCCCTATTTCTGTGACACCAGTTGTATAGTGAGAATGGCTCTTTGAAGTCATGACTACCAGTGAAAATCATTTGATAATTACCCAACAATGGGATGGAATAAGTTTCAATATTTCCTTTCATTAAGCTCCTTCAGATCCCTGTATAGAACTGGAGGGCAATTTAAAGCAGGAGGCTGATTGAAATGCCTTTTAAAATTGCCTGGAGAAGCTTAGGCAGGTTCTTTTACAATAAGAACAATAGCCCAGCATCTTTCATGCCAGGGTTTGGCAGCATGGATAACCCCAGGCTTTCCCTTGGTATACCTGTGGGGTAATTTTTGATAGGTGGGAGCAGCTGCCATCTTAAATATCCTTGATTTAACTAAGGAAGGAGAGACCAGGATTTGTGCCAAAAGCAAACCTTCTAGGAGAGTAGAGGATGTAGAATATGAAGAATAGTAGAATATGTAGAATATGGTGTCCTCTCAGTTTATGATGCCATAGAGGGATATTGAAAGGTGTTAAGAGATAGGCTTCACAGCAAGGCTTCGCTGCAAGCTCTGCTCCTGTGGTTGCAACAGATAGATGCTTACAGAAACAGGTTACTTCTTGGTCTTTGGTAGATTCTCCCTTCATCAAGAAGACTTGTGTCTGCCCCCACTCTCCTGGGATTAATGAATGGTGTCAGCTTCATGCAGAGAGGAAGAACAGATCTAAAGGGCCAGTGTGCTCCCTCCCCTTCTGCCAAAGGCCAGGGCACAATCAGAGCTGGAGGGCCTCTGTACTTCTGCCGCAATGCAACACACTCAGAAATGAAACCATTCCTTTACATGGAAATTCAGCATCTACCCTGTTTTCCCATGGCTGTAATGGCAAATATTTGCCCCTTTTTATGAGACTGAAATAAAACTTCCTTCAGACCAGGTGACAGGCAGACACTGAGGTACATAATCTGCTCCTACCCTTTAGTCCAAGAGAGAAGGACGTGAAGCTGAGGGAGTGTTTTCTGTGGGGTTCATCTGCCCTGTGATGAGAAAGGAGCGGGTGGATTTCTGACAAAACTATTGAAAAAGGAGCTGCTATATTTGTTTTCTACAGGTACGTACTCTGCTCCTGCAGTTTTCTCTAACTTTATGATTCTTTTCTCTTTGTGTTAACAAAATATTTTATTACTATAATTTAGTAAAAATTTTCTGACTCGTAAGGAAATACTTGTGGGCTTCACCAACTTTCCCACACTTGCCAGAAGGGGCTCGAGTTTGTTACATTACTTTCTTGTGCAATCCAGAGGTCTTGAGTTCAGACAGGTTTTCCAAACCCAGCAGATGGGTGACACTTTGGGGAAGAAAATTTGGATTCAATATAGAAGATATAAAGGGGGGGGGGGGGGGGGGGGGGAACGAGGAGGAAGAGGAGGATATATTACATCCCTTTTAGTATTTGTTTTATTCATACACATTTTCAAGGTATAATGTATTTTTTATTGTTTGCTTTAAATCTGGGGAGGAAGCAGACTTTACAGACAGCAAAGCCTTGTGGAATAATCCAAATGCCACTGCAATTTGGCATGTGGCATGCAGCATATCTTTCAAATCATGCAGAATATCTTTCTGAGATACTGAAATTTTTACTTTTCTCCACAATTTCACTCATGTAGGAATTAGGTTTCATGCTTTTACCATTCCTGTGTTCTCTTCTTAAATCAGTCCCTAGAATTCAGTGCCAGTAAAACTGTAAAAAACCAGTAAAACTTTGTATTTTCCATCCAGAACACAAAAAGTGATAGTAAAATATTTTTATTTTACTAAGTTATTTTTATTATTGTCATATTGATTTAAAATCAATTATATGAGAAAAAATTGTAACAAAATCTGTGCATATGGCTTCCTTTTCTAAAGCTGCTACTACAAATGAAGTTTATGTAAGTAACTCCAGAGAGATTATCTTGGCCAGGTTTCAGCTGAAAAGTGACCTTTTCTTTAAGCCTATCACTGTTCTTTCTCTATTGTTGGCTTTAGTCTTTCTGTTTAAACCAGATCTGTGGAGAAGGTCTGGACAAAATCAGCAGTGTTTGTTATCCTTACATTGATGACTTCTCTGGATAATAGTTCAGAGGACAAAAAGTACTCAAGGTTGTTGCCTAACAATTCTTAGTTTTCAATAAACATTTAATAGAGAATTGCATATCTCCTTCTCTATGCAAGTATTTCAATTCGATCTAATATTCACTTTGTATTAAGCAGAGGACCCCAGTGACAAATAATAACAATCCCATAGGAAAAAAAGAACCAAAAACAGGCACTGAAGAAGCAGAATTGAATGACTTGTTTTGAAGTTATTTGATATAGATGATATATTTCATACCAATGCAATCTATAATTATTTGCAAGATCTATTAAGTTTAGTAAATTTAGTGAATCTGTTATTACAAATAAATTTCCTTTTGGAATATCCCATCTGAATCAATAAAGCTTATTAGAAATGGGCAACCCACTCTGCCTACCTAATTTTTAATTAAATCCTAATTTTTAAACTCTGCCATTACAAATTTTGCTTCAATTACATATAAAAGTAAGATTAAATTATAGCTTATTTCATGGTTTGCTTTGTACACAATTAAGACGTGAAGCATATTACAGTGGCTGGGGTCATGAAAGCATTGGTGTGCTGTCAAACATTCCCATTCTTCAGAGACATCCCATGCTTCAATAAACCCACCTGTACAGGCAGTGCCTTACAAACTGGTGTCCATCCACAATGCCAGCATCATCCTCAGTGAGCAGGCAGTAACCTCTTGTCACCCTCACTTGTCTTGGCCTCATATACTGACAACAGCAGTTGAGTGGGACCTGGGATGAGGCAATAGGCAGAGGTCACAAACAATGAACATGGTGCACCTCAGCTAAGTGAATTAAAAAGCTTCAAACATGCATCTGGTTGTTAGGGTAACCATGCACAAATTAACAAATCCTTTTAATATACTTTTAAAATAATGTCTCCTATGATATTTACATGGTTTTCCCCTTTGTGACACCCTCCAAGAACAATTATACATAGTTGCTTTCACATAATTTTAATTGAAGACAATAAAACATATAAATCATATTTTCACAACACAATAAAAAACCTTTTAGGCATAATTAAAAATTTTGTTCAGTTTCTTACATCAAAATCTGACAAGGATTCATGGCATAAAACCTGAGTTTCTCCAGCCTGTGTTTTTTATAGCAAAACTATTTCGCATTACTAATTTAAGCATATTCCATTATTGAATTCATTGAAACTGTTTTAGCTAAATAATACAGATGATAATTTTCTAATGCAAATTGCATTGCACCAGTGATGATGCAACTACAGAATCACACAATACATAAAGATTAATTGCTGGACCGAAGTTTGTGGATATCTAACAATCAATAACTGCAACACAACCTATATTTCTTAAAAGAAGACAGATCTCCATTCCAATGCAAACTATATTCTTCAATAGAGCTAATTTTCTAAATCTGAAGACCATTATTTTGAAGGAGAAGAATCAAGCAAAGATATGACTATGTGTAAGTAGCTGCTAAAGAGAGATGTTAAAAGAAGATAGATTAAAAAATATTTTAAGTTATATATATATATAGATAGATATACCAAATGAAAAAGGAGTGAAATGTTTGTTTAGGGAAGTTAATCTCTGGGAAAACTCATAGGTAGTAAAGGTAAAGCAAATGAGAATGAAAGCTTTTAAAGTATACTTGGAGCAAAATATATTGTAATAGTGGCATAGTCTCACCATCGGGTTTTGATATTCACTATAAAGTTGAAAAGTGTTTCTTAGCTTTATCATATGTGCTTAAAAATAACACAGAATTAGGTGTTACAAAGAAGATCCTGGCTGTACATACAGACAGGGGAATGAGATGCTGGATAGCAGTGCTGTGGAAAGGGGGACCAGGGGGTCCTGGTTGATGGCAAGTTGAACCTGAGCCAGCAGTGCCCTGGCAGCCAGGAGGGCCAGCCCTGTCCTGGGGTGCATCCGGCACAGCATCACCAGCCAGGCAAGGGAGGGGATTGTCCTGCTCTGCTCTGAGCTGGGGCAGCCTCACCTCCAGTGCTGGGGCAGTTTCAGTCACTGCAATGTTAAAAGGACATTGAGAGTTATTAGAGAGTGTCCAAAGGAGGGCAATGAAGATGCTGGAGGGCCTAGAGGGGAAGCCATCTGAGGAGTGGCTGAGGTCACTTGGTCCTGTTCAGCCTGGAGAAGAGTGAGGAGAGGCCTCATTGCAGTCTACAACCGCCTTGGGAGGGAAGGCACTGATCTCTTCTCTGTGCTGACCATTGACACTACCCAAGGTTTAGGTCGGATATTGTGAAGAGGTTCTTCACCCAAAGGGTGGTTGGGCACTGGAAAAGGCTCCCCAGGGAAGTGGTCACAACACTTGACAGTGTTAAAGAAGCATTTGTACAATGCTCTCAGGCACACAGTAGGACTCTTGGTGTATCCTGTGCAGGGCCAGGAGTTGGACTTAAAGATCATTGTGGGTCTCTTTCAACTCAGAATGTTCTGTCTTTCTGTGAAGTGATTTAAGGTTTGATTTACAGTGCACTAGTAACAAGAAATTTCAAACAATCCTGTGAAGTTTAGACACTTTTAAAATTGAGCCCTTGGTAATTTACACCTCAAAACTTCTGGATGAGGATATTGCTAGTTTCAGAATTGCAGGAACATTCAAGAAGCCTGAAAGGATGCCAGGGCTCTGCTGATACTCAACAAGAGTAATGGCAGGTAATTATAGGCTTGGTAGCCTGCCAAAAACCTAGAGGGAAAAAAAAGAAATGTTGATATGAAATTCAATTAATAAATACAGAATAATAATTTACGACAGCCAAAATCATTTTACAGAATATAGGTTTCATCAAACAAATTAATACATTTTGTATGAGACTGCAAGAATGAAAAAGATAACTGGATAGATACAGTAGTCTAAAAAGATATTTGAACCTCCATTAACTATCACTGATCTTGTTCAAGAATTAGCACTGCAAAATATCAGGCATGTTCTACACGCCCCCCAGTAAATAACAATAGCATCAATGTCATCAAGCTTGCTTCCTATTCGAGCATTCATAAAACAAATGCATCGACAAGTATAGGAAACACTTATGTCACAGTCTCACAAAAAACAGAATAGTGGTCAGTAAAGCTCCCTAGAAATTAGAAAAGGAGACAGAAATAAATTGTCAGGTTTTTTTTCATTAGTCATAAACGAAATTTCACAGGGAACTCTTCTGAGCCCATTTTGTCTCTTACGTATGCATTAAAAACTGGAAAAGAAGATGAAGCCTCATGTGAGGCAGTTTGCTGATGTATAATCCAGCCTATAAAAGGGGAGGGCTGGCTGCCAAGACCTTACAGTAACAAACATGAGGCCTAACAAAATGTAATGTATATATACATAAGGCAAGGTACCAAAGTAGTTAAACCAAAAAACATCAAATCAAACAGACAGCAGGAGCTTTCAACATCACAAATACCATCTATTTTTAATTCTGCCACCTTAATTTTTTTTCCATGCAGAAAGCTTCAAATCCAAAATTTTCAAAATACAACTGAGACAAGAAAAAAATCTTGAACACTTCAGCCAGAAGGCTTATTCTGAGCTAGAAATACAAACAACTGAAAATGGGGAGTGTATTGGAAAGCACTGAACAATATGGAGAGAAGTTTTCTGGTATAACCTCTGCTCTGTTGAATGTTAGTGGTATCTTGCCCATAATCCCAGTATTTCCTGAAGTTTGCCTTCATCTAATGGCTCAGAGTGCCCAAACAGTTTAACAATGTAAGGTGAGCTCTAATTTTTCCACCAACCACATTCCCTTTATTGAATCTTTTAACAGCTGTATAAAGAATGTTCATTCAAATGTTTTAGAAGTTTTCTATGATTCCCATTCACATTCAGACCCATTACTCTGAAGACAGGTTATCTTTCTTTCTTTTAAAACTTGGCATAGTAATTTGAAGTGACAATCATAATTTTGAAATACATTTACCATATCCTGAATCTCCTAGTCAAAAAAACTTAATTAAATTACCTTCATAAGAGATACATACAGAAGGACTGACAAAAAAAATGAAGCAGTAAACTGATGCTGAGTATTTAACCTCGACTGATGGGAGGTACCCATGGTTCTGGAAAAACGGATAATTTACTAATGTTGATAGAAAAAAATTGAACTCATGTATTAGAATGTAAGTCACAATACCAGGTCTACTAAAAGGAAAGAATAACTGCAAATGCTTTGGATACTAAAGTGAGAAAGACAATTTGCAATATAACATGAGTCACCTTGGACAGAATATTAGAACACCTGCAAAAGCTGCAGCGTGAAGCAAAGCTATCGAATGGCTGTCACCTGAAAAATAATGCTTGGCAAGAGCTACCGTGAGCAGCATTTTAAACCTGAGCTGGCACTGTAAAATGGTAAAACAAAAGACAAGCGCAGTTGCATAGGGAACATGGAGAAGGCAAACAATTTATTCTTTTAATATGGGAACATGAATATTAGAAAAATTGTCAACATATTAAACCCACAGACTAGTTTCTTACCACCCTACCACAGAGGCTGGGCCATAAAAACTTCTGTCACACAAGCAAATTAAAGGTGCTGGTGCACAGATATTAACAAGATTTCTGATCAGAAATCTGCGCAAAGACTGCAGCTGACAAGCCAATTAGGTCCTCAGTACAGGCCCAAAGGGTAGAGACAACTCCAGCCAGACATCTCAGTATGCTAAACTTATAGAAGAGGAGCAGCCACAGCAGAAACAAGTGAGAGGAAGTTAATGCTGAAATCTAAACTCTGATATGAATAGTCATGTAGCTACAAAATAAATTTGGTTAAGACTAATCTGGATTTCTCTACTCCACTTTTCACTGTTTTGCATGAGCTCTGAAGTTGTCGGGCAGCCGAAAAAATATTTCAGGGATGAGTGAAAGGACAGATGCAAATGGAAGGAAATGCTATTTTCCCCCACTGAGCAAGGAACTCCAGCTTAATCCTACCTTCCCAGCCTTTCACTGCCTGCTAAACCAAAAGGAAAACCTTGAGGAGAAGCAAAAAAAAAAATTACTAAACCAGCAATTTATAAGGCTGAAGCCCTTTCTCCATAGAAAACCAGAACCACTAGAATGGTGGTAGAGAAGCTAGGAGAGAGTTAGTATTGATTTTATCATCATGTGCTTAGGGAAGAAGAATGGCTCTGCAGGTTTTCTCCCTATATATATCCATAGCAGAGCATGAGTCAGGTGACAGGAGGAAAAGGAGACCTGTCTTAAAATTCTTGGTGCTTGGGAAAAAAATGAAACCAATGAAAGAATTAAAGACCTTGTGAAAAGTCTACGTTGGTTCCTGACTTTAATATTGTAAATACTGAAAATACTGTAAATGTTGAAAACTGAGAATGTTCATAAAATCAGGCCCTCAGTCCACTTCTTTTTCCCACATACCACAGTTGGCTGCACCTGTTTTCCCAGTAAAAATGAATTCTGATTAACATCCCACAGTGCAAGTCAAGGGAGAGAGAAGAAATTACCAAACAGAGCTGGTATTGGTACACGTATCTAAGCACACTTCTATAGCTCTGTAGTTCTCTTTTCATGTACCTTTCATTGACCCCTCTCTATGCAGGCACCTTTCCATACAGGTAACTCTTGCTAATTTAATTTTTATCTCCAAAAAGGTTATGTGGGAAGAATGCATGAAATGCAACCTGGCTTTGGCTCTGTGTTTCAAAAATGAGAACATCAATCATAATAAGATACTAAATTCTTTTAAAAAGTGTCATAGCATCTTTTGTATGGAGATCAGGCCTACTTGGTGTCAGTGCAGCCTGTTTGGTAAGAGATTGTGTTCAAAGGTGCCAGGCAATTTCAGATCTCCCTGTCTTCAATGCTGTGAGAGACCTCAGCACATACAAGGAAGTTCTTGGCACTTCACAAGGATTGGGACAGAGTGAGAACATTAGGAGATAGTTTGCTTTCTAATATTTTAGGTCTGACTCATCCAGACTTGACATTTACAGCCTTATAAAAATATGAACATCTTCAAAAGTAATTAAAAGAGAAACAGTCTAAAAGAGCTATTTATATCAAAGAGAAAAGAAATAACTTTGTGTTGACTGTCTAAAAAAGCGTGACAAAGCCTAATTACATTTACTCAAGATCTAGCCCAAATAAAATGTCAAGATGATGGCTCTCTTTCCAATTTACAGCTGCATAAGGAACATACAGGGAAACAGACTGATAGAAATAACCAAATCCAAGTCTGTATTAAATTAAAAGCTGTTACAAAAAAAAAAAAAAAAAAAAGCAAACCATTTTCCTAAAAGTGACATCATGACAAATCAGAGGAAAATAAACATCATCTTCTTGCCTTTAAGACGATACAAATTCAGTGTCACTGACTAAAGAGGAGCACAGGGACATGACGAGTGAAGGATGAGGCAGTGGGGAGAATTTCTTAGAAATTACTAACCTTCTTGAACAGCATGGGTTTAAATGGCAGTAGAAGAACATTAATCTAGGTTCTTAGTCAAATTCAGCTGCTCAGGTTCACTCTAAAGATCCCCTTCAGAACCAGGCTCAAGCTGTTAACTGAAGTAAAAAGCCAAATTTCTGTCTCTTCCCTGAAGAAAAGATATATTGCTCAAATGATTTCCACTACTGGAGCAAAGGAAAACAAGGGCAAATGAATGAAAGAGCATATCTGAAAGTGTTCAGAACAGAAATCCTGACTGAAGAAAGAGTGATAGCTATAGGAAAAAAAAAGAGGAAATCAAGAACTCTTTAACTGGTTCTCAGGTCTCTCTCACATCTACCTTCTTGCTTACCCTCCTACTAGCTAATTTCATCTTTGAATCAATTGCTGCCCGTCCTTATTTTTCTCTCCCCTCCCTTCTCCATTGGCAACTGGGTTTAATTTCACAGTTCATAACACTGGCAGTCTCCAAACTCTTTGTGGTTTGCCCTCTAGAGACTCCCGACCATTTTATGTACCACAAATGAACACAGTACCTCCTCAGGGATTAATCCTGCTATCCCTTAGCTGAGAACTCTCCCCATGGAAGAAGTCATATAGCCTGTTTATCCATAGAAAGATTACAAAGCCAACAAAAATTACTCCAGTGTCATCATTAAGACATGCTCTAATTAGGACTGAAAGAAGTAAATCAAAAGTCATTACTATAAAGCTGCTTCTTTCTACATACTCTAGATGAGTCATCAAAAGCATACAAGCGTGTTGAATACCAGTATTCAGATAGTATCTCTGCAACATCACATAGTACAGGGAAGTTTTATTAAAACAAGGACTTGAGATCTCTGTCCAATTCTAATTACAAGCTCACACTTAGTTCTGTAACCGCCAGATGTCAAGTCAGAGCTGCCAAAGTGAAGCAGAACAGATGGCATAGACCCATTTAAGGCTCTGAGTTTTGAGAATGGGTTTGGGGGATTGCATAGAGGGATTTTTCTTGTGCCAAATAAAGTACTAGGGGATTTTTCAGCATCTATAGGAAAAAAGAATTTCAGGACAAATAAAAGACAATCCAAAGTCTTGAGCAAAATTAGCAGATACTTAAACTCCAATGATTTTTTTACTCTGGTGGGAATTTTTTATAATAAATCCTCCTTTCTGAATAATTTGTTGGTTTTAGTATAAAAAAATTTGTAAAACCTCAGGTCATTCCATAAAGTCTCTTCATTCCTACAAAAAGAAAAAACATAATGAAGTGCTTTAATATTGTAAATTAATCTTGGCTCAGACTGCAATAGAGAAATTTCAGACTGAAAATTATAGAAGTTAAATAAACAAAAATAATTTTCTTTTCCCAGTGCCTGTGGTAGCCATCACACAGAAATCTTACACGTGGTCTTCCATTAGAACCTTGAAGGACTTCCATCATAGGCAAAGTAGGAAAATAGAACTGTTTACCACTGATTCAAGTCCAAAGGAGAAGTTTTAGATATTTCCCCTCTGAAATCACCAAACTCTTCTTTGCTTAGAAAAGTGATACTGAGGATGTTCTTCTTCAGTTCTAGTGGGAGCTGCAGATGACCAAAACCTCTTAAGGCTGTGTTGTACATGACTATTAAAGAGCTCTTTCTACTCTTATTCAGAAGTGACAAGTGTTAAGGATGGCTTTTGACACATGAACAACTTCAGTCCAAGAAAGTCCTGTATTGAGTTTGCATAGCAAGGTTATGGTGGGGGGGTGAGAAGGTGGCTTCCATGAGAAGCTGCTAGAAGCTTCCTCCATGTCCAACAGAGCCAATTCCAGCCAGCTCCAAAACAAAACCTTCACTGGCCAAGGCCAAGCCCATCAGCAAAGGTAGTAGACCCTCTATGATAACTTATTTATGAAGGAAAAAAGTTATTGTGCAGAAGTAATTGTGGCCAGAGAAGAGAATATGCAAGAGAAACAACTCTGCAGGCAAAGTCAGTGAAAATGGAGCACATGGAGCTGGAGTAGAGTTCCCCTGCAGACTGTGGTGAAGACCAGGGGGAGGCAAACTGCCAGGCTGAGCCCCTGCAGCCCTTGGAGACCTGTGAGGTGCAGAGATCCACCTGCAGCCTGTAGAAGGGAGCCATGCTGAAGAAGGTGGATGTCCACAAGAAGGCTGTGACCCTGAGGGAAGCCCATACTGGAGGAGGCTCCTGGCAGGACCTTTGGACCCTTGGAGAAAGGAGCCCACACTGGAGCAGGTTCTCGGGTGGGACTTGTAATCCTGTTGGGCCCCTTGTTGAAGCAGTTTGTGAAGAACTGTTGCCCATGGGAAGGACTCATGTTTGAGAAGTTTCTGGAGGACTCTGTCTCATGGGATTGACCCCATTTTTGAGCAGGTGAAGGGCTTCTTTCCCTGAGGAGGAAGAAGCAGCAGAAAAAACCTATGATTAACTGACCACATCCCCCATTCTTCTCCCCCTGTACCACTGAAGGAGAAGAGGGGGAAAGAAATAGAGAATCAGTAAAGAAATTAAGCATGGAAGGAGGGAGAAATGAGAGAAAAGTGGGTTGAAGATAAGTTTTATTTCTCTTTATTCTACTCTGATTTTGATTGGTAACAAATTCAATTGATTTCCTCAAGCTCAGCATGATATGCTCATGACAATTTGTGATCTTTCCCTGCCCTTATCTCAATTCGTGAGCCTTTCATTATATTTTCTCTTCCCTATCCAGTTGAGGAGGGAAGAGGGAGAGTGGCTTTGCTGGGTGCCTGGCATTCAGCTGGGGTCAACCTACCTTGAGTGTGAGAGTAGGAGGCCAACTCTGTGCCACTGTAGTGCTGGTCTAGAGAGTGTCTGCTCAAAACATGGCAGCCAACAAGATCATACGATTTTCCCTAAACAGGCTGAGTTCCTTCTGTTTGAAACTTGCTTCCCTTGAGACTCTTTTTTATCTCTCCATGTCCGTGTCATTGCTATGCTGCAGTAGTTAACCCCTCAGCCATCTTCCCATAACAATGTTTGAAAATGGCTGTTTTCCCTAATGAGTCTGTGCAACATCAAGTGCTCAATGTTGCAAACTGCACAGCAAGGCCTGGGCAGATGACAAGGAGTACACTCCTAAGTGTATTGAAGGATAGGTCAGTAAACTCATACATGCTGGGAAAGAATTTAGAGGAAGGATGCACTAATGCACTGAAAATAAAACCCTAGGCCTAGTTTTCTTCTGCTCAGCTTTCAATGCTTTACTTTGAAACCTGGCTGCCTTATAGCCTATTACTATATTTTGCAACCATTAAATCCCTCTGTATAATCCAGTGCAATTCAGAGAACAACAAGCCACAGAAAGGAAATCCCTCTTCTCAAGAGGGATTTTAATCCCTTCTTGTAAAGAAGGTATCTATGCACCACTCACATTCTAGGCAAATTTTTCACTCTTGCATTTACATTCACTCATACTTTACCAGAACAATTAAAAAGCTTCAAACATCCCTTCCATTTTTATTCCCCAAGCTCAGTCTAATTGTGAGAGAAGGGAACAAGCTCCAGACTGGCTCAAAGCACAAAAGAATGTGTAGGAGTAAAAGAAAAAAGTGGATAATTATGCAATAGAAATACAAACAGAGAAATTATTATTATCATTATTATTGTCTTTAACAGGGAAATAACACAGTGAGCCAGGCTGAGAAGCTTCTCAAGCAATCAGCCTTCACTCATGGTTCTCTGCTGTAATTGGTAAAACAGATTTAGGACCAAAGACTTAGGTTGACTGATTTATAACCTCTTCATTATTATTTTAGACCTTATAAAACTTAGCCCTAAAATGGAAAAGCTTTCTTTTAAAAATGGGGATAGGGAAATCAGGGAGGGTGATTAATGATGATATATCAAAGTTATGAAACGCAGAGATTAAACAATGAAAATACAACCTCTGGGGAAAAAAGATGAAGGTAGAAGAAGAGGGGAATAAATGAGCTAAATTAGCAAGCTCTAAAGTGAGATCTTTTTGCAAAGGACTTCACTTGTCTGGCATTTAATTTACTAAACTATCAGGCTGCACAGGCTATCACACAGCTACGTACATCTCAATAACACTGTCCTTTCTTGCTGAGATTTTCAAATGACCCTTTAAATTTTCCTTTCTCCTTTGATGGCTAAAAGAGATTATTTTTAAACAAGTGAAGCAGCTCAAAAAATATATTTATATCTGCAAAAATTATATTTATGAAAATGTGGAGATTTCAGAGGAGTTACCAGTGAAATATCCTTAGACCTGAAACTCAACATTTTCAACCTGTGCATAATGAAGGAATCAAATATACCGGCCAGCCACCTAGAAGGAAAAAAATACGGAGAGTTGAATAGAAATGCAGGAGGAGAATAAGTATACTTCATCAAGAGCTGAAGATAATTCTTCCCCCCCTTTTTTTTCCTGTCCTACCAATAAATGGAATTCCAGGAGAAGTAAAAAGTTATTTGCTTTATGCTCCTTCTCACACTGTAAGGCAATTAAGCCTTTTTCTCGGTAGAGGCTCAACTTCTTCCACACTGTGGACCAGATTTGCCATGTTTATGAATTTCAGAGGGCCAACTGCAGCTATACCACATCAGCATAAAATGAACTTAGTCAGTAAAATTCTTTAGCCTAGTCTGCACTAGGCCCATGAGCTGTTTCTCCCACTTCTGGAAAGACTCATTCACTCCGTGTCTTTTGCTGTCTGGCACAACCTAACTGAGCCTCACTGCCTCATTTTCTTCTCTCCCAGTCTCATTTACAAATCTACTTTGCTCTTTGCCTTCCCCTTCTGCAGTTTCTCAGCTGAATGTTTCAAACATTTGAATCTGCAGAGCGTTCTACAATGGAGAGGAGTTATTGAAGGAAGGGTGAACAGCATCCAGGAGAATGTTCCCTTAGAGCTCACAGCATCCACTCATAACTCTTGTTTTTAATCTGAGTTCCTCTCAAAGTGGTGCATTACAAACTGTTCTCATTCTCAGTGCACACATCTAAGGTCTCAGCCTAGTCCCAGACTGAATCTCACAAGAGTCAGCTTGAACATCTCCTCTGCCTTAACCATTACAGTGTTATCAGTAAATAACAAAAAAATCCTATTTCATTCTTAAAAACCCTCAGATCTACAGGAGACTTGGATATAATCAGGTTCTACTACAGCAAAGGAAAAAAATGTGTCTCAAGACAATTAACGTAATTTTGTAATAACCATTCAGCATGAAGTTTCGGTTTGCAGATTTTTTTTTCTTAAATAAAATACATGATGAGGTCACTGATATTTTTCTCTCAGTTTTTGCGCTGGTTAGCTGTCTTGAAGATACTGAAGATATTCCTGATCCAGAAATATTAATCCCTGCACATGAATAATTTCATCCAAAGTAATAGTTCTCTATTTCTAAAGTAACTTTTATTTCCAAGTGTTTATAAAATCGTAGCCAAAAAAACAGAAGCAACTAGATCCATAAATGGAAAAAGCAGTAAACAACTTAAGATTTTACAGATTCTAAAGCAGTCAAAGTTTCTCCAGAACAAATGTTCATTGAAGGCCAGGATGAATACAGCAAGATAATGCAAGGTCATTTAACAAAATCTGCCATTTGTTTTCCTGGTCTCTCACTCAGTTAATGCTTTTGCCGCCAGAATAATGAAACTGTAGAAAATCCTATTTAACACAAAAATTTCAGTTTGCATCCAGAAAAATATTACATATTGGTTTGTCATGTTATATGACTCCAATAACTGAATTTCATGGTGCTTTTTCTGTGAAATTACATTTTTTCATGACATCAATAGTCAATTATTCTAATTTTGTCCCAAATATGGTAGGAATGATTCAATGACAGAAAAAAAATCATACAGAAGTGAAAGCATTTTAAAAATGTATAAAAACTCTTGAAGAGTAATCATTAAGAAATAGGCACTTTGATTTTCTAAACTCTAATGAACTTGAGATTAACATTTTCCCTTGAAACTCTATCTAACATATACACGTTCCTGCATGAAGCCAGAGGTTGTTGTTCACTTTAAATTGTGACACAGAGGCACTTTCTGCTGAAAACAAAATATGACCTTTTTCTGTTTTAGTGATTGCCTTTGAAGAGAAATAAAATGTCACTGCGTCTCATGAAATTTGCTGGTAACTCATGTGAATCGGAAAGATATTTCTTTTTCTCAGTGGGAGACTGAGGTCTATGCAACCTGTGAGAGGGAAGAAAAGAAAATTTTTTTTTAGTTATAAAACAAAGTTGTTTGGTTGCTATATGAAAAAAAAAAGGAAGTCAAGAACTGGTTTTGAGTGTCTTTCAAAAACACAAAAAAAAATAATGCCTCTCAAAACACCCACCAAAAACCCCCCAAAAACAACTACCTATTTCAATTAGCTTCCACAAGTTACACACTTGCAGGGATATATTCTACCCCATATCTGCCTAACATTTAGCTTGTTATTCCAGCATCTCCTGTTGAGAACTAAGTTTGACTCCTGCTTGTTAAAACCTAGCATGAAGCTGTCAGAAGCATAGCAGAAACCAACATCTCAAAACTAGTTTTGAGGAGGAAACTTAAATAGATTCATATATTTTAAAGCACATTTCATAAACAAATTCATTGTTGTATTTGCAATGAAAATTTCTGACACCACTGCATTCTTAATGTAGATTTTACTCTGTGAAAAGGTTCACACAAAACAAATAACAAATGTCAGTAGCTACCATCAGGTGACTCTTCCTGGATCTTATTGCTTCATTATTTCCACTGGGTACTCCAAGAAACAAAAGGTCAAGGTATCAGTAGCCTCCTGCAACACCAAGATGGAATCAAAGGAAAAATACAGAACCATGATCTTGAAGGCATGATCCATAAAGTATGAAACTGATTAAAAACCCACATTTGTCTCCCTTTCTTTCCTCCAAGAAAATTTTTTATTCGACTATCTTATCTAACTACAGGAAAATTGTAAAACTACAGCATTCAGTTTACTTAGACCTAAAGTTTTATCCCAACTCCATTTTTCAAAGCTGAAATTTTTCTATTTCCAGGTTGAGTGGGGTTTTTTTCAGAAAAAAGTAGAGTGTATTCTGTACTGTACAGTGGAGTGTATTCAGCAGTTCCATTCTACTACACTGACAAAGTTAAAGATTTTTATAGTTAAAAAATAAGATGAAGAGAGGAAATGTGAGGATTCTGGATTTTTTTTTCTATTAAATTTAGTGAGAAAAAAAAAAGAATTAATTTAAAATTACATATAAAGCCCCCCCCCCCCCCCCCCCAAGGAGTTTCAGAGAGGAAGACACAATCTCTTTTAGCAAATGTGATCAACTCTGAACAGGAGGTTTAGATCCCCTCTCTGGAGTATGCTGAACAAAATTTTCTCTCTCTCACCTAGGATCCAACAGACACAGTCTTCCTTGGTAACATTTTTACTTTAAATTTTCCATCTAGAGGGTGCCCAAAGAGATAGATTTGCTTTTCAACTTTTATTCTTCAGCAATCTTTTTGTTACTCTGCTGTTCTGCATCAACACAGTACAGCATGAAAAACTCTGGAGAAATCCAGTCTTGCCCTAAAAGAGCCCATGTGCCTTATGGCAGAGCACACATCATGCAGAAATGGTCACAAGAGCCCAATTCCATCAGCATTCCCTTTTGCAGCACACCACATTTGCTTACAAGTTTCTCTTGCTCAGCTTGAAAACACAGTGTCCCCATGTGCAGAAATGTGATGCTCTCCCCAAGGCTTTACTGTGAGTCCCTATTGCTGCATGTGGATTTTGCCATGGGAAAAGTATAGCAGCCATGGTGAGCTCATATCTGAAATCTAATTCCTTGCACCTCACTTTGCATAAGCTCCACTGACTGTTTGACATGATAAATGTGACATGTTAAGCATTTCTTAAAGGTTTGTAGGACCAAGGACACTGAACTACAACTGTGTGACTAATCCTCTGACATTCAGCCTCTCTTGTATGAGGGTTTATTTAAATATTTCACTGCTGCAAAGAAAAATGAAAGGGTTTTACCAACCCTTTTTTTTTATTTTTGTCAGAGCTTTGTATTAAATTATAAGTGCAGTTGCTGCCATAAAAACATGTGTACCATGCTGCTTTATATTACAAGTCAAAGTAATATTTTACAATGTAAACTCCATGTGTTCTAGAAGGCAGGCAATGGGCACACCAGCAAATTATTCTTGACAGATTATGATCCAAAGCAGTCCTAACCACAACCTACACTTACAGATTTGTGGGCCTTTCTGGCTTAGCAATAAAATAACTAGCATAAATCTTAAATTAACGGTTTACCTACATTGCACACTAGCATGTAGCTCAAGATCTCCAAACAAGCTCCAAATAAGCTAGTTTGGTCAGTATCAGATACCACCTAAGTACCTTGAAGTAGAGTAAATTAGCCCCCAGGCGCTTTGTGCCTCCACTTAGCATGAGCTTTAGTACATAGATTTACCTCTAGTTTAACACCTGTGCTTACAGCTTGTGCCTGTGGGGTTTTTTTAAGGTGTAGGTTTTGTCTTTCTTTAAGATGATAGCCAAAATAGCAAACAAAAGAGGTTTTAAAACCCATCAGATATTTCACCACTGCTGAAGGATGCATTACCAATGAGTAAGAGATAGGAAAATACATTGTAAAATTATGTGTGGTCACATTACTCTTCTATTGACTTTGATTTGTTTGCAAGAATGATTTATGAAACTGTTAGGAGCTGCATATATTAACCAAACTATCCCATTATAGCTTTCACAGTACTAACTAGTTATCACTAGTGGACAACACAGTTAATGAACAAATCATGATTAGGTATCGATATGTCACCAGACAATATTAATTCAGCCCAATCACTTGTTCCTAAGCATTTTATTTCAGAAGCAACAGAACTGGAAATACATTGGCTGGTGACATTGTGTTCACCTTCTTCTTCAGACAAATATCTGTGCAAATATTCTATTTTTCCTGTTAGTCTATCAAATCATTCAGTATCAAAAGTTTTTATTGTCCTATAAATTATATTTTTTATTATAATACTCATTTCTATAGTGGAAATTATTTTCTTCTTTGTAATTTAGAAGACCCATCTCTAAACATCTGCAATTAGAAGAATAATGCAACTAAATTAGTGGCAGCTGTAACCCTTAGCATAGCAAATATTATCTTAGTATATCTGTCAGAGTTTCAACCCCTTTTTATCTAATTGTTTGTTCTTCTTACACTAGTCCCTTCAGTATAACAATTAAATACTGCATTCTCCTAGGCAGTCTGCTCAAGAGCTGATGGTGGTCAATGCTTCAGTTGGGAAAGAAAAGAAGGGGATAAACCTTTAGAAATGTGTTTGTTTCAGTTATTCACAGAGGATAACACTAGGATACAGTATGGATCACTTGTCTTCAATAACAATGCCCTTTTAAACAGTGGTACAAATCACCATGTGAATATCAGAAATAAGCACCCTTCAGCTGCACCCCAGCTCTCCTTTTTTATTTCCTAAATTGCAACTAATCATTTGGGATCAGATCATCCCTTGTTTTAAGATAGTATCTTGAATTACAGATATATTTCAATAATATTGTGAATGTACCCTACCATCTTAACACTTCCTCAAACACATTTCTGGCTTCAATTTTAATATGAGGCATGATCCACTGTTTAGCCTACACACATACCCACTGCCTACCTTTCTAAAATAAGTGGAAGTTCTACTGGAAAAAAGTAGTTTTCTATTACTACACAATCAGAACATCTCAAATGTTGGTTTCAGAGGGCATTTCTTTTTATTTTAATAAGAATTTTAAAAAGGGATGGGCAAGAGCAAGATTTTTACTTCTGAATGTCTAGTTTCGATTTTCTAGATTAGTCCCCAAACCTGTCAGCAAGAGCTGCAGTGATAAATCACAATGAGGAAGGATGGCCCTCAGTCTGTGAATTTATTCCTTTCCAAGACTCTATGACCCATCTGGTCAAGAGGATGAACACACTGAAAGCAGTCCTTCATCTACTCCTGCTTTTTATATTGCTTTTATACTGACAAGAAAGGTAGAAAGATTATTAGGAGCCCTCCTTTTGAAGACTACTATGTTAGCAGATGGAGATATGTAGAAAGTTTCTATTCCCTCTGCTCATGTGGGGACACAGCCAGCACACCTGTGTGCCAGAAAGGTCATAAGCAGCTGTATCTCTAACACACCCATAACTGCTGTACAAAAACCAAGCCAGCCCAAGGACTAGTGAATTCAGAACAGTTTGACAGTACACTTCAGGAGGATGCTGTGGAAGAGCACTGTGGTGTATTCATGGTTTTCACCTCTGTCATTGAACAGAAATTGTACTGAATCAAGTACTTAGAATCAAACACTCAAATATTTACCTTCATTTAATATTCAAGTAAACTAATACAGGTATAGTGAGACTTGATTATTTTTGAATAGCAACACCTGCAGAGGAATTAAAGGTGATTTTAAGTAGCCCACTTTGAATTAGCTTATTTACTTACTCCAAATTAATTTCTATAAATACTCTGTTGCATACAGGCCTTTACACACGTTTGAGGCTGACTGATTTCATCTGGACTCTAGTTGCTTTGGTGAAACTGTCTTAATCACTGACATATTTATCACTGGCAAAGAGCAAGGGAAGGGGATACAGATTCTCAAGCACCAGAGGCATATGAGAAAAGGATGTAACAAAAGCAGCACTGCAGCTCACCTAATAAGAGGTTACAGGATACAACTTATATCATGAAAAAGGGGTCTCTCTACACCAAAAGTTTCGTGCATTCATGGCTTGGCTTGCCCATCCCCTCCACAGCATTGCCATCCTCCTCCTTGAAAGGCACAGAGCCATCAAAGTAATAAGATCTACTCATCTCTAATCATTAACATATTTGACATGCTTCACATGTTTCACTACAGAAATCAGACTGAATGGATTTTCCTGAGGGTTTTTGCTTAAATTAAAACCAGGGGACCAGAACTAGACCCTACTCTTTTTCAGAGACCATATCAGCAAGAATTGAACCACAAGTAACATATGAACATCTCTTCTTCCCTGAGTAAAGTGGAGAATAAAGCCATAAACATTTATTTGACTTGCATTGAGCAAACCAATTTTTGTTTTAGGTTTTTGGTGTAGGTTTGAGTTGCATGTTTTATTTAGTACCATGTACATTCTAACAGAGAGAAAAATAAGCATAACGTTCCCTCCCAAAACCCCAAAAATTCAAGACAGGATATGCCTCACAATAGCTGAGTACCTGGCAACTATTTTGTTTCAACAAAGAAATCAGATAGGATATTCTATATTCATGGAGCTTGTAACATCACTACAGGGATGTGCCTACTGTATCCCACTTGTGTTATACTACTTTGGCCTCCTGTGACAAAAGAGTCCACCAGCATTATATTTTGTTAATGCATTTCAAAACAGTGTTAGCATGTCAAAAGTCACGTCTCAAGTAGGACAGCCTTGAAATAGCTGGACAAAAAAGACAATAGAAAGGTCAAAAGTCTTTTACAAAACGCTAAAAGTCAATCATTTTTGGACACAAAGTCGATTGCCCTTGGGCAATGCAAGGAAAACCTAGAAAGACTGCCTGGTTTGTTATTCCTTTTCATTGAGCTCTGCTACTGCAGGACTGCAGTCATGTCCAAAAGGAAATAAAATGTATTTTAAAAGCCCTAACAATAATACAACAAAATCATCCACTTCTTATTGACAGTAATTTTCAATTATATTTAAAGCTAAAACAAGATAGAAGGAGGCAGGTGAAAAAAAACCCTCCTGCTACAGAACATAACGCTGATAGATTATTTTATTTTCATAGAATCACAGAATCATTTAGGTTGGAAAACACCTTTAAAATCATCAAATCCACCTGCTAATGTAACAATGACAAGTCCACCAATAAACCGTGTCCCCAGGGGCCACATCTACGTGTCTTTTAAATACCTCAAGGACTCGTGACTCAATCACTTCCCTGGGCAGCAGTTCCAATGCTTGACAACATTTCTGTGAAGAATTTTTTTCTTAATATCCAATCTAAACCTTCCCCGGTGCAACTTGAGACCACTTCCTCTCTAGGTCTCTTTCCTAACCATTTTCACCTAGTTTGTACTCTCAGCATCGTGAATCATAACTCAGATAGCTAATATTGACACCAGTAACTTTGTTTGAAAGCAGTGCAAAAAATTCTTATATCAAGGTTCCTTAAAGAAATTCAGAAACTTCTTATTTTTCCCAAACACTGAGTCAGATGTAAGCAGTAATGTAATAAATGTCAATATTTGTTTCAGTATTACACAGAGATAAACATCTGCGCTGAAGCTGCGCGTTTTGACATGACCTTCGGATTTTCCATTCAAACTAGGCAACCAGAAAGATGTAATTATGGTAGGTAATTTTGTCTTTAAAAAACCCAGCTAAGTTTTATAAGTAGGAGTGTCGCAGAGCAAGTTGAAGAAGATTAGAAATATGATCCTATTAGAACAACTGCAATACAGGTCTCTCTAACTGTTACAAGTGGAAGGTGAAAGTGTGATAACCAGAACATCTGTATTAGTTGTGTTTGAGTATTTGCAGTTACTGCAACTTTCAGAACCAATGTCTCTTGAAAAATGAGGGCATCTTTCAACTTCCCTTTTTTCACTGATCTTTAGCTAGAATCAGAAAAAAATTGTGAAAGAAGAGCTTTCAATAGATTTCATATCCTGTCCCTTGATCACCTTCTAGATCTGCTATTCAATTCTGTTTGTATAATCCTTGGGCACGCAGTGTGTGATATATATCAGTCTTGAAAATTCAATTCTTCTCATCAAAGCAAGTAATAACAGCCTAATTGACCTATTATTCCCACCAGTTTCTTTGTTCACTGAAGCTGTATATATATTCTGCCATGTCTAAACTTAACACTGCATTTATGTCTTATTGCTGTTTGTTGTCTAAGTTAATGAAAAAAAATTAATTTCTCTGTCAGTAAAAATTGTGCAGATTTAGGAAAAAAACTTCTCTGTGCTTTGTAATACAATTTATTTAATAACTGTGGAGTAGCTATGAAATCTAGGATTTATGCTTTGTTTACAATGTTTATCTCTTATTTAATAAGAGTCAGAACTCATTAAACATTAACCCATTCATGAAATGACATATTTACTATAAAATGACTTTTTTCTCCCAGAAAAATAAACAACCAAAACAAAATAAAACAACCTGTCTAGATATTGCTGTGATTAGCCAGACATTAATATATAACATGGAAATGGTTGAACAGTGTTTTCCTCTACGTAGTTTAAACAAAAACCCTCCAACTCACCAGAGAGGAGGATGTCGTAAATACCAGGCTTCAGTTCAGAGCATCCAAGATAGAGTTCACTTTGCTCACACATGAGCAGCCAAACACATCTATACAAGGAATAGTGCCAAGATCTTAGAAGTTCTCCTCCCAGAAAGCCATCTCCATCTTTTAGTCAGTTAGGCTTGGCTTTGGGAAACATGGTGTAACATGGGGAGACAAAGGTGTAACCAATTTTTATTGATCCAGACACCTACAATACAACACTGCTAGCAGCTTGTGACTTACCACGTCTCCCGAGTCACAGCTCAAAGTCCCAGATGTGCAGATACAACACAAGTAATGAAAAATATTTACTCTGCAAAAGTCAGTGGCAGGAAGAGTTCCAGTATTTCTGTGCCATCCAAGCATCCCTTCAGCACCAAGGCTACCCGGGGGGGTCAGACTGACATGCCTTCATCTTACAGGGCTCCCTTAGTGCATCATAGAGAGCAGTCAGTAAGACAAAGACACAAACCTTGGGAGGCCTGGTGTCTATTGTACCAAATCCCAGACAGTGTCATTCATCCCCAGCTACAGGTGCCAAAAAGTCTTTGTCAAAGCATGAAGCTAAAGGTTATGCCAGAAATTTAATTGAGACAGGACAGTTTTCTGTAAACTGGTGCTGGTGGTTACTTTGTACAGGAGAGCTACATGACAGGCTGTGCAGTGACTTGTCTCAAGGAGAAATGTAACAAAAAAAAAAAAAAAAAAAAGAAAAAAAAAGAAAAAAAGGTCAACATTCTGGCATAGGGCACTGAGGCTCAGAATGGGACATTCTCCCAAGCCTGTGTCCCAACAAAAGTTCACTTTCATTCACTGGAAGAGCAGCTTCCACAGAGTATGCGTTATAGAGAAAAGTTCTGCCTGTTCATCCCCACTATCTGCTGCCTACTCTCTCTCTGGCAGTTTGCCTGTCACTGAGAGTTTTTTCTTTTCTCCCTGTTGAGAGAAAAAATCTTCCCTATTACTTCATCTGTCTCAGCAGGCTGCTGGCATCTCTGGTCTTGTCTCCTTTCTCTCAGCCTTGAAAAACCAAATCATACCTTCAGCTATGTGGCATTTGAGAAGTTGATGGATCATTTCTCATCTTGATCATCAGAATATTGTATTTTATCTAACCAAACAGGATAATTTCTTTGAACACCAGAGCTTGCCAGCATCTGCAATAAGAAGAACTCTTTAGTTTACGCACTCAAACAGGTGGGGTAACTGTCATGCTGAGCTCTGGGCATGTTGGATGGCTACCCTCTTAAACTCCATTTCACATTAATGTCTGCAGCCACAGTTTTGTGTGTAGCCAAAGCTTTGAGGAATACAAGACCAAGACAAGTGTTGATGGTGCTATCAGGAATGACACAGATGCTGAAGACAGGCAAACAAATAATTAATTGCATGCAGATCAATTAATACTAGAGGACATACCCCTGACCTGTGTCTTCAGTCAGTAAAGTGAAGAAAGTGCCTAGTTACAAAATCCAAATGAATAAATGCAACAGATTGGACATCTGTGAAAGGCTAAGATCAGGAATAGCAAAGAAAAAAAATTGTACATGGGACTCCCAAGTAAATAAGCACAACTGAGGTCAGCTGCTATGAGTCACTGAAATGTTCCTCCCCTGACATTCTGGAGAAGATAGACAGCTTCCATGATGGGAAAGCAAAAGCACCTTGGTCTTCAATAGCTAGGGCCAACTCAATTACTTTATGAGTCCAAGAATCTGTTTTGTTTACAGACTCAGAGGCCCCTGTTCAATAAATGCTGGTTTGCAGTGAGTGCCCAGCACACCAAATGCTAACAGTGTTAGTGTCTCATTGAGGAAGATGGGCAATTTTCCTATCTGGAGTTTCCTTATTGTTGGAGCATGCGATATTAAAAGGGAGAGGGTGGGTGGACTTACTCTGATGAATTGAATTAATTCCTGGTTTAATTAAAATACATTATGTACTACATATTTTATTGCAGACCTACAGAATGACATGCCCTCAACAAACACACTTCTATTATAAGATTTCCTTCAATTAGTGCCAGCACAGAGAGCTTCTGAACGCAGCGTACGGCCAGACAGGGCTCGCTGGGAGGAAGAGAGGGAGAAAGGCAGCATGAAAGACACTGTGCCTGGCACACTATGGGGGATCCAGTGGGCCTCTGGCTTCAGGAAGAAAACCAAACAATGGGTGGTTGTTCACTGTAGGACTGACTTACAGCAGAAGCCAATACCATGCTGTTTACTGATCCCTCTGCCAGCCTGCTGCAGCCTTATGGGGAACATGGACAAGGCATTAGGGTGCTGGCTGCCTCCTGACTACCAGATAATCTGAATCTAAAATCATGACCTCACACAGGGGCCTTGCCTGCATTTTGAGCACCAGCAATGCTAAGGTGCAATCGTCACTACAGACTTGTGCTAAAATTGTACTAATTCCTCATCATCAGATTTTGAACCCTTCACTGTTCCACCTCCCCTCAAAAAGCAGATGTCCAGTTTTACTGCAAGGTGGTTTCACATTTATGATTTCTGACACAGCGCATATGTACTGAATTCATGTCTCTGTTCTACCATCCACATTAGCAACATGAGCATCCTCACCACATTATGATGTCTGAATTTTGAAGAACTGCTTCCCTCTGCCAGCTCTCTGTCCTTGGGGGATCATTTTTTATTGCTTTTGAACTGGTTGGATGAAGGCAAGAAAAATAAGGCTTGAAAAGAAAGCCGTGGTGATTGTACAGATCACTAGAACTTGAAAGCAGGAAGGAAGTGAAGGTCATTGCTGCCCAGCATTCAAACATGGGAACAAATGCTCTATCTGTGTAATTGCAGAGCAGTTACAGGCACACAGGTAACAGACCACGTAGTCTGAGCAGTGTGGGAGGGCAAAGGGAGACCTGCCAAAGCACCATGCCATGTAAGCATGCAATAATAAGTCACAAGGAGTTTACTGCTACTTCCAAGCAACACAGTATGGCATCACTAAGGAGTAAATTTCCCAGAGAAGGTAAGACCTCCTGTATTCCAGAAAATTCAGCAGAGAATAAGTTCTACTGTGTAGCAAAGCCCTTAGACTAGAGCTAGCATGCTGAAGCCAAAGATCTCACCCTGAAATTTTTAGTGGAGAGATTCTACAATCTTTTGACATTGAACATATATTCTTTTCTAAATTTAGAGATGCTAAAGTATCTTGTATATACCATAACATGACAGCTATGCAGGTGGAAAGATGAGTCACAGAAATATTATTTCAAAATTTTGGATTCTCATGTAAGTACTACCAGCTTGACCAAGTATGCCTCACATGCTGTAATCATGCAGACAGGTTTTCAGCTGAAATGCTACCCAATTCTACTGGATACTTTCTTCCCACAGAGGCGCAAATTACTATATAAGCAGGAGACAGGGAAGAATCAGGACTCTGTATACTTGAATGCCTGTGCTGGGGAACACAAAACTGTTTCTGCTTTCACAAAATATTTGGGATTTTATTTCCTTTCAAGATGCATTCTGTGAGATTTCAAACTCTGAGTGTAATTACCGATGTGATGCAACCATCTGAAATTTAAGAACAATAAAATTTGGAAAAGTTGATGCCAGTCTTTCTATCACCTAAGCTGTTAAAGAAGCAGTAATTAACACCATGTTGGCGCATCTAAATCACAAAAGCACATCCTGTAAGAAGAGGAAAACTTTTAATTCCTGCCCTTAAACCAGCCCTTGCAGTGCTTAGCATTTAAAGGTAGACTGCCCAGAACAGATGACTAAGAGAGTAACTGCTGACACAACAGGAACACATGGAACAACAGCATGCAAATTTGCACAAAGACCTCTTCTCAGTAGTGGGACAAGTTCAATTCAGCTGTCCATTATGCAGCTGAGCAGATCATATTTGATACATGTTATTGCATAACAGAAGGTGCAGGAGAAAATAACTCTGAGACACAGAAAGCATCAGATCAGAAGGTGGGTGGGTTGCAAACCAGAGCTCTGCACTAACAGCAGAATATAACATTTTCTGCTCTTTTTTTCTCTTCTTTTTCAACTTCCATATCCTTAACTGCTTACTTCAACTTGCATTTCTGACCCAGCCCTTAAGCTTACAAAAAGTAAGCTAGCAGGTAGGCAAAAAAGGACAGTCAGATTTAGCTAAACATTTCCCTTCTGAAGCTAGATCACCTGAAGTTTTGCTTTACGTTATGTCTTTCATACACAGAGCAGCTATTCCGTGTAGACTCCCATCAGAGCGAGAACAGCTGTCTTCTGTAAAACCAGAGAAGCTTCCTTCAGTGTCTATCATTGCCAACTATGCCATGACTGCTGCTTTTTGACTGTCACTCAAACCTCTACCTTTCTAGTATTCAGTTTTGGTTCTATTTCAACTCAAAGGGCCATAGCTACCCTGCAGACTGCCATATGGTGTAGGGATCTGAGCAAGCTTGAAATGAGAAAGCCTGAGTCTGCCCAGACATGGACGCATGATGTTCAGCAGAGGATAATTCATCTCACTTCCAAGAAAAGAACATTACCCATGGTAAGCCTTGTGTTGCTGCAGCAAGATTTCTACCAGTACCCAAGTTGCCTCATTTAAAGTTAGGGTGGGAATCTATGAACAATACTGAAAATTGCACAGTCTCAAACTCAGATGCATTTCCTTGGATGGATCATTTATCAACAGTATCCGCTGCCACAGAAAAAGAGAAAGGCAGAAAGAAGCTTTCATCATTAAATATTCAAATCCTTAACAATTCTTTGACATATTCAAGCCAGGTCATTCCAAGAACTCATGAGATTAATTGCAGTTTTGCTGGTGAGGTGTTAAACACTAAGCAGCTGTTAAACCACAAGCAAATTTCCCCACTTCTGTCCTCTTGGGGAAAAAAAGCATTGAGAGCATTTAATGAATTTACTTTGTTTTGAAGATTGAAGTCTCCCTCTAAAGTCTGCCCACCCCAATGTGATATTTAAACAGTAAAAGAACTCTCACCAAGCACTTCTTTCAATCATGCAGCCTTACGATGCTACAGTCAGTGACTGCAGGAGATAATTTTGTGCAGCTACACACATACGCATGCGCATATATCTCTCTATCACATACACAAATATATATATTTATAAAATGAAAGAGACTCTAGTTGTATCCATAAAGTTGTATCCATTTGCTGCAGAAGTCAGTGACAAATGCTGCAAATGGCACAAAACCAACTGTACTGCTTACTGAAGTGAGCAACTAGCTGCATATTGATGCAAGAATTTCCTATAAAGGTGATTTCTGTTTCATTTCGGATTTTTAAAGACAAAAACTTATCTTGTCAGTTTGCTAAGATCTTGCAAGTTCTACTATGCGTTAGAAAGGACATGTTCTCAAACACTAATCACCCACATTGCCAACTGCAAGATATTTTTCAGAGTAAGATAGTGTCATCCTCACTGAAGAAAATACCAGTGACTCCCAAGTTCTGGGGACATTGATAATGTAAGGTATTATGCAAGGTACTGTAATATTTACATTTTATATCATTTAGAAGTTCTTCAGAAACTGATTGGGATTTTTAGAAGTGGTTATATTTTGCTCAAATCTGCTCTCTCCAAATGAAAATAATTATACCACTCACTTTATTCATAAAATAAGTAAAGGATTAGACATCTTGAAAAATACCTCAGAGCTTTTCCTGAATAGACAAACTACAATAATTTTGACATTTACAACTGTCAATGTAGACTGTAAAAATACTCCCAACCATTTAATTACATCATAGCTAGAAATACTTTGAAAAATAGATCCCTGTTTTTGATATTCTGGTATGGCAAGAAAAAAATAGGCCTAACAAATGTTGCACCTCCACTGCTTTGGTGATTTCAATAATCAGATAAGAGTTAACCAAGGAGTTGCATCAGCTTGAGTGACTTTTGGAGAGCTAGAGCCAAAAGCCACTGGTGGCTGTAATCGTGTAGCAAATTGAAGCTATGTGTTCTTTTGATGCTTTTCTACAGCTTCTTCTTCAAGAAGATTAAAAGCATGAAGAAAAACTGTTTTTCTGAACAGGAAATTTTCAGCAGAAAATGTAAACAGAATTTGGAAACAGTTGAAAAACCACAGCATGGATAAAAGATTCTGCCGAGAAGCAGATTGTAACTGGGCAGCAAGGACCTGCCGAAGCTTGCAAAGAATAGCAAGATTTAGATAAGGCTGTGTGGATTTAAGGATTTGTTGTTTTTCTGCTTGCAAAACTCCTGTGGGAAGACAAATCCCATGTTGCTCTGTGCAAGCAGTTCCCTGTGACTGTACATGGTGGTTTTTGATAGCTCTGGATTTAGAGCTATCATTCTGACCAGTCAAAAGCAGATCAAGCACTCAGGAAAATAAGGAGTCAGCCACAGGAACCCATCAGGCATAAGGGGCATACTGAGGCCTGATGCTTAGAGGATATACTCAGAGAAGAGAGAAAAGGTAGTTTCACCTGATCTGCTTTACTGCCTTACTAAAAGATATTTCCATGAACACCATGGGAAAATTTATGGGCAGCAAAGGTCAATTAAATTTCTTTTTCCTTTCAGACCATTCCTCATGAGAGTTCCCTTCCACAAAGTGAATCCTTCTTTTGACCTTAAAAGAAGGATCATATTCGCAGTCAATCAGGAAAGCAGGTTTTCTTGCTGTCTGTTCTTGTCCTAGGCAATGGCCTGCAGGTACAGAAAGCCCCAACAGCATCATTCTTTGCCCCTGTTTTGAAGACACCAACATCCAGATCGAGAATAAACACAGCAGGACCAGAAATAAAGGCAATCATTGCACATGTGGCACTTCCCTTGTGCCACAAGGAGTTCTTTGTGTTATGTGATGGAAGCTTCCCTTGGAAGCTTCCATCACATAACACCAAGAACTCCTTTTATCACACATAGCCTGCGCTACGGGTGAAACACAAAAATGTGTAGGATTGGAGGCCTATGGTCTCAGTCTTCTTAAATTTGAAGTATTTATCATCATTACCTGGAACCAAACAGCAATGATGTGCAAGGCAACAAATTAAAATGAACCATTTCCACTCTTACCTCTCTTTCTGTCAATCTCAAATTTGGATTATTAACTTGACAATTACAAGTATCTTGTTACAGGCAAGAGCTGTGGGTGTTCATCATTGCTAGGAATGAGGTGACTTTTAATATAGGTTCAAGATCATAACCTCTGGAATATTTGAGAAAGTAATTCAGTCCAGAATTGTAACACAGCTAATGTTTTATGCAGGCAAATCTAAGGGATGTGATGTCTTACTGCTCTACCCGTGCAGATGACTTACCAGAACTTGGGAAGAGCTAACACATAGCTAGTAATGACACCAACAAGAAAGATGTCTGTAGTCCAAAGGACTCATTAAAGTCTTGTCTGGTTAATAGGAGAATTACATGAATATAGGCAAATAAATAAAACAAATAAAAACACTTAAAAGATCAGCTATATATTCATAGCATGAATGCTTCTAGTGCATAATACTACATACAAAAGGCTAAATATTTTGTGCTACAAGGAAACAGCATCTTGGATTCATGCTGCTGCAGACTGTTGCTGCTATGTGCCTACCACTGTATCAGCTGTGACTTTTACTGTCTCCCATACTCCCCTGAGAGGAGGACAACTAGCAACTGGAATCTGTGCAGTGCTGGTCACTGGAACATAATTGTCAGCAAGAGAAATCCCAGCAGGAGCCACCTGCAAAAATAGCACTGCATGCTGGGGTGTGGTCAGCATTACTCACAAGCTGCCTCTCCTGCCAGCTGCTGAGCACTGGCTGGTTGGAGAGAACAAAAACAGACCAGCAGCCTAAAGAATCCCTCAGTGGGGAGACAGGAAGGAATTCTCTGCACAAAGTATTTTTCAAATATTTTCAAATGCAGTCTGTTCCTATAATAGCAGCTGGATTGTGACAAAGAGGTCTCTGCCAGTGCACAACAACACATAACTTTTGCATTTTCTGCAAATCCTTTGGGGTTTCTTAAACTAGTCTAACATCAACCTGGATATTCTTCAAATAGAAATATAGAAAACTTAAAGGAGAGGATGATCAGAATGAAGCTATTTAAATGAACATAGACATAAGAAAAAACCCCCAATGGTATTGCCTGAAATCCTTTTTCTTAGATTAGAAAAAAATATGTAAACCCATATAACAACAGTTTAATCTTAGCCTGGAAGGATAGTGCCCTCTGGTGATAAAAATGCCCTAATATTTGAAAGTATGACCCTTCTAATCAGCTGCACTAGACTACTCAATTGCCAAAGCTTTGATTTTGAAATACATTTAATTAAGAATCTTTCATCTGTAGCAAATATATCTCATTCTGTGTGATTGAAAACATTAAATTAACATTTTCCTACCTAATACAAATAGCTGCTGACTGATTTCTGCTGCTCTGCAATTCTCAATTCATTAAGGTTCACAAAATCTTTATGGACACAAGAGGTGCATACTTACTGGTTGTGCCTCTTAAGAAGAAACAGAGGTTTAACACTCAGTCATTGAACTGCTCCAGTTCCCTGTAAGTTCATCTAGTCAACAACAGGAAAGAAAATAAGGATGTATTCATATTTTTTCCTATTTACAAAAAAAAAAATCTACATTCATAATAGGTTCCAATAAATATCTCACAAATTCATTCATGTACAAGTAAATATGTAAATTTGAGTGGAAAAAAGATAGCAAATATTCATAAATTGAGAAATATTGTATACTTCTGACCAAAGTCAATTGATGAGCATTCTACTCACCCATGGCAAAGGAGTTCAGTGCCAAAAGGAAGAGACCATTAGGAACCTCTGTTTCTTTCTGCAGGGATTCCTGCAGTTACCTGCCATTCCTTATATTGCTACATCTCATTTTCAAATTATAGCAATATTACAAATGGGTGGATGTGCTAAATGAGATATATTAAATATATCTTTGGTAGGTTGCAGGGTTGAAGTTTAGAAAAGTCTTTATCCTGGTTCCCTATTATCCTATTCTACCAAGATGAGAAGATTTTAGTGGCAAGGTTTGTTTTACTAGCAATCACTATACTTACAAATATTGGTAAATCTTACGTAACCTTCTCATAAGGCTGAAGACTAAAACATTAGAAAAAGAAAGAACATGCGCAAGAGGAAAAAAGCTAATGAAATTCTTCTTACTGAGTTGGTATCTTCAGCCTATAAAAATATTGGAGGGGGAGACTAATTCATCATATTGAGCCTCCCAGATCCTAGTGCCATGGGAGCATCTGCTAGGAAGGCTAGTAAGAAAAATACCATTTGAAGTCTTTATACTAAGAAGCAGCAGCAGTTTAGACAAAATTATATGAATGCTGATATGAACCTGCCTGTGCTCACAAAGAGGGAAGCTGACTGATAGAGAAATCCCATAGTCTCTGCCAGCTACATTTCTAATCACTAGCCGTGCCTCACACTGAGTATTTCCAGGCATTCAGGCTGAAATTCCTTAGAGATTATTTTTTTAATATGTTTTTCCATAGCTGTGTGCCCAGAACAAGAACCCTCCTTGAGGAAGAGATTAAATTCAGCTAATTCTGCCTTGGAAAAGGGTGGAAGCGTGACAGTGAATAACAGGAAGGCCCTGGAGAGCTGAACCATGCTGCCATGGCAATTGAAGGAAGCATTATCCACCTTCCCACACATTGCACCAACAGCAGCAATTGCCCTTAAACTGCTCAAGGACTACACACTGCCTGCACCAGAAATTTTTGCTCCACCACACCATCAAGTGACCCAGACAACTCCCTGCATCTAAACTGTGTCACTATTGCCAGTTCTGTAGCAGCATGTGTCATGCAACAACGAATAAATTGTGAAGAATGCCCCTGAAGCCAGAATTCATTCAAGGTTTTAAATAGCTCCCCTCACAAAAACATTTCGGAAATAAAAGCCAACAGCAAATGACCACTGACATGAAAGAAGGTTCAGTCTTCATTTCCCTTTTTAATACAAGTCTATCCAAATATTTGCGCAGATGTATCTGTCTTATTGGCTTTTAAGAGCTCTGTATTTTATCACTAGTTTGGTTTTGGGAATATGAAGATAGGAATAGTAAGAAAGCCAACTTGATCTAAATTTATGGTAGGGAACAAGTTTAAAGTAGCATTCATGTTCTGCTTACAGTTTATACAAAATTAAATCTTTATTATTTAGTTATATGACTTCCTGTACATCACCTTTCAAAATTTAAGCAGAGATTGCGTGTTGGAAGTGTGCATGGAATGCAGCTTAGAAGTTAAAAATAAGTTGCCAATAAAAATTTTTATATTATCCCCTGAGCAGAAAATTATTTAAGGGAAATCTACTTCCATTTAATCAGTGCTTCTTAAAAGTGATCTTTGGGAAGCAAGACCCAGTTCCACAAATTAGTCTGCAGAACTATCTTAGAGGTCTGCACTTTTTTCTGACAAAAATAATTGAGGAAGTTGCTTATGATGTTGAGCTGTCAGGATCATAATGTTAAAAGCTTTAACTAGACAGTTAAATTTTCCACGAGCATTTGAAATTACCAAAATTTGTCAATGTTAAAAAAAATAATCAAGTATTATTTACTGAATTTCTCATTGAAATAAAAGCAAATGCAGGGGGAAAAGTATTTGAAGTTAAAATCAACTCAGCAACATCACATACTAAGCACAAGACCTGCCACAAAGATTTTTATGTTCTCTACCAGTCATTTTGCTCTAGAGAGAGTTGCTACATAAATGGCACTTTTGAAGATTAGATATTTGCTTGCATATACAAGTCTTCATTGGTTTTCATTTTGGAGTAGTTTGGGTATATGGAACAGCCATTGTCAGAATCAAGCTAGCTACTCCTAGGAAAAATAAGCATCCTCCCTTACTCCCTCATTTCTAGCATCAGAAACAAAGCAAGTTCTGTGTAGCTCATATCCTTCCTCCTCTTCCCATACCATGAGTATGGGTAAGATCAGACTTCAGCCTTCAGCTTTGATACATAGTGCTATAAAGTCTTCCACTGACCTTGTTATTCCTAGGGTCCAACTTCCCTTTCCAGTTAGTCATTGGCCCTAGTATATTCTAAACAATTAATAGTGAAAAGCTATCAACTTAAAAAGAAGAGCAACTCCCCAAAACTAAGACTCAAGAGTGCAAAAGAGAACAAGGCTCATATCCCACGATCTCACAATGTAGACAACCTACATAACCAAGAGTTATTAACACTTTAAGTAGCATCATTGCATATTTTATTAAGAAATTCTTTGAAATCAGGCTTTTAAGGGGAGGAAAAGTGCTATCAGTAAAAAGATGAGGGTACCAATAAAGGGTGCTTATAGGGACAAGTTTCCTTCCATGGGATCTAATCTTTGGCAAGATAGGAATAAAGAGCAGATAAGTACCGTACTTGAAGTAATCCAAGTTTGCTCTGAAAGTGATACATCACTGGCAGGGTTGTTTAAAGTTATTGTTTTAATTTTTACATCATTATCATCATTATTTGTGGTGGAATCACCATCCCTGGAAGTGTTTAAAAAAGCTTGGGAATGGGGCACTTGCGGACAGGGTTTAGTGGTGAACATGGTAGCTCTCTGTTAATGGTTGAGCACAATGATATCAGAGTTTTTTTCCAAACCTAGCAATTCTATGGTTATTATTCCACTCAATATAACATTTGAATACATTCCAATTCTTTGGTAATCCAAATACACAGAAATAATTGGGAGATTATTTCAACCGTCAAAAGACAAATCAGACACTTTTAGGATTTGCTAAAGTACTAAGCTTCCAACTGACGAGGTAGAATAAAATGAAAAGGAGTTTCATGTGAATGGTTTGATTGCCAGCTAAAACATGCTACTTCTAAAATAGAGCGGAAAATATAATTGCAGGTTTAAATGCTTAGAAGACTGCATTATATGCTCTGTTCTTAAGTATTTTAGTATCTATCACTGTTCCTACAAAAGATATGGATGAAGGACATACTGATTTTTTTTCCTCCCATTAAAATCCACGTACAGAACAGCTCCTTTTTTTCATATTTGGTACCCTATTTAATATTCTTAATTTAACCACTATGATTTACCCTTTCTCAGCATATCAAAGATTTCAACAATATAGGACACATTCATTTGGACATGAATAAGATCCCTGGAAAAACTGAAGGCTGGAAATGATCACAGAAATATAGTCTGCCTAGTGTGTTCCTTTAAAAATTGCTATGAACTGCTACATAGCATACCTCAATGGCAAAGGAGATCAAGGAAGAACTTCCTTCTTCAAAAGTTTTGTTGATTTGGAGGTGGAGGATGGGGAAGAAACTGCAGTCAAATTGCAGACTACTCTGGTGCAGTCTCCAAGGGTGTCATAAGATACTAATAATAATTCTGGAAGTTCAAGAAGTTTTGAAATGTTTATAAGCTCTACTTTTAAAGCTTAGCTGTTGCCTCAGATTTTAGCACCTGTCAAGCCAAGCACATTAGAGCAGAAGGTGGCACTGGTGTAATAGCAGTGGGGAGTGTGAGCCTCTGGAATATCACAGAGGAGAACCAAGTGAAGAAGGTTTCTTTCCCAAATAGGAACTGAACATGTGAAGAGGACACCTAGACATTTATACTGAAACAAAAATAGCGAATAAGATATGTCTCCATATGAAGGAAACATAACTGAGCGTGACTAATTTTTAGGTGCTCTCTGAATATTTTGTTAATTTGTGTGTGGTTTGTTTGAATTTACAAATTTTGTTTTGGTCTTTAAGGAGAACGAGCACTGCAGGGAACAGCACTGCAAAGTCTCCAGGCCAGTCCAAGAGGAAGACACTAGGCTGCTGGCCCAGAAGGAAAACATGACACAGGATGGAAGATAGAAACAGAGGGATTATAATAGATAAATTATCAGGATGATCAACAGCTCAGGACAGAAATAGACAGCACAATGTGGGAGCAGCAAAAGAATGAAAAAGGGGAAAGGAGGGGGAAAATATATTTTTAATTATAACTAATTACTAGTGCAACTAGATTTTTTTCTCCAAAAATGGAAATTTTTGGAGAATTCTTCAGCATCTCTTGAATGAAACTGCTTCTTTGGAACTGCAAGACTGGTTCTCTCTTTTAAGTGTTTAGCATACAAATCTCTTTAGCCCTCTGAATTAATTTTTCAATCTGTATAATCTATCACAATAATTGTTAAAGGGCTTTTAGATATCAAGTATTAATTCAGTATGTTTCACCTGCAACCAACAGTCTGTCCACTGTCTTATTACCTTGCACTGCACTCAGAAAAATATTTTTTACCTAGATCAGACTTAGTACACATCATCATTCCAGTCTGGAGGTTTTTCATGCCATGCTTAAGTAACCATACTTGAGGTTAAGGATCATTTGTTGAGGTTTTATTAAATTTCACTTTGTTTTGTTTACCTGGCATCAACATCAAGTTGCTTATATCTATGTTAGTTTTTAAATACCACTAGAGATTTTCAGATCATTATACTGGATAATTTTACTTAGTTTAGCTAGAGTGCTGTGCAGTTTGCATGTACTACTACAACCATTGCTACAACAGTAGTCAACATTTATGTTAATTCTACTGTTTAAGGGACATCACATAAGCAAAACTAACACTTCTTCTACAGTAATATATGAACTTTATCTCAAATAAAGCAAAAAATATTAAACACTTCTAAAGGGTAAATCTTCTCCAAGAAATTCTGCAGAAACTATTATTATTAATAATTTAAATTTTAAAAATATATTTAATTATTTCTGACAGGGAAACAGCAAGAAACTTATGCCAGCCTGGTTTTCATCCCCATGACTGCTTCATAATAGACTACTAATATTTACAAATTCTCTTGTCATTAGAAGAGCATATGAGCCCTGATTTAATTGCTGAGAGACAGTATGTTCACATATGCTCTGGACCAAAACTGAGCTGTTTTTCAACAAGAGACTGTCACATCACTTTTCTGTGGCATACGCACACACAAAATGCCAAAGTCTACTCTTCTTAATACAATGCCAGTGGAAAGTTGTAAGATTATTTGTACTTTGCACTGCAACTTTCACTGATCAAAAGCAATCATAAGGATGTTTTTTAGGCACTTACTTCTCTTTATGGCACTACTTGAGAGTATATGTATAGAACTAGCCTAGAAAAGCAGATTACTTTTATTTTAAAAGCATGTTATATTCTTGCAAATATCAAAACTCTCCCTGCATAAATGAATCTCAGCGAGTCTATGCAAAAAGACACAGATTGCCAAGAAATCTTCAGAAAGAGTCTCTCTGGATGGAGATGTACAAAGTCATTGCTCATCTCCTGCATCCAGAGCTGCTCCGCAGATGCCTAGCAGGAGGCACTAGGCTGCTATTCTTCAGCTGTAGGAAGCACATGCAGAGAGGACCTGCAACTGATAAAAAGCCAAAAAGCACTTTTCAGAGCTAGCCACACTAGTTCTTCCTAGCAACATGTATCTGCTTATTTCAAACTTGTCCCTTCCTCTTGTTATCCTTTGTGCAGTTTCCTTCCTTCTGTCTTGTACCCAACCCTTTCTCCACTGCCCCTCAGTCTTTGGCAGATCACTTACACACCGGGTGAGTAACCTCAGGGTTTATTGCATTTTTTAAGTGAGCAAACTCTCCCACCACATTCAGGAAATTAATTTGATATGACAGGCTTTATGTCACAGCCTTCCTCTTGCTCTGTCATATCAGGATGCCCTGACCTCAGCAGCAGTGTCTAGCTATTTCCAGCATCCAGGGGAACCAAGGAAGGAATGGACATTGTCAAGTCTTAGCAGCAGCTATTCCTTTCCGCAGTGACAGCAAAGCTATCTGCTGTATTTGCCAAGTCTTGATTCAAAAATCCAGACTACTGAAGCTGTCAGAAGTATTAGAGAACAGGTAAATAGTATTTCCTCCTTCCTGATCCCAAAAGCCATTTTCCACCTCTTCCCAACAGCCTAGATCTATAAAAAGAGCAAGAAGTATAATCCAATGGTTTGGGTAACTTTTTTCTGGCAAGAGGTGTTTCCCCATCTGTTCTTTAGAGAAAGAAGAGATGGATGGCTCAAGCCATCTGCACTGCAGGTCTGGGTGCAACAGTTTCAAGCTGTAGGATCCTCAATGTTCTCCTCTCTCACCCATATACTTTCCTGAAATGCAAATTTCCCCATTTTGGATTTGGGTTCAGAGAACAGGATCTTGATGCAAATTTGGGGGTCTAAGCACAAAAGGTAAAAATTGGCTAAAATTGGCAAGCATACAGCTGAACTTTTCAGGAAGCATTTGAATGATGCACACAGAAAGGTACACACAGTTATAGGCTTTACATACATTCCAAGGAATTTCTGCTCTTTCCCTATAGGAGAAAGCACACAAGAATGCAGACAGTTAGGAAATAAACTACCTGGCAATAACAGCCACACACTGTTTGCCTTAACCTGGAAGACACAATCGTATCTGTGACAGCAGTGTTTAGAAAAAATTTCCTTCTATCTCTGGATCTACAAACTAGGACAGGGTGGAGTGGGGGGGTCTTTTTAACATTTTCCTTAATTTTCTTTCACTTCAATTCATAAAGTGGGGACTTATTGAATCACCAAAAGTCATCCCTTGGTCCTAGAAGCAAGGGTCTGTAAGGATATAGTAAGTTTAGTGATATCATTCTTGTTCTCAAGCCAGACACTTTAGCATTGTATTTAATAGGATTTGAGAAATATTTCTAATGCTGATTTTCACATATGCTCATCTCTCTTAATTTTGGGAGTCCTGAGGAAAATCTTGATAAAATTTGCAAAACTATGCAAAAAGTCTGCATTTCTCTTGTTCAGTGAAATTTCCTGTTGGGGAGCCCTTATCCTCAACAGTGGATGATTATTGTATTTACATCTTCAAAGCATTCTGATTTTTTTATCCCTTTCATGTGTCTGCCTCCTCTGTCTCCAACACAGAAGACCTCCATGCTGTTTAAACTTTTCTCATGAGAAGAGGGGACTCAAATCATATGATGGAACAGACACAATTTTAGAAAAGGACATAATGGTAACCTCAGATTTCTGTTTGCTTCTTTCCTACTATTCTCTAGTACTTCATAGTACAAAAACCAGTGATAAGTTCTTTACTGGGTAGAAATAGATAGCTGAAAGCTCCTATTGCACAGAAAGTGATAATAGCACAAAAGCTGAGATTTTTGACAGCCACGTTTCATCTGACTGCTTTGAAAATCTAGTGTCATTACTAAGTTTTGCCACATCATTACTCAGCTCCCAGGATTATATATGAGTAGAATGAAATTATTATGTACATATACAGATCTTTCCTACACACTACTTCCACTCTCCTTTACATTGTTAAAAATGTCTCTGTGTCTCCCTTTTCCTCCCTCTTTGTTAATTTTGTTCTTCAAAGCTCTTAAAATATCTAAAGACACAAGAGGACAAAAAGGAAAGTTTTCTCACAGATCACAAGTTGACTAAAAAACAGGCAGAGAAGGACTGAAATAAATGGATGGAGCTTTTTGGTACAAGTAGCTGAATGTCCTCTGAGTCCTGTCTTTCAACACTTCGCTTGCTAGGTTCTAGCCCTTGCCTCAAAAGAATGACCAAACACTTTAAGCCAACAAAACCTTCCACTGTGCTTCTTTGTTTTTTTCTGTAAGTCCTCTTTAACAGCCTCTTCTGTTAATTTGTCTGATTTTTGTACCCCTTGCTGATGAGCTGATGCTATTTTTCTACTCCTTTGTCTTCCCCCACCTCCGAGCCCTAACCCAAAATGCAGAAAAGCTTATTTTCTTTGCGTTTCCATTACTAATCACAACGGAATAATCATCAAAACTAAATTATCTCTGTTGTCCTGCCTGATGACTATGCACTTGAACCGTTTCTAGTCGGGGGAAATGTATTTATAGTACAGCAATTTTCATAGCAACAACTATATGAAAACAACAACATCCACAGGAGTAGACTTTCCTTTTACTTTAACATTTTTTAAATTGCTTACTTCTACCTAACCCTATTTGTCATTTTCTATCATAGACGTTTTAGGAATCACTGAAGTATAATAAGTAATTTGGAGTATCCGTTCAACCCACAATTGAAAATCCTGAAAGAGACAATGAAAGAAAGTTGCCTTCTATAGCACACCAACATTGAATTTCTGCTTCCAAGCCAAGAGGAGTATAACAAAAGGATTATTTGTAGCAGTCAACAGTATTAAACCAGAACATATGAAGACATATAAAGGTCTCAGAAATCCTTGAAGTTGTTTGTTAATAATACTATTTCCACAGTTTGGAACAGAATAACTATATTTTACTGGCAATATTATTCTTAGATTTGCAATTCATAGGACTCTAAACACCTTAACTGACACCACACAATTCTATTCTTGTGTGTTTTTTCCCGCCTGGGTATTGCAGGATGGAAACTTCTGGAAAAACTTGCCTCAGGGTTTCCGACTGAAGGTCTCATTTTCAATGCTTATAAGCTTCCTGAACTCTCTGAGCCTGGACTAAAATTTCCTGTGCCAAATGTGTGCCTTGGAACACAAGGAAGAACTTCTTTTCTGTGTGAAGGAGTACACACAGGAACAGATTGCTCAGAGAGGTTGTGAGTCTTCCTCACTGAAGATATTCAAGAACCGTGTGGATACAACCCTGTGCCATGTGCTCTGGGATGACCCTGCTTGAGCAGGGAGGTTGAACCAGATGACTCCCTGCGGTCCTTCCCAATCTGACCCAGCCTGTGATTCTGTGATTTAGTTCTGTGATTTTCCATTATAAAACTAGCCTTTGGGGATAGTGAAAAAAAAAGACAAAAAGCCCAAAAACAAAACCAAACCACCAACCAACAGAAAAAAAAAGCTAGCACTACAGAATAACTAGTGTTTCACAATAAAGTTTTCATTAATGCCATCAATGCTACGCTCTTCAAGTTACACATTGCTGTGTTTGCCTAATCTGACTAATGCTATGTACACACACAACAGTAAACTGGTTTTAATAAACACACATCCACGTGTTTTCTCTCCCACATGATAAAATAGCGCCGTCAGTTGCTATGATAAAAAGTCTTTTTCCTTGTTATATTAACTTTTTTCATGTGTGCCTCATTATTTCTTCATGTTGATTACTCAGTGGAAGAGTTGAATTCTATTTAAGGCTATGGAAAAGGTCATGGACAAAAGGGAACTCGAGTCTCTGTTTGCCATTTAAAAAGAAAACTACCACACTTGTGTTAATATTTGCTTTCACTTACAGCAGGTATACTTAGGCTATCTGAATAGCAAATCATGGTGGGCAGTGTGAATGAAAAAGTACTGAAGTTATTGATCTCAGGAGAAAGATGTAGACATGTAACAACTGATTCTTTTCCAAGAGAAATCTCTGAAAATACTTGGGATTTTCCTGTTATGGTTAAAAGCTGTTCAGCAACCCAAACTTATCATCAACCCACTGCAGAGAGGGGAAATGACATTATTTGTATCTGATATCCAGAGAAGTAGAATAAGTAATCAGAACATGCAAGTTAAAAGAAAATTCTATTAAGATAAATGAAACTGAATGGAAAGTAAAAGTTACTACCAAAAAAAATTATTTCAATAAAAATAAAGTTACATGAGCACAGGACATGAATGACTTCTGAGTTTGGTCAGCTGGTTGATTACTTTTGGTGGAGGGAGTGAAAACATCGTGAGAAGAATTTTGGTTGCAATTCCAGTCTTAATTCACCAGACAGGCAATCATTTTTAAATGCAAATTTTACCACTGCTTTCAAGGAATGGTGTCAAAACAGGTTTTCTAAGAGATAATAAAGGTCAGGATTTGAGGTTTGCTGCCTGGATCCATCAATAACATTCCAAAACACATCATATTTTATAACGGGAAAAATTATTTATTAAGAGGCAATATTTCATAACTTGCAGAAGTGTTTGATTGCTACTTGTGAGAGTTTGCACAGACTGTAAAAAAGGTTCAGTCAGGTCAGGATCTTCCCAAATAAGCCCTGACAGATACAAGCAATACTTACCTTGCCTGCTCTGCCTTCATATCTGCCTTGGTTGTCAGAAGTAACCAATGCAATATATCCCTTCCAGTATGATATTATCTCTTTCCTCAAAATCATTCATTCTTTTGCTGTCTTGCCCTTCTTGTAGGTGGGAGCAAACAGAGAAATTAAGCATAAGAAGATCAAGACTGTGCCTGCTTCCAGTTAGGAGAAAGGCTGTAAGCAAAATGGAAAGTGCACTGAAGGAATATGCACAAGACTACACTAAAAATGCAATTATGCTCCAGGTAGAAGAAAAATGGCAGGAAACTGCTTCTTGGTGAAGTTGATACAGAATGGTATTTCCTCCCACACAGTTTTGGTAACAATATGCTAATGCTGTATATTTGACAGTAGTCCGCTCCAGCTTCTGTATCTGTGACAGCCAAGGCATGAAACAGAGTTTAAAATAGCATTTGCTTATTATTTTTAAAGTATTATCTAAGTTCATAGCTGCTATGGTATTAAAATATGACTCAGATAATCACTAGTCACTGTTCAACACAAAATTGCAGTTAAACTGGAGTTACTTATATGAAAATGGAATCCTAGCACATGTTAAATTCTGCCTTTAGACGTGTTGTCTAAACAGACATCCTGGAAACAATACTTCATACATGTCAATGCATCAGGAACGCTAATAAAACTTGCTATGCCTGAAGATTGCAAGGCATGGTCTTTTGATGGGATTAATGTAGGTGTTATTTTGCCTTTTTAGCGTAGATTAACTTCTTTTTTGCTTTTATAAGCTTGTAAATATCTATAAATGACAGCTTGGTTCAGCTATTCACTGCAAATTGACTTATTCAGTCTAATTACTTCTTTTCTTATGTTATATGAAAGCATTACTCATAAGTTCAATTTTACTGGATGACTGATCTAAAAATATACCTGCATCTCCAGTCTATTTTACACACTGAATGAACAGATAAACAACATAATTCATTTTCACCAAGGTATTCTCTTTAAGAAAATTGTACAGTTCAGTCCACAGAATTAAAAAATTAATTTGTACTAGGTGATTAAAAAGAACATAGATGGTTTTGAACTCTGCAGAGATTGAGACCACAGAAAGCAGTTAACAAAGTTTCAGACCAGAACTACCAACCAGGAAACAACAGAGATCGGGATTGTGTCAGAGGCTGCTTTTAGTGACTCAATTGGCAAGAAGAGAAGAGTTTCTTTGTATTAATCCTCAGTGCCTCTCAGTTCACCTAGAACAGGGAATGTTTTCTGTAACCTGCCCAGAATGCACTCTATTTCCTTTCCCATGGCCTCTCCCAGAAGCACATCGTCAAAATGTACCCTACCCATTCAGCAGGGTACCCTGGGGAGCAGGGCATGAATGAGGAGGAAAGTATCCACACCCAAAGAGAGCAAATAAAGTGATGGTCACCATGTCCTCTCCAGGAGGAACTCAGAAAAAAAAACAAGTGTCTGTATTGCTTCTTACTTTCTCCATTCCCAATAACTTTTGAATCGGCTGCTTTCACAAGGCATTCTTTTCACTATACTCATATCCACAAAGGCAAAACGTGCAGGCCAAACCACAGAGGGGGAGAAGGAGCACACAGGGATAAACATCTTCATACATTTGTCAGTACCTTCTCTTAGTTGACCAATATAACAGTGAAGGAGTTTCTGTCGAAAATCAGTGGTATTTCAGGATTATTAGTGGATCAGGGATAAAAATCTATTTCCAAGATTCACAGTACACATTATACAATTCTGCTTCTTTTAATACCTCACAGCTTTTATCATCTGACATTTTTCTTCTTTCCAAAACAAATTTCAGCTTCCTTAGTGTATTGCTGCTTATTTTATTGCTTTCATTTCCATTTGCTCCCTTGCACTAAGATTTCACCACAGAGATTACATAGCCATTCATATGTTCAGCAGGACTAAACACTTACTGGACAAATCCCAAACCATCTTACTGCCTGGGGGCCAAGAAAAGGAGTTTTTACATGTCTGCAAAACCATTCTGGATTGGAATTACTGACCCTGAGAAAGTTCATATCATCATCTTTTCCTGCTTGCTAATTGCACTGCTCATTTCCAATCAGCATGTTCCATCTTAAAATAATTGCACTCAAGAGATTACTTCTACAGTCATGTGTTCAATCTCAGAAACTTCAATTACTTGCACTCATCACAAACAACTTTGGCTCATTTTTTATGTCACTAAAAAAAATTTTCTTAGAATTTCACTCATCTTTCAGAAGAAAAACACAGAAAAAACAACCTCGTCGTACGAACTACTGCAGTACCAAAGCACTGTCACTGTGCCACGCTAGGAAGGGAATAGTGTGGCAAGTGTACAATAAATAATTTAAGCTTCTTTCTTCTTCATGCTAAAACTATTGCTTACCTCACACATTTAAAAAACAAAGTATATAAGTTGCAGTTCGGACTGTGATTTCCCAAGCACAAATCCCAAAGTTTGACAGAATCCCAGTTTCATATTACAGTTGTGTGTTCCAGGTTGCAGGAAGCTCAGAGTTACAGCCCTGGGACCACTGCTATTTTTGAAGTTTAAAACAGAAAACAGCTCCTCCCACCCTCAGCCCTAAGCTTGCCCTCCAAGAACAGTGTATTCCTAGATGGGTTCCTGTTCCTAGAAACAGGAAGAGTTTCAATCATGAGCACTGCCTGACTCAAGAAGAATTTTGAACATCTGCAGTGTTACCAAACACCACTTCCTTTCTCAACCAAGTATTTTCATAGAATCATGGAATCATTTCGGTTGGCAAAGACCTTTAAGATCATCAAATCCAACCCTTAACCTGGCACTACAAAGTCCACCACTGAACCATGTCCCTAAGTGCCACAACTACAGGAGATGGTGACTCCACCACTTACCTGGGCAACCTGTTCCAAAGGTTGAAAAATCTTTCAGTGAAGAAATTTTTCCTAATATCCAGCCTAAACTTCCCTTGGTTCAGATATTGAAGGGAGAATGGCAATGTGACACAGTTAGTAATGGTAGATTTACAAAGTTGTAAAAAAACGAAACATATTAAAAACAAAGAAGCACTGAGCTGATATTTTGACTATCTGATGATGTGCAGACATAGGAAAAAATACATCACTTTTTAAAACTGAGTTTTCACTTCTAGATTTATTTAAAATTTCTTTTAAAAGCATCCCACAGAGTATATTATTTATAAACTAGCATCAATATAAAGAAGAGATTGTTTAGGAGATGTGAAAGCAAAGTTACTATTCAGTGTAAAAGTAGTAACAAATGATCATCACATTCTTTCACAGACTGCTGAAAGGTCTGAACACAAAGAAAATCTTTCGACAACCCTTGTAAAATGGCCACAGAATTCCAAAAATTATTCTTTTAACAGAGATAGAACACTGTATCTGCACAAGCCCATGGATACCTGAGGACAGAACCATTCAGCCTGGTACCTGCATTGCAAGTCAGACTTCCAACCCTTTCTATGGTCTTCAGCTTTCAATACAGTCAATACTCTTAAACATTCAATCTGCTGTTGCAGTGTGATTTTTATGTGTTGACTTTCTTGTTCTCTGTGACATTTGCTTTTCCCTTCTTTTATATATTCTTCCTCTGTCAGCCTAAGGCCTCCTTCACATGGCTACCTCTTTCACTATGCCATTAAACCACTTTTTCCTGTGATTCATTGATTTTAATTCTTTTCAGCTAGTAACTGCATGTTTCTATTTTATATGAGCAACTGTCCACAAAACAGATTCGTGATTACATTTTCTGCTGAAAAACAAAGCAAATTCTCCTTTATTCTAATCCATCTTTTCTTTTAATAGAGCTGAAAATTGGGCCCTATATTCATATTTTCCCCTGAGATAATACATTCACATCAATATTTCATTATATAGTTGACTTGAATTTTGGGGATTCTTTGTTTAGGTTGGTCACAGTAGATACCAGTGTTCATAATATTTTCAGAGATGGAAGTGACTACTGGAAATCAAAATGGTTTCTTTCAATGTCTTGCCGAACAACAAGGGGGCACATTGAAATGGCAGGACAAATGCGAGCAAAGATCTTTTCTGAGGAAATATCCAGAACTACTGTAACTTACCAGATCCAAACAGACCAAAGTAACAAAAAAATATGGGTTAATTTTACTGAAGATAAAACATAATGAAATCTGGTATCTTTTTTTAGAAGGAACATACAAAACCCTATTTCTTCATAGTGCAAGAGAACTCAAAAGGGAAAAAAAGTATTTTCTGAAATCTTCAGCTTTTTTCCATTGGTCAGTATCTAAGCCTCAACACCGAAATCCAACATTTCTTTAGGAGGTTCTGTGTTCTGTACAAAAATTTTAAATTTTCTACTTTTCTTTTTCATTCCCCACTTTTTTCACCTATACAGCAAGATTCCTCTGCCTATATAGTCCTACTTTCTGAAGGGTCTGACCATACCACAACTAAGCAGTGGCACATGCAATTTAAGATGGAACTTGCTTCTCTTTAAGGAAAAATACAGTTTTCCCATCATAACTGGCAAAAGATAGCATTTGCACATGCTGACTTTAACATCTCTTGCCCAAAACAAAAAATCTCCAATAACTACTTGGAATTACCGTGTTAGATTTATAAGTGAGGACAACAAAGCTTTTTAGACTTAGTATGAAATAGTGCAAGTAAGGAAGATAAAAAGTTCAGCTGCCTCCTCTACCATTTACTCCAGTAACAAATTCATGATTTAGCTGTTATTAGTACTTCAGCATGGAACAGCTAACCATAAGTATTACTGCTTGCATTGCAGTAGGAACATGGACTTTTTGGTGCCACTACAAAGTAAAGGGAACATCACTGTTGCACTGCATGTTCTGATTCAAGGATGGCAAGACTGATATTTAGAAGTACGTGTTAGCCTAGAGACACAACACAGCTCTTCTGAAAAATGTGCATTCCATGTTTGGTACAGCAAAGTTTCCTGCAGTTGTAAGCTATTAAAAATTTGTGTAAAAGCTTCTTTTTAGCAAAATACATTGAAGTCACTTGAAAAATGCTTGTGGTTTCTGGTAATAATTGCAACCATTAGTAAAACAGATACAAATCCCCACTTATCAGCTCCACAGAAATAGTGGCTGTTTTAGCCATTAAACTGCAAGTCAAATATTTGTCAATTGTTAAGCTACAGATCCTTGACATTTACCAGAGCCATTCAGGATTCTCTAGTCATCTTCTACCAACCTTTAGGTTCTAAGAACACTTAAGTTTTTTCACTGTATGGCCTTGGATCTAGGGAAGGCAGTCTAACCCTTAGGCTTTCTCAGTTGAGATCATTGGCAAGCACTCTTTCCACCACAAAATGGGCAGATATAATTCGTTTTTTAAGCAGAATTCTCTTTAAGAAAAAATGGTACACATGCAGTCTGAGCAGCTTCTGAAGTTATCAGTTCAAACCAATATCAAGCCAAAACATCCTGTTTCAATGGTAAAATGTACCATTCATTTCTCCTCCCAGACCTACAGTTATCAATCTTATAGAAGAAAAAGTCAGTTTCAGGGAGATCTGAAAAGAGAATGGTACTAATTATTATATCCTGCAGTTGTTCAACCTTGTAAACTAGTTCTTCTCTGAGAGGAATTTATAATGACACTACTTGCCATAACACAGCTAAACTCTTTGACAGATGAGCCACCATGTAATAAAAATGAAGAAATTCAAGTCATGCTTTTACTAATCTTTCCAGAATTAAAGAAGCAACAAGAGTGTGAAATAAAAAGCTAAAGGTAAATTAATAAATCAAAACTCTTCTAGCATATTTGTTCCCTAATAGCAAATATTATCACAGATATTATACAATTTCAGAAGTTCTTTTGCTCTCAGTTCCCATTACAATTTTGGGCAATTTCAGTTATTTTTTTAACTCTTTAGCTTAGCACATGATTTTTCACCATGGGTATCATTGTGCAACTTTGGAAATATGCAATCTCATAGTTAGAAATCATCAAGTTTTGTTACCTCTTTAATATCTATACAAGTTTAGTTTTATTAAAAAAAATCTTCCCCAAATGAAAGAAAAGTAGTTTAAGACACAGACACTTGAGAAAAAATAAAGTTGTAAGAAACGTAGACTAGAGAAATAATGATTTCCTAGTTTCTAACTTATTCAGCAGGATTATCAAACTTCTCACAGATCCCTGGGGAATGGAAGCTTATGTTATGAATTTGAGGCATGATCTTACAGACTACTTACTCTCCTAGTCATCATATTAGAGAAATTAATCTGGCCACACACACAAAAACCCAACCATAGCTACAAGCACTAACCAAAAGAAAAAAGATAGGAGAGCCAAGCGGGATAGAGATCAGTTGTAAGTGGACATAAATAGTTTTTGGAAACTCTGGTTAGAGAATTGACACCTTCCCGCCATGTTTTTAGAACACTTGACCTCAGATAGCAAATGCATTATGTTCACTACCTATTTGGATTTCTACCTAGGAAACATTGGCAGTGAATTCAGAACTCTCTTGATCCCAGGAAGGTCATAGGAGAGCTAGCTACCTGCTTATGAAACATTCTTGTACCAATAAATTCATTTAACATCTGTTGTAAGCTGAAACCCTCACAGTGCCTCATTGAGCTTCTTCTGCTTCACTGCACTTTTGTTTATAACATTAGGCTATATTTTCAAGTTGCAGCTGTGTCTAGAAACTCCACACAAGCTAAAAGGAAACTATCAATATAGAACATTGATTTCCCCCCCCCCCCCCCTTTTTGCCTTTTTTTTTTTTTTAAAAAGCTACCAGATTTCATGGGGAAATTATTTAGAAGAAAAACACTGCAATTTCATAGATGTCCTAGAAAAGATGAACAACTAGATTCATGCTATGGAGCACGCTATATATATTTTGTAGTTTTGTGACTGCATTTCTACAGACCAAAAACTAAATCATACCTGTGACAAGATGACCCTCTTATTGGCAGCTTAGATCAGTTTTCCAATTTTCCCTTTCTCAGCCAGTTGATATCTACTGATATTTTACCCTTTAAGGTACAGCAAATGTTTGTTTCTATCAAGAAATAAATACAAGCAGCACTCCCAAAAACTGATCAAAGCTTGTATTTCTTAACACAGGATTGGTTTTTCCGACAAACCACAGAGTTCCGCACCATTACACAGCTGCTTGATACATCCCAGCTGAGATAAATGCCTCCGGATCTGTGGACCCTTTCCAAAGGACTGATGTCCTTGCAGAAAAGTTCTCAAGTCTGTTTCAAAAGCAGAGGTCTGGAGTCCTGAAGAAGTGCATAGGACAAGCTCTTCTACAGGACTGCAGCTTGCTGTCAGCCTGGCACAATTCTGGCATATTGAAGCTGGTGTATTCCAGCAAAATGCACAAGCACATCTCAGAGCTGACACATCAATGCCAAGATCCATTCCCAGCTGGCAGTGTGGACAGGTTGCACTAGGTTTGGCTTCCTCCCATCCTCTAAGACTATCCCAGACAGCTTCACACCCTAAAGCATACTTGCATGTTCTTGTGCCAAGTTCCAGGTTTTCATGCTACAAAGACATGTCATTTCACAGGTTCTAAATTCATCACTTCTACCCTGGATTATGGGTGAGTGGGACTGAGGCTCTGCATGGGGCTTGCAAGAGATTTATGGCAACTACTGCAAGTATGCTGTGATACTTGGCCTCAGTTCCCTAACACTGTTCCTGGCTCCATTTCACCTGGAACAGACAGAGGCTCAGATTCCTTCAGCCTTGTAACGAAATGGTAAGAAAATCAGCAATATATCCTACTCTTTCAGAGACATTCACCTAATTCCTCACACCAGCTTTCACCTACACCCTCACCATTCATGAAGGACAATAGACTATGTTTTGCTGTCCCTCTTATTCCCTCCTTCTTCATCTGTATTGTGAATTTGTCAGCTCTCAGGTGAACTGTTGTGGTTTTGCACTGACCAGTGCAATTGCCTTTACTGCACTCATCAGCTCAGCTCTTCATTCCCTAAAGGAACAAAGATTCACTTTATTTTTGTCCTTTTCTCCATTGATTGGGGTTTTAGCTGTTGAAGTACTCCTAAAGCCACATATAACAAACTGAATTAATTCACCAAAGCCCTTAAGGCACAACCTCAGTATACAAAAGAAACCTGCTCATAAGAAAACAGATTCACCACCTGCAAAACAAGCAACAACAACAAAACAAAAGAATCTGTTGTACCAAAGAAAAAACATAGAAAACTCCAGTTACATCCTTCTACTGAGATTAGTACAGCCACTGCCAAACCAATATTTAAAATGCCAGCATGAAAAGTGCATAAAATGTTACAGTACTCCTTTTACTATGAAGTTTTAAGAGAAATGTTGTCCTTTTTTTTCCACCAGTAACTGATGTCCCAAAACAAAGGGGGATACAACCCAAATACTGATGAAAAAAAACATGCCATCCATCTTTAAAAGAAAAAAAAAATCGTAATAATAAAGCTTGCAATTTAGAGAAAACTATGTCTGGGCAACATGCATTTAGATGAAAACTTCTTCAGTGTTCACCCAGAATAGAAGTGTGAGAAGCTCTCCTCCGTCCAGCACCAGTTAACAACGTAAGATTTCCTGGACTCCAGACAGATATCTCTGATTGGTCTCAGGGGAAGTGGGGAAGATGTACTCACTCCACCACTTCCAGCACTGCTGACTGAACCTGGCACAGCAACATTACTGGGGCATTGACTAATTAAAACAAATTAATATTGATTTTATTCCATTTTTCACAGCTCCACTCAAGGTCTTGTTTCCCTAGGTTCTGCAAACACACAGCTCTGCTTTCTAAATTAATCAGTTTTATGACACTATCCCATATAATACAGGTTCTTAACACTGGTGCCTGTAAAAGGCAGAAGGAATAATCACAGAATGCTTTGGATTGGAAAAGATGTCTCAGATCATTGAGTCCAACCTAGTTGATGGCACTAAGCGCCACATCCAGTCATTTCTTGAGAACCTCTGGGGATGGTGATTCCACCACCTGCCTGGCCAGTCCATTCCAATGTTTAACAATTCTTCCATGACAGAATTTCTCCTGATTCCAAACTGTACCTCCCCTGGAATAGCTTGAGGCTGAGTCCTCTCTTCCTGCCCCTAACATGCAACTAAATGCCAGGAGAGAATTAGGGATGGCCAGAAAACCAAAACCAGTCCATTTTACTGGCAGGTCAGAGGTATAAAAGACACAAATGGCAATTATATCTAATAGCCCAGAAACATGAGCCGCAGAGCTCCCCAGCAGCAGCACAGGCACATCACTGCTGAGCAGGCAGAGCAGATAAGCCTACATGCTTGTTCTTACATGGTGCAAATGAGTGTGCAGTTACATTTCTACTGGTGCTTTGACAGAAGAGACCTACCCTCATCTGACACAAACTGCAGAGCACACAGCCACTGCCAAATGCTTACGCAACATTATAAGCCTAGTTACGAACAGAAAGGCCGTTTCTGTTTAACAAAGATAAAACCAAAGCTGTCTCTTAAGCATAAGTGAAGGGGGAAGATGAAACAAATGTACCTTTTTTCTTCACGAAAACAGGAAAATAAAAGACATTTGTAACAATGTGATTTATAGATCACTTTTCCTTGCTTTTCTCAGGGGAAGATCAGAAATAGCCACAAATAGACTTATAGGCAGACTAACCCATTTAAATGTTAAATTGCAATCCAATCTGGCATGAGCTAGAACATTAGTGCCTGGCTTTCCTATCTATTGACACCCCACACAACAAAATCCTCCAATTAAAATGAAATTGCTTTTCTGCTGGTGAGGCAGAAGGGAGTTTGGGTGGGGGTTTTTTCTTATAACTCGACGCTAATGTCTTCCATTGGCCTGGGCATCCCTGAGGAATTAACTTGTCGGCCTCTTCCCTTTCCATGAAGAGTTTTGTTAGAATTGTTGCAGAGGCTTGGATGAGCAGGTTTCATCAATTGCCTTGCATTGGTCAGGTATCAGATTCCAGTTCAGAAAGTCTCAAGGACTTAGGGGTAGGAGTGCCCGATCCAGACACCATTCCAGGGAATGGCAGACTGCTCAACAGGTCTGCCTCTTGTGTATTGTTCACAACATCTCATAATGCTTCTCTTCCAGGTACTTTGTACCCTCACAGTCACCTCTATGGGTCAAACCTCTCAAACAGGTGCAGTCTCCTGTTATGCACCACAATGCACCGGAGCACTGTGAGGTGCTGCACAGGTGACAGAGCTCAAGGCTCATCACTCCTAGGGAGAACACAAATTAATAAAGAGCACAGGGACATATGTTACCACTCCATAGACAAACTTTGGGATTTTGTGTTGTTAACCACTGCATTGCATCTATCCAAAGCTGGCAGTTCAATTAAATTTATAATTTCAGATATTCCAGAGAGAAACCTAAATATTTCAGTGTAAGTGTCAATGATGCAAAATTCCTTTACAGATCATCCCTATACTAATTTTAGAAATTCCTTGCTAGCTAGTGGAGGTCAGGGAGGACAGATTGGATGTGTTTATCTGGGAGGCTGTAGCTTTCAGCACTAACTTCCTCAGTAATCTATGCTGAAGCCTCAAATCTAACATTTAATAACGTCTGTAATATTTAGACCACAAGTCATGAATCCTGGCAGTGACATATGCAGATAAAAATCAGAAAATATAATAATGAATACAACATGTGAGCAAAAACCCTGTCACTATGAAGCCAAGAACCTCAGCACATTCCTTAATAGTTTGCTTAAACAGTTCTATCAAATTATCTTTTCTGCTCCCAAGGGCTGTACTAACTCAGCAATAAGTGTGTGCGCATGTAGATGTGATGAAAAACCTACTAGTAAGCCCTAAAAATATGCTCCAGTTTCTTCCCAACACCATCTGTATTGAGATGGGATTAGTAGTTTTTTAAAAGTATTCCAGCCCATTTCTTCATCAGTTCTCTTAGTTTTTCATATTAAAATTTCCTCCTGTGGGTCTCAGTTTAAGCACCCCCCTACCGTCCTTCTGCTTGCTATTTTTCCTGGTGTCACCAGTCTATTTGAGGAAATCTCTCACTTGTAGAAATTCTTCTGTTATCAAGTCCCATACTGGTACTTCTCTTCCACCAAAAACCACAATGAAATATGGCTATATTGCATTAATACTTTGCAGCTCTCTTGGAAAATCATCTTTAAAGAGAGGCTATGCTAAAAAGTAAATAAAAATTAATTAAAATTGAAATATAAGTAATGTAATTTCAACATTTTTATACGAATAGACAGAAAAATGAAACACTTCCATTTCTTTTCCTTCAGTTCAAGAGATTTGTCTCCTCTTGTGCCGGTTGCATTACTTTGAAGTTATACTTGCACACAGATCATTTCTACTCTCTTTCCACTTCCCCCCTGGTATTCACTGCTCCCAAAAATGTTAATAAAACTTGGTATAGATAAATGCAAACACCTCTGGCAGGAAACAGAATCTGTAACTGTCCTGAAGGTTAATAAGCTAGAAACAAGATATTGACACTTTGCGTGGTTATGTGAATGAAATAAACATAGAATTCCATTTTCCATCTCAAAATGGCAAAACAGACACCTCCAGAATTAGCGCTACCTGGTTTTTATTGCCCTTAAATGAATCTGCACAGTGGTAAACATTCAGGGGTAGAGATGTGTTTTAAGTGACTTTTCCCAAGTCACCATGAAAACAGTGACTATTTTATTGCTCTGCAAATATATTTACTGCAACTAGATGCAAAAGTTGCTGAGAGGGCTAATTCTAATAGAACAAGGAAAGGTAAGAATTAAAAGGTAATTTTTCTTCTTCAGAGGAAGTACTGGAACAAGGGGCAGGACTTAGGGGGGCAAGCAGGGAGAAACCAGTCATGCAGATAAGCAGGGCCAACTGGCTTCCTTTGATGAGCTGGGTGAGGAAGTACTAATTTAAACACCCAAGGTGAATGACAAAACATCTACAAATAAGTTCAAGATGCTGGAGGTGCCAAGTGTGACCTCACCATCTGGAAGTCTTCCTACTTCTGAATCGGTCCATGGGGGCCTGTTCAGAACCCTCCTAAAGAGCATTCAACCATCAGAACACAGATAGCAGCTATACCATGAGTACCACAGCTCAAGGCTTGTTCCTTAGAAAGGAGTGCAATACTCTGTGTGTGTATACATTGAAAACTGATGGGAAAACAATGTGCCTTTTTGATTATTTAACTTGGCACTGCACTCTATTATATCTGAACCTAATTTATTTATATAGAAGTCAATGGAATATTTATGAGCATCACAGAACACTTGCAAGAATAAAAAGTGTTTCTATTTCATTCCTTGTCAATGTCCTTAACTAGCAGCAGACAAAACATACCATTGTGTTAGCCAAAATGAAACTTATTGGAGAATTAAAATCCTTCCATTTACTGGAACAGAATTCATTCTAATATACATCATTTGTAAATTAATCAGCATGGATAAGCCATCACTTACAACACCAATCTACTTGTCAAAATGACTTCTGTAGTTCTGGGCCTGTCACTGAGCCATCTCCCAACCATCGCAATTGGCTCCCAGTCAAATGTACTGGCTTCCATTCAACAGCAAAGTTTGGAAATGTCTGACTGTTTACTTTGTGACTGAAAGCATGTTCCCATTTCTAAGGACACAAAGAAGGGCTGATAGAAAGAGGGGAAAGTGTGAAAAGAACATTATCAGAGCAGGTCAGTCAATATAGTAAACTTAAAACCTAACCTATTAAATCTCAGTCTGATCAGCACACAGGGAAGATTGTCGTCCTTTTTTCCTGTGGGAACTTGTACATGGGCAACTGCTATAGAAGAGGTATCTTGTAGGTGTTTTCTGGTAATGTTGTTTTACTGACAACATCTAAGAAATGAGATTTTCCCATATACCCCATGTGAGAGAATCAGTTCAAGCTACCAAGATGGTCAGACATCTGTCCTGTGTAAGGCATCTGAAAGGTAAAAAATAAACAGTAACTTCTTCAGGGACTTGGTTGAAAAACATAAGAGTTACAATGGCAGAAATAATAACTTACTTTTTTATTGTAGAAAGATCATCCTTGGTGTAGATGCATTTTTATAACGGAAGCTGCATAATACTGCATTTACATGACAATTTTACATGGTCATGAATATTTCCTATCTTTGTCAGTTTTTAATAGGATTAGCTAATAAAAAGGTCTGCTTCACCCACTAAAGCTTTAGACTGAAAATTCCACAGAACAGCTTATACAGCAGAGATGAGGTCATGAAACAGTTACTGTTGTTATTATAAGCAGTTTCAGAGCTTCCTTGGATGTTTTAAGTCATAGCCAAAAATTTGGTGTAAGATTTGGGAGTCATGCACAGATATCTATCCATCTATTCATCTCCTTCACTGAAAACCCTTTGTAGATATTGAGCAGTAATAAAAATGTTACATAGCAAATCAGATGAGCCTAGGTAGGAAAATAATTTAGTCTAGTGAGTTTAAGAAAAGTGGGCTACATTAGAACCCAATTACAGCTCTTCATTTTATCAGCATTAGTGAAATTCTCGTGTACTACACCAAGAATAAGACTCTGGGAACATGGCAGCAAGAGAATGGTCCTGGAGGAACTGTTTGTATGAATGATAAGACAGATCACTTTACCTTATCTTTGACAGCTAGTGAAAGGGAAAGCTCAGGCTGACTCGCAGAATCAGTCGGGCTGGTATGGACCAGAGTGGGTCACCTGGTCCAGCCTCCCCACTCAAGGAATCCCTGCACAAGTTAAATCTCAGCATTATTTGAGCTAGCAGCTGTAGATGGCATTCCAACTCAGGAGCCTTGCCCACAGTGAACACTAACATGAACTCTCACCCTCACTCAGCAAAGGTCATCTGGAAAGTTGAAATTCATGTGCTGAAGATTGAAAGATACTTGGATAGAAAATCTGTTACTCTTAGAGGTAAGAGGTAACTTAAATCCCTATAAATTTGAAAGACCATTTCATATCTGCTGTTGTACAGCTGTATTTGTAATGAATGGTTTTAAAGAAACTATTTTGTTGGTGTATTTTGAAAGCCAACTTTTTCTATTTTATCTGTTTTCGGTTCAAGATCTGATGCTTCTCCAAGCATACAAAAAATCCCACCATAATGACTGAGTTGCTAAAAACTTTTTTTCCTGTAACAGGAATGTCTATACAGGTGTGACACAATATTTTCAAGCTCTAAGAGGAGTATGAAGATTTCACACATGACCAGTGCTATATATAGCACATATATATATGTGCTATTTCAGTTTATACATGGATAATACATGCCATTAAATCTGAACAATCATTTCATAACTAAACATGTGAACCAGTTCACTGAAACAAGCCAGAAAACACTGGGTAAGCAACATGCACACTGAGAGATTTTGCTACTGCAGTAGAGGCAGTGGTCACCTCATCATAAACAAAAGCAAATCAAAATTTTCTCAAAACAATTTTAGCAATACAGCTGAAAATTAGAAAAGGAAAAAAAAAAAGGAGCCAAAAATAAATTTAGATCTTAAGGCCTTATTTGACTAAATTATTATCACAAAAACGATTACCACAACACTATTTATGGCCTAGGCAAAAGCTACAGACCCATTTTGAGAACAACACTATTTATGGCCTCGGCAAAAGCTACAGACCCATTTTGGGAACAGACAAGTTAACTCTTTAAACCTTTACTCAATTTTTAATCAGTACAGTGACATGATCTGAGGTAGATCCCTAAATGTAGTGGACATACTCTAGACTACCTCTTCAAGAAGAAATAGAATTTAGTCCACTGTCCAAAAAGCATCAGAAGGCAACCTTAGTTACTGTGGGTCTGAGGGGAGTTGTACAATAATCCTATTATAGCACTGAATTTAGGCAGGAAGCTCTACAGGGAATGACAATCAGTTTTGGTTTTGTGCATTTGAAGATCATTACTACACTGGCATGCGTTTCAGGCCAGAATACTGAGGTTTCACACTTTCCCCTTAAGATGTTGGGGAGCATTCTCTTGGGGAAAGATTACTTTCCTCTTGACATTAAAACTATAGTGTTGTGGAAAATGCAGTTTACCAGTTCAGTTTGGTTTTCCTTCTACATGATACCCCATTAAGATACCCAAAGACTGATAAAGATTTCGTTCCTCTTGTCAAGTCAAGCATAAAGACCACACAGTCGTGCCAGAAATGCCTCAAGGAAAATTATTTGCCAGCATTAGGTGGCAGCTGCTCCAATCTTTTTCCTGGCCTGGATCCACACACCATCCTTCCGTTGAGTCAGGAAATATCTACAGTGGCACAGACAAAAATCTCCCTGCAGCCCACCACATCACACCACACCCAGAGGAATTTCTTAACTACTGGTCTGCGCAACCAAGCTGGAGGCAACTGGTACAAAACACACGTGGTGGATTTCTAACCACAGCTGAGAGAGCGGACTCCTCATTTTACATGAAAGATTATCATATGGTGGTGGTAGGTTTCCTTAATGAAAAAAGTTACACTATATTTCATTAGGCTATTTCTGTTTCTACTGTCATCAGCTGCATCTACCACTTCTTCCACTTTTTTAGCTGATATGTAATATTGGTTCCCTTCCACACCATATAATTTTTTTTTACTTGAAGACTTTTCAAGATAGGTATGGGCTGTTTAAATCTTGCTTGAAGAGGATTTCAACCCGGATAAAAATCCCCAGAAACTTTGAAACAGAGAAGGGCTGGGGCAAAGAACAAATAGGAACGGGAATTGCGCAGGATGGCAAGAGTTTCCCTAACCACCAAAATTCAGATTTGCAGCTGGACCACCAGAGGCTTATCACAGCACTTCAGTCTGTTCTCTTGGAGGTTTGCTCTAAGTGCAACAAGACTGAAAACATTCAGCACTGCTAACTGCAGGCTGTATGCTGACCTGAGAAAAGAAAATGTCAGAAGAGTTTCATGTTCAGAGGGTCTTCTGTGCCTCATTCGGTGTCAGAGTGGGGACAATTATTTCATTCACCCCACATGGTGAGTTGAATTTGGACTATTTTCTGGACTCATGTGCACATCAGCAAACTCAAGAACTGAAGATCAACTGTAACTCAGGGTACACAAAACACATTTAAACAATGGCCGTTTTTGCCAGTAAGGAACCCTAGACTTCAGAGAGCAGCAAAAGCTCAGATGTTTCAAAAAAGTCAGAAAATTTCTGACATTCAAGAACTTTTAAGCCAGCCTCTGTTCTCTTATTCCTTTTTCAAACTCTGTTGCTAATAGAGCACCATCCATCTTCCATTCTACAAACAAAGTTATTAAACAGAAAGGCATCTAAGACAATTAGTAGCTAGTGTTAAAATAAAGAGTTTCCTGATTCTAAATGCTGAGGCTGTTGAAACTGACAATTCTCCCAGCTTCCCTGGGTAGATTAAATTATTTGATACATATTTCCCATGTGTTCATGCATATTTCACTGGGTTCACAGACATTTTGTTCTCTAGCTCCCTGAGTCTCATTCCTTGTTCTTGAAGTACTTCAGCTGTGAACCTGAAGCTTTTGTTTTACTCTTTGATGGTAGAGGGGAAAAAATACATTGTATTCAAATTCTGCAGAGCCTTATGATTTTTTTTTTCCACTTCCCTCCATGTCTACAATATATATTAGACTAATAGTCACAGGATTTCTGTTACATTCAGGTAGCATTAAACTAAATAATGAGAAAACAGATTTGTTTTTCAACATTGATAGTAAAACTTAGCATTGGTTTATCTTCCAACTCAAGGAAAAAGGGTTATCAAAAGTTTAGGACTCCTGTCACTACATCTGCTGCAAAAAGCATTATGAAAACAGGTTACTACATAGACGATAAAAGGAATTCCTAGTGTTATGGCCTACATAGGAGGACCACCCAGGATATGACTTGCCACTCAAAACTCAGGCATACCTGGGTCTTCAGCTATATGTCCTGGCAGTCTGAAGTAGAAAAGCAATCCTTTTCCACATTGAAGTACACATAGTCTTCAGACAGAGATGCATGCACAGTTAGAGCAACCAGGACTTTGCCACATCAGTCTCAGACCTGAAACTCATTCTGAGACATTCTTAATACTCATCAGCATCAGGAGTGGCAGATCTTACAGGGCTGGGGGAATTCTAAATAACTGTGTTCACCAGTCCTTGTTCCTGCAGGAACTTTATTCGTCTCCTCTGGAACCCAGCAGAAAGTAGCAGCACAGATTTCGGGGAAAAATTTCTAGGTCATGCTGTATTCCAAAAGCCATGTACTGAATACACAAGGAAGTAGATGGGTTTGACTTTAATCAGCACTGCACTTCAAACAGACTCTCCTCTAATCCCACTTGAGAATGCAGTCACACTGAATAAGGGAGCTGCACTGAAGGAAGAACAATGCTGCACAAAAATCTGCTGTACAGATCAGGCCACAGTTGTGAGGTATTTCACAGCAGTACAAAAACTACAAAGAAGTTAATCCACTGGTACTTTAGAAAGGAAGAAATTCTCTCCAAATTATTTCCTTTCTTCTTTCTCGGGTTGCAGGATAATGTTGAAAACTGCCCCTATTTCCAGCAAATAGCAAAATGAGCATTCTTTTCTGTAATGAAAAAAATCACTGTGAAGAGTGGAGTTGGGTTCTGTTTGGTGCTCAGGTGAATAATGGTGGCATCAACGTAAGGGTGGCACCATATGCAGGCCTTGCAGACCTGCTCTCCAACCTACCCCTCACTATAAAGTCATGGGGCAGCTTAAATAAATCCTTCTCTCAGGTCCTGCTGGCACATTGAAGGGAGTCGCCAGGACTGTACAGCCACCCAGCATTTCCCCACACAGCTGACATTCACCATGTCACCAGCATGTGGCACCTGAGGCTTGGTCAGACTGTCTGGTGACTGCCATCCAGGGAGAAAACAGCTGTGCCAGCCCCTTCCCAGCATGGAACTCTGGGCCTGGAGATGTGCTCCTGGAGTGCACAGGGGACGGCGTTTGGCCCTTGTCATGGCACTCCAGCAGCTTTCCAGCAGGGAGAGTGGCTTTGTGCTTGAGGTGTCCACAGCGACAGGAGCCCAGGACTCGCCTCACAGCAGGAGTGAACCCACCACTGGGTGCACTGCAGAAATGGGGGTTCCTGCACTTCCTTGTAGACTGAAGAAATCAAATGCCTGTTTCTGACAGGATGCCCTGACAAACGTTCCTTCCACCTGAAACGGAGGCTAGAGCAGCCAGGCTGCGCTGCCCTCACAGGAGGGAGGAGCGGGGGGCAGCAAGGACACGGCCAGGCCAGGAGCAGGGCAGGTACCTGATTCAGCACAGTAAGCAAAATGAAGTGTTACACAAATCAAATGTCTTAGTGCCTGTTCCCAGAGCTCTGTGGGTTCACAGGTCACTCTCTCCAACAGATATTTCATGCTGTAAGTCAAGCCTGAGCCTTTACATCTGCAGCCACAGTTCGGCAAATCAGCTAATTCAATCACACGGTGAGAACCGCTGCCTGATGGTGCAGCAGCTCCTGTCTGCAGCCTAACCTTTGCATGCAACAGCTGCTTGGCAAGTGAAATCAAATTCTGCCCTTACCAAAGTCATCATTGGATGACCCTATAGTAGAAGGTAATTTTACATTTCCTGGTTCTTAGTAGGTTTTTTATTATATTATTTTCTCTGTTTTGAATGAAAATAATAATTTTTTTAAGCTATATATTCAAGCTATTTCCCAAAACACAGGGTCAATATATTCTTACTACTAGTAATGAATCTGAAAATTCATTCCGTGATCACAAGTTACCACTATCACCTTATTCCTATGGGTTTTTCTTACAGTCAAAATCACCTTTTTTTTGTTGCTGAGCCCCCTCTCCCTTTACTCATGGTATGGAACAAGCCTTGACTTCACACCACTGGATATGCTGACCTTCAGCACCTCTTTTTCCCCATAGAAAAATCTTCAATTCTGTTTGACATGGGAAGAACTTAATAAGGTCTCCGTAGTCCTCACATACATAAAAACCCTCTATCAAAATTGAGTTCTTGTGACCTAAGCCTTCCAAGCCAACAACAGAGACTCTGATATTTGTGGAACAAAGATTTTCTTTTCCCAATTTGTGTACCTTGAGTGTTGTGTTCAAAGATAAAAGCATTGTTTTATCAAAAGCTGAGCCCACCAAAAGCCATGGCCTTATGCAATATGCATGTACAATAAACACATTCCGTGGTGTATGACATTAGAGACTTGGAAATATTGAAGTATGCATTAGCAATCTGAATAAGATAGGTCAGCTGGATCTGAGCTACATCTGCATCTTGCAAAGGTTACAAGTGAATGTCACCTTAACTACATCTGCATTGCATTAAAGTAAAAGCTCCCAATTACCGAATGAAGAAACAGAAGGGAATCATTCAGATTTAAATTGGCTCCTGCAGGGCAGGATTGTCATAAAAACTGGGTCACAAGATCTGTGAGTTGGCCAATGGCAGAATTTAGTCTAAAAATAATAAATGGATAGATGTACCAAAAAAAAATACCCTTGAATTCTAATTAAAGGCTAATTTTGTATACTACCAAACACTTTGGCAAAAGGTCCAACTGACAAAGCAAGGAGCAACTAATGAATTAAAACAAAAAAACAAAAATCCAAAAAGCAGAAACAAGGACAGGCAGTAAAGCATTGCTTGGGCAGTCAGGGACAGCATCAGCAAAGACAGAGCCCAGTTGAAGCTCAAGCTGCCCAGGGGCATAAAAGTTAAAAGGAAAAGAATCCTGTAAGCTGTTGTCATCTTACTTCAAAAGTCCCATACCTTCCTGGCGATTTCTCATGGTCAGTTCCTCACAGCACAGCCAACAAACTCCAACTCTCTCCTCACCCAGCTAACCCGCTCTTTTGTAGCGTTCGTCTTTTTATTGGACACAGTGTGGCCTGTTAAGGGCAGGCCTGTTCCTAATCTTTGGTGATGAGTACAGCTGCAACTCCTCAGGTGTAAGACTGCCTTCTGCACTATCTGTATTTTCTTATATTCTATCCCTCCACAGTAAGCAGCGTAGTAGCAACCCGAGGTTCAAAGGTAACGTGGAACTGGTGTTTAACAGGGAAATAAGGAAAGGGGTTTTTTTGCCTCAGTCTTCAAAACATTTCCAGACCTCCACACACACCTGCAACTTGAGGAATGAGGAAACACAACTGAGAGAGTTAGGGACTATTTGGAGACATTGAGTATATTCATGGCTACAGAGATGGATGGAACACATGGAAGGAAGATTGAAACCCGGGGGATATGATTGTGAAGCACATCATTATATGCACATGTGGTGATCCAGGGAAGTCCATGGAAAGGGGCTAAATAGTGCAGTCATCTTTAAGAAGGCTACATAGGATCTGAGGAACTAAAGGCTGGCCAGCTTCAACTCAGTCCCCAGAAAGACCATGCAGCACAACTCTTTGAGGATCCATTTCCAAACAACTTAAGGACAAGTAGGCAGTGAGAAAAATGTGGATTTACAAAGGGCAGATCAGCACTGATAATCTGCTTTCTCTAATTAAATTACTTGCTATGTGGACAAGGAAACAGCAGTGAATAGGACATGCATACCACAGTGACTCCATGCATCAAAGCCACCAGTTTTATCATTGTAAGAACTTCTCCCATAATGTCTACAAGTCATAAGTACCATGCCTCAGCTGCAAAAACACCTGTGGCTGCTCTGGCCCTCCCCAATCATTTGCTCCTCTTTCCTGACCCTTTGAACCACCTGCCTCAGGTTTGCCTATTTTCACAGAATGGTAAAATGGATAAGATTGGAAGGGAACACAGTGGATCATCTGGTCCCATCTCCCTGGTCAAGCAGGGTCATCCTAGAGCACATGGCACAGGATTTGGGCCCACAGGGTTCTTGAATATCTCCAGTGAGGGAGGCTCCACATCCTCTCTGGGCAATCTGTTACAGTGCTCACTCACCCACACAGTAAAGAAGTTCAGGTGGAACTTCCAGTGCATCACGTTGATGTGCCCATTGCCTCCTGTCCTATTGCTCAGCACCACAAAGAGCCCAAATCCAACCTCCTGACACCCTCCCAGGGGTATCAGCTGCTCCCTACCTTGTGTCTTCACTGATCTTGCTGAGAAGGTATCAAAGTTAAACAGTACAGGGCCCACTGTTGAACCTTTTGGGATGCCAAGGTTAGTGACAGGTCTCCAACTAGACTCTAGTTTTCATGCCATAGGACAACCCCCAGATGAGTATTCTGTGGAGATGCTTAACTGCACAAGACATAGGACAGTGATTAGGTGTGATGGTCCTCTTGTTCTATGAACTAATAATTCTTTATGTATTTCATGAGGTTTTGTTCCCAAAAATTAATCTGGAGTTATCAGAAGCATTCAATCAATCCTAAAAATCCTAACTTGAAAAGTTTTCTTCAGGTCATTTTACACCTTCTAGATAATTGTCTTCTTCTATTCTTCCAGTTGAGCAAACATTTTGGGCAAGACTGTGACCAGCCCCAAGACACAACACATCTCCTTTCTCCTTTAGTCAATCATAGCCTGTTTTCCTCTTCGCAGATATAAAAAACAAAAATATGCACAAATTAGTGTCTGCGTATTCCGTTTCTTCTCATTTTGTATGTGTTAGATGAGGATGAAAAAACAGGATCATTGTGCTGAATTCCTTCTCTCATGTTTATTTGTGCACATCTCAAAGTTCACCTTTTTAAAAGAATATGCTATGTTACACCTAGGGGAATTTCAGTTTTACATCCGTTTTTTGTAACTCTTTTTATATTATTTCTTAATACAATGTCAAAAATCTTTAAGACAGGTTGTTTCCTTTAAAGTGTTGTCATTTTTATCATAAAAGTTCCAACTTTAAAAAGAAAGAAATAAATAAAGAAAAGATTCCTGTGTTTTTCTTTGAATGTGAATTTAAGTGAAATTCTACACTGATTAGGCCCACACTTTTATGGATGTGTCCTAGTTTCAGCTGGGATAAAGTTATATTTCTTCTTAGTAGCTGGTACAATGGTGTGTTTTCCATTTAGTATGAGAATAATGTTTGATAGCACACTGATGTTTTAGATGCTGCTAAGTAGTGCTTAGCCAAAGTCATGGACATTTCCTAGTTCACAAGAAGCCAGGAGGGAGCCCAGCCAGGACAGCTGACTGAACTGGCCAAGTGATATTCCATACCATAGAATGCCAGGCCCAGTATAGAAACTGGGGGAAACTGGCCAGGAGCTGCCAATTGGTGCTCAGGGATGGACTGGACATCAGTCAGCAGGAGGTGAGCAACTGCATTGTGCATCACTTATTATTCTTGGGGTTTATTCCTATCTCTCCTTCTCCTTTTCATGACTATTATTATTGCTGTAAGTGGTTAAAGGAAGATGTTGCATTGTGAGGCAAGTACTAGCACTTAATGCTAAATAAAGAAAGGGAAGCCCTCCAGTTTGCATTCTGTGCTTTTGTAGGACTGCAGGAGCAGGGCAACTTTCATTTCATTTCTTTTCAATGATTAAACTGTTCTTATCTCAAACCATGGGTTCTACCTTTTTCCAATTCTCCCTCCTATCATGCCAGAGGCAGGGTGGGCAGTGAGCAAGCTGCTGAGTGGCACTCAGTTGCTGACTGGAGTTAAACCACAGCAGGATGTAAAAGAGGAACAATCAAAGACATTTGATTACATCAGTAACTGGAACAAGAATCAGACCAGAAGCTCCATGTATCTACTGCCGTCTGGAGGTTTGCTCAAGGTAATGCAGTGATGAAAATAGTCCTACTCACAGGGAAGCTGCAAACCCATATTATTATTTTCTCTGCAGTTGGTCTGCTACTGCAATCCTACAAAAGCATGGAACAGCAGCCAGAGTGTGGTGGAAGGGCTTAGCTGTTAGCATTAAGTACTGACACTCATCTCAGAGGAGAACATTTTCTTTTAACCAAAGCTCTGATCCTGCAAGAGATTAGCACACACATTTGATCTGCACACAGAGCAAAGCAACCACTTATTCCATTGGGATCAAAGCTGCAAAATCAAATTATTCCATTCCTTTGTGAAACTGGAGGCAGAAGCTGTAAAAGTATTCTCTGCTTCTTTGACATCCTTCTGAAATATAGTTCTATCAGCAAATGAGATGGTTGCATCTAAGATTAAGAAGTTGCAGAAACCTGACTAAAACAGATGTCTTATTTGTTCTGTCCAACTTAATTCCAAGTTATTTCAAGCTCTGTTTTGAATGACATTATATCATACATTACCAAATATAGCAACTCAAAAAATAAATCCAGACTTATTTATATACATTACTTAACTAGGACAAAGTATAATTTTTCATACTGATGCAATTGGTCTACTCTGCAGACCTGCCACTTCATGTATTTAAGATACACATAGGGAACAATTTAATTTTTGTTTAATCTGCTTTAAATCTACTGATTAAGATGGATTAAGTCTTTGAAATCATCCTGCACATGCATTTTCTTTTCAGTTAAAATCATCTCTCAAAAAATACTCCCTGTGTGTTTATACACGTAGCTTTGCACCATGCCAAAAAGAGCACAGGAAGCAGAGAGATTTTGGTCCACCTCCTGTGGTTTATGGACTATTTCTATTTCAGCTACCATTATGCTGGATAACAGGTGCCTGTGCCAGGACTTGTCTTTAAGTTTATAAATTTTCAACTCCTTTTCAAGTCAAAAAGAGCCCTCTACGCAAGATCCTGGATGACACAGGCTGGACAAGAAGGTCCTTTCCCGAGGTCCTTTCCAATCTTCACCTTCTTGTGAGTCTGTGAAAAGTAGCACATACAGTAAAAGGATACTCTGCCCTACAGCAGTTCACACGTAATTACTGAATCCATCCATTTTCTACAGTTACCTATCAGGGTTGTATTCTCCCTTTCTCAAGGAAAATTCTTTCATATCCCTTAGCCAGAAAGAGGATATGAGTTTAGTAAGTCATTTAATCACTTTGATCTGGAGGCTGCAGGCATCAGTTTGTGCACCTGTGATCGAAAGTATCCTGTCAACACATGACTAACGCATCTCATAAGTACAAAGTAAATCAATTTCAGGTATTCACAAAGGAAAAGGAATAACAGCAGAACACTTATGCACTAAAATTTCAGTATAACCATCTAGTTTATTGCAGTCAGCCAAATTATAAAAATAGCAATCACAGTATACTTGGCTCAATTTGTTTTTGATGGGCCAAAAATCAGAAAACAGAATTAAGAACTTTTTGCCATGAACATAGTGCATAACCTATTCTGCTAGGGCTGCAGTAGTCTGCTCCACCACCCATTCACAGCACAGCTGTGCTTCTGGGGCCCTTTTGCCTTCCTTGGAAACAGCCACTAACAACTGCTTGCTCTAGGATGCCAAACTGGTGCTCATAATCAAATGAAAGCTCCAGGGTGTCTTGCTAGCATTTCACATTAAATTAGCTTCCTGATTGGAACATAGCAAGGATTTTTCTGCTTTGGTTAGATTGGCAGGGACCTCCAAGGTACTTCATTTCACATGGCTAACTTATTCCACCACCTGGGCATTTCACTTAAAATTCTTTGCTATTGCAGAGAACCCCAGACACTGTCACATGCTTTCAATCTCAGCTGCTTTTTCTGCCATATCACAGAGCAAATTTTATCTTACATTTTTGTGAGAGAAGTTAGGTTTTCAATAGATGGTAAAATCTCTTTTGTGGCTGATATCTCATTCACAGAGGAAACAGCAAAACAATGACCCACCTGAGCAAAGTCTCTATTAGGCAAGTACAGCTGTGGGGACTAAGCTGATGGCAATCTCTCTTTCTAGCCCCATCTGCACTCTGGTGAGAAAATGCTGGATGCTTTGCAAATGGTTTTAACTCCAAGGAAACTGTGATAAAACCCTCAGTTTCTAAATGACAAAATATACATTCTTCAGAGTTCTGCAGGAAGTTAGCTTTCTCATTTCTGCTTTTGCAGGGCCAAAACCAGAGAACATTTTCTGGTTCAATGCCATCATTTAACGGGTGCCATCTCCATTTACCTCCTCCCCTAGCAGACGAGTGGGAGCAAGTCTGAAATGAGAAGTTACATCCCCTTATGCTCAAGCACTGCTCACACCACATCTGGGCTATTTTCCCCCTCAGTGCAGTGTGCAAACCTGGAGTGGAAGGAAACATCACAGCAACTTGTATGGGAGGGTCACATTTTGATCCTAAGTAGACTGGCAGCATTGCCTGAAACCATAAGCAGCAATAGCCCCAGCTTGGCCCTTGAGAGCCAGCTTGGCCAGCTGTTAGTACCTCTCCTTGCAGTTTGTCTCTCACATCTGCTCTTGGATAAACAAGTGTCAGCAGCTGGGCTTCCATACAGACAGCAACTGTGGTAGCAAGAAGAGATCTGAGGGTCGTTCACCGCTCTTTTGGCCATTTCACAGCATGCCAGAAAAACACAGCAAGTAGTGTTCTGCCCACCTATAAACTTCCTGTGAGTTTTCTAGAAAAGTTCATGACCTTTTAAAAAACAGGGCTAACAAAAGTACACCCAATGATGAAAAAAGACCAGCAGCGCCATAAACTCCTTATAAAAATACTTCATTAGCCAGGTGTGACTTGTTTGCAGATTAGGATAGCTCAGTTTAAACTGCTCATGTTTCAATTAGTAATACAAGCTACCCTGTTATGCTGACATATCTAGCAGGAAGAAGCACAATAAAAAAGGAAAAACAATCTCTCTCCCATGGAAGCACTTGCTTCAGGTCACAGAGGATAGAGCCTTAAAATGTTCACAACAATTCACAGCCAAGACTCAAACATATCTGTGCTGCTACAGAAAACAGCAAAATCCACACAAGCTCATGGCATGCAGCTGAAAAGGAGCTCACACTTGAATGCTAAAAACATAAAATCCTCTTCTTTGGTACTTATTAAATGCAAGGGCTACTTCATACCAATCTAGTGCCACCTAAGCTTTTCTGGGTCTCTGCCTCGCTCCAGTTTTTCACACATGGCTTTGCTCCCTTGCTAAACTTTTACTAATAACCCTATAAAAGCAATGCAGTTCCATCAGCTATCTGTAGACGATGAACTCTGGTACATGAGTCACTGGCATGTCTCCTGAGGTTGAAAGGTTGGTAACCACAGAGGTTGAGTTCTCACCCAGAAGGAAGTGCATGTTCAGGGAGTTCAGAGGCTGTCCCAATTTTATTTTGACCCCACTTCAACAACCATTATGGTTACGAGTTATCCTGATCACGTAATTTATACACATTTTGAAAGTGGTAAATCCCTGGAGCAGTTGTCTGTTCCCGGTATTCAGGAAGTGAGATTATGACAGGGCTGCCATGCCTGGACTTGGTAAGATACAGGCTCCTTTTCTAGTAAGGTATATTGGTATATTGGTCTTTGGCCATTCTCTAGCCAAAAAAACACTCCCTAAATGCAAACAGTTCTAATGCATTAAGCTGACTGCAGATCATGACATAACGTACATATTTCTCCCCAAGAAAGCCAAAGAACAGCCTACTGCTTGCTCCACACACATTAGCCAGCAATGTCTTACCCTGCTTCATGGCAAGTGTACCACACAGCTGGAAACCTCCAGGCAGTCATGTAAAAGGACGGAAGGACACACAAAATGGACAATCTGTAGGAACTGGGGACAGCCTCCCTTATTAAAGTATGTGGGGATTATTTTGCTTAATTTTTTCTAAAATCAATTTATGGATGTTGATTAAATTGTTTATCTTTTAGCATTGCAGTTCTTCATTCAGACAAAAGCTTACACTATTAGGAACAATCTGCTATTTTGAACAAGATTTTAGATTAAATTCAGAGCAGAGCAACAGCTTCATTAATTTTTCCATCTGTTCTGTTCAGGTTTGCTGGCTTTCATGTAACATTTAACTTTTGTATGAACACAAAATGCCAAAAGCTAAACTGAGCTCAATTCTATTGTGCTTCAAAATCTGACAGAAGGTAATCTAATAATTTACCTCAGATTTGGTTGAATAGGATAGGCTTCTCATCACTGTTCACCAACTAGTCTATTTAACCAAGGAAAAGAGGGAACATTGAGAAATGCAATTTCCCTAACAATGACGGCAGCCATAGGACCACTCATTGATGTCACAGTTCCACACTCCAAGATGTGAAGTTCTAGGAATTTAACAGTATTTATATTTCTAGGAAAATCCATGTGCCTTTAAGCAACTTAACTTCAACTTTTGGCTGACCTTGTTAAACCTGTGTCTAAACCTGGGAGTTATCCCATCCAAGCAAGAGAAAACAGTCTACAGTTAACAATCCAGTTAACTTTTTCCTCAGGAAGAAGAAAGCAAATTATTAACAGTTGATATTAAAGAAACAGAAAATATGAAACTGAGAGTAGCTAAAAAAAAAATCCTAGACTCTCCAAAAAACAAACAAACAAACAAAAAAAAAAAAAAAAAAAAAAAAAAGTAGAGATCCTGAAGCTGTATTGCAACAGATTAAGTTACTGTCAACTAGTTCCAAAGGTTCTTAACACACTGACTGCACCAGCCCAAGTTCTGTGAAGCAGGAGCAGCCAAGAGGCCAAGCCAGGGCATTTATCACAACAGCTCAGAGTCAGCAAAAACCAAAGAGCTGAATCTTGATGTCTTGCTAGTTAAAGAACAGAGCACTATCAAAGATGTTCTGACCTTCTTTCCAGCATACTTAAATCTATGTAGATGACAATGATTCTGGTTTTGAGGTCCAGTCAGAAATACTTCAGAGGTTAAAGGTTTTTATACATATTAAATTATCATCCACACTTTAGATTATGGCTTCTATTGCTCTAAATGGCTTGTTTCAAAATAATTAACGACCATTTCTCTTCCTGAACAAAGGGTAGCTCTCACACTTACGAAGTCCAGAAAGCTTTTACCTAATCTTTAAGACACTGACAATAGGAGCTTTGTGTTGTGGGCTGATCTAAACACATTAATGGCATATGCATATACATATAATTTTATTTAATACATACATATATATATATATATATATACATATATATATATGCGCACCATAGTCCATAATATATGGACTTGAGTTCAGGACTTAAGGTACTGGAAAGAGAAGAAAAATTTAGATGGTTGTGTAGCATGTACAACCGGTAAAGGTGTGCAGAGAAACATCAGGCTAGAACTAAGTACCTTATAGACCAGGCACTATGTAAGCACTGTCAATCACAATGTGCTTTTCTATATGTCCTAACACCAGACACAAGAACATGAAAGAACAGGAACAGCTGTTATATTGCTGTGAGCTCCATCTGATTTTATGATCCTGGCAAAATTTTAAATTCAGAATCTCCCATGTTGCTCTCTGAGACAAATGTATTTCCCAGATGCCAATGCTTCAGTTTTACACATGTCAAGGGAGGAACTTCAGACCAAGTACAGATCTCAAACTCACAGCGTGTCTAACATGAAGAAAGCAGCACCTGGCTGCTTGTTCCCCTACCTCTGATTTGCCATGGATAATTTTCAGTCTTTAACTTGCCAGTCCTTTACAGAACAGTCATCACTGTTTTACCCTTGTTCTGCAGAAGGTTAGCTCTTCCAAGTCTTTTTTTCAAAAACATTTGACCAACTCTTCATCTGATTTCTGATCTATTTCCAGCCAAAATCAAATGTTCAAAGGAATCATAAATAGATCAACTTTGAGTGTCATGAATATTGCAGATTGGTACAAACTCTTCACCAAGAAACCCAGTAACACAGACACTAGCAAGGATGTCAAATTGTAGCAATTTATCTTTTTTAAATCACTTTCTCCCATAGCCCAACCCTAAAAACACATTAATTTAAAATGTTGATCAATTCTCAGTGAACAAATGGCTTCCTTCCCCTACTGTAGCTCACCTAACCTATGCCAAAGTGCAAGAGGTACTGGATCAAGCAGATGGAGATGTTACAAGTTACCAGGACTGGATGGCCAGTGTACACTTTTAACTACCATTACAGACAGTCCCTGTGCCAGATGACTAGCAGACCACAAATGCCCATGTCATTCTCATCCACAAAAAGGGCTGTTGAGGGAATCCTGCAACTTACAGACTGATGAGCCTGATCTCAATCCCTGGTAAAATTGTAGAGCCTGTAATAGGAGTTATGAGCCTATGGATAGATATGGACATTTTGGAAAGAATTTACATGCTTCTTCAGAAGGAAAATCCTGGCTCACTAACCACAGAGTCTCTGGAACAGATGACTAAGCAGAAGGAAAAAGGTGATACATCAGACATATCTGGATTTCAAAAAAGTCTTTGGCAATGTTAAATACTCGATAAGCCAATGTTGCTAAGAAATTGGATTAAAAATAACTATTAAAAGCTGAAAGCTGGTTAAAGGGTAGGAAGGAAACCACAAAAATTTAATTCATTATCATGAGTTGGTGATTAATTTATTTATAAGGCAAACTACCTAACTATCAAATAAACTGGACATATTTAGTGTTACATAAAAAGTAGTTAAAGTAGTTAATTTAAATTAGTTTAAATTAGTTATGTAGTTAAAATTAGTTAACTAATTTAACTACGGAAGTTAAATTAGTTTTATACCAATTATTACAAGAACAAAAAAAGTGAAGTTGTTCTAAATTTTATCACTACTACCTTTATTTCGACAGTTGATTTCAAGAACTGACAGAAACCAGCACAATAAATACAAAAGTGAGAGAAAAACATGTATTTTATTTGTTTTGAGGCAAAAGGAGCTCATCTCATTTAGATCAAAGAAATGGAGAGCAAATGATTGAATCAAGTTTTTAAGAATTTACAGAAAACAGAAAAACCATCTTCATGTTTATCACACCAATAAAAAACTGAATTTCCTATGAACTCCCTATTCCTTTAGAAAGCAGTTCCTTTAGGCTTGGCACATTTTTTTATTGCCCACTACCACACTTCACATCTTTGCTTGTCAAAATGTTATATTACCTATGTAAACATCTGTTTTATGTGTAAACTTCAACAAGTAAATGGGAAAGCCTACTAATTTTTCCACTCCTCAAAAAATTAAGTATGAACTAAATAGCAAATTAATTACATCATATTCTATGTAATACTGTTTCAACAAGAACTAAAGCCTGTTGGATTCATAACAAAAAAGATGCAGAAACAAAAAGCAGATGTGCAGTGTCATGCATTAGTGTAATAACATTATAAGGCAATAATAAAATAGGTAAGTTTTATTTTTAACTATACTCCCCAAGACAAAAGTCAAGCCTGTTCTCTTAGTTCATTTTGGTAGTGTAGGCTTTCTTCTTTGCTCAAGCTGAAAGTGTTAACTTTTAGCATACTCACCTGTTACTGTGTTTGATAAGAGATACTTTGGTCAAAATACATGAGGATTTAAATTTTGTGCAACAGTGGAGTTTATATGTTTTTAGTTCAAAATCTTTACATTGAAATAAAGAAAAACTCTGTTCCCAAAGAATCAAATTGGGTAAATAGGAAGAAATACTTGAAATTAAATACACCTAAACTAAACAACTCATGAACAGTAATATCTCTGCAGGAAATAGAAGTTCATCAGCCTAAATCAAAAGACTGAGTTAATACTATTCTTATAGGCTTTTTGTTGTTGCTTTGTTCACTTCAGGCTCAGATTGAGTGAACAAAAATAATCTCATGGCAGTCTGGAAAGCCAGACATTACCAAAGATTTCCTTTATTGTTCAATGGGCCTTTGTACTGCAGAGCATAATCAACCCCAACCATTTCATACAAGAAACTCAAATCACATCTCAAAGTTGTTGCAAATGATCTCAAAGTAATTATAGTATCACAGTAATCAAAATGACTGTTCTTTTCCCTCTGCTTATAACTTAATCTAGTATCTGTAATTTTTACAAACTGCAGTTCACATTAAAACATTTGCTGATAACAAAGCTTTTCTTTGAAAGCAACACTGCTTTACATCTAGTCAGGCAGCTTGTGCATATCAGAGCACTCTGTCAAGAGAGACATGGAAAAGGGTAAAGGAGAAAAAAGCTGAAATATGGCTGCAGTTTATCTGTGCCTCTAATGCACTGCAGAATTTCAGGCAGCACTTGAGACAGCAAGTTTCTTCAGATGATCCATAAATACTTGTAAGCTGACATCATCAGTAAGAATGGGTGCTCCAGACTCCTATGAAATGAGGGAAAAAAAGAGACCTGATTATACACATTGTGAAGAAAAAGCATTTTAAGACACAATATGTTCCATTGAATAAACATTTTATAAATTTAGCAAGATCTTAGAAGCGTATCATTGCTGAAATGCTGACAAAAAAACCCAGCAGACTGTACATTTACATAAATTTTCATACATTTACATGAATTCAAGCCTAAACCACAACTACATTCTCTTCCATTAACACACAGAGCAATGACTTGCTGTATAGCAAGACCTTTACACCAGCCATACAAAACTCAAGAGCTGCCAAATACTAATTTACAAACTTTTACACATAAATAAAATTTCCACAGCACAGCTCCTGCATCATTCCTGCCTCAGTAGAGCAAAAAGGAGAGAAACAGTAATATGCAAATGACACAACCAACAAATCAGTATCTGTCAGTAAAGCTCAGACATATCAAAATGGTGAAAGAAGGAAACAAATCCCCTAAGGGTCTGATTTGACACTAAGTGAAGGTCATCCAATCTCCTTCTCAAAGAGAGGTGGGCCTATTCTCTCCTGTGGCTCTCTACCACCTCAGAGAAAGACCAAAAGCAGCTGAAACTCACAAGCAATAAGATCACAAAAGAACTGAAAAAACCTTTTGGGTGGATTCTTTCAATTTCACAAATCCAAGAAGTTCAAAATGATCATGTTTCAATTACTATTTTAAAACAAATTTAACGAAATCAAATCAGCAGTTGACAAGTCTGCAAATATTACACAGTAACTCCCTTAACTCTTTTGAGACCAGTCTAGCACTATTTCCATTTTCAGATACAGGAAGAATTCCTGTACAGCTCAACAATTCAACCTTTTCAAAGGTACTAAGCATCCATATTTCCAAATAAAACCAGAGCTGTCAGAACTCTTGTGAAGTCTTCCAAAACACAGACACAAAAGTCCTAATGAGGATGCTCAGAACTCAGAAGTCCTAGTGAGATGCTGTTTTCTGATACCTGGCCAGAAACAGTTGTCAGTGAACAACCAAGAGACAAATCCAAGTGCAGAAAGATTTCTTGGATCACTATGATACACAGCCACTCTCAGGGAAGGCACACTAAATTAGCTATCATCTGATGGCAGCAAGATGAGATTAAAGTTCTACTTCCAAGCCTGTCAAATGCTAAGTCTGAGCTCTCTTATAAGAATCATAGAATCATTTATGAAGAAAAGACCTCTAAGGTCAGTGAGTGCAACCATTAACCCAGCACTGCCAACCCACCGCTAAACCATGTCCCTAAGTGCCACATCTACACAATTCCTAAATACCTCCAGGGACTACCACTTCCCTGTGCAGCCCATTCCAATGCTTGACAACCCTTCCTATGAAGAAATTTTTCCTAATATCCACCCTAAATGTCCTCTGGCATATTGAGGCCATTTTTTTTTTTTTTTGGTATTGCTTGTCACCTGTGAGAAGAGGCCAGCTCCTGCCTGGCTCCTTTCAGGTAGCTGTGCAGAGTTATGCAGTCTCCCCTGAACCTCCTCTTTTCCAGACTAAGCACCCCCAGCTCCCTCAGCCACTCCTCACAGGACTTGTGCTCCAGCTCCATTTCCCTTTCCTGAACATACTCCAGCACCTCAGTGTCCTCCTTGCAGTGAGGGGCCCTAAACTGTACACAGGACTCAAGGTGTGGCCTCACCAGCGCCGAGCACAGGAGGACAATCCCTTCCCTGGGTCCTGCTGGACACAACATTCTTGATCCAAGCCAGAGTGCCATTGGCCTTCTCTGTCACCTGGGCACACACTGGCTCATGTTCAGCAGCTGTCAATCAGCACTCACAGGTCCTTTTTGAAAATTTCAACTGCATCTTCAGACACCAATCACATAATGGAGATGCACAAAAAGTTTATCATCATTTTCTGAAAATGCTAGCTATACTACTAAGGCACCTGCCTGCTAAAGGTTAAAGAAAATCTTTACTTAAAATATTAAAAACCAAACCAGGCAATTCATCACCTCCTGAAACATGTTTTCAGTGGTGTGTGGGTGCCCTCTTCAGGTCAATGTGGACTTTCAGTTGTGCACAAAATAAAATATGAAACAATCCAGGAATGTCATGAGAAAAAAAAGAGCAAGATGCAAATCAGTTTTAAATTTCTCCCAGATACTTCTCATTTCATAATTAGTACTTGATTCAATTTTTTTTTTTACAAAAAACCTGCAAATGCTATCATATCAAGTACTAGCATATTACCTTGAGCACACATAGTGCAGTGCCCCTGGGAAGATTAATACATCACTTCTTATGTTACCCTAGAACTAAATTATTTTCAGCATTAAAACGGACAGCTATCTTTTGCAAGATGTATCAGTCTCACCTATCCAGCATGAAACATTATCCTACATCAGTTGAAGATTTTTTTTTGTATTTACATATGGAATACTGTTTCATTTGCTTATTAATTAAACAAACAGAAAACAGTTGTCCTGTACTGCTGGAAATGTGGAAATTTCAAAAATTTCCAGGTAATGTTTAATTTAAAAATAAGACCTTCAAAGTACAGCATTTGTGTGTATGTTGAGGGGAAACAAGATGAAGAGAAGCGCTAATGAACTGCTGGTTAGAATACCAACTTTAGAAACAAAAGACTTTGGGATTTGTGTTCAAATTGTGCTGGACCTGACTCAGTACAAAATTTTCAAGTTTTTTCACTCTGGACTTCAGTGATGTTGATTGCCAGAAGCTTCATTAGAACCAATTCATCCCTATGAAAATGTAGCCTGATAAAACCTATTTGACAAAGTGCTATAAAATTGCTTTCTCACTCGTGACTTCAATAGTGTACATCATTTAGCAAAATACTCTAAGAGAACAGTTAATATGTAGCTTCAAACATCTGATGCCATTAGATTTGCATGAGAAGATGACAGTGCACTAGCACTTAGCCACTACAGGAGGTAAATGTGGAAGGAAATCATGGAACAGAGATGCACCACTCAAGAACACAAGATGCTACAGAATGTTTAACTTCTGAATAAAACTTTCTACCTAAAGATAAGTTTTGAAAACTGATTCCTGATCAGCCAGGCCACATAAATTCTGGAAAACATCAGTACATTAGCACCAGTGTATTTTCCAGCTCTTGCTTATAACTACCTTCCAAACTTATTTCTCCCCTTGTAAAAGAAGTCCCTTAGACTTCATGTGAGGAAAGCGCCCTCATCTCCAGTATTTTTAAGATATTGATAGCCATGAGATCTAAAGCTCTGTGATACAGGTGGACACAAGGCTGCAACATGCTGACCTAAAGAGAAGGCCACCAGGCAAAGGTCAAGCAGCCTTTCTAATGGCTCAGCCAGGCAGAAGAAGCAATCCTGAACTGTTACTGTTCTGTTCTGCCCCTGAGCACTTTTCATCCACAAGACAGCTCAGCCTGACCAAAGCTGCCTAAACCCTCATTGTCACTCATTTATACATGAAAAAACACACCCACCAATATTAAAATGATAAAGTGCCTGCCCTTCTTTCATCTTTCACAGCAGCAACAGGGAACATCCTATTTGACTACAGCAGGTATAAAATTATTCTAATTCCACCATGGTGTGGACAAGAATATGATTCTACCTTTCAGACAGGCTGATGGGTTTGCTCCTCTCTCCCTCAAAAGCAGAAACACTGTTTGGTAAGATCTGCATCTCTGCTACTAAGCAGAATGAAACTAAATTTAATTACTGGTGAAGTTAAGTTTAATGAATTGTAAATGGTTTACTTAGCTTAATCAATCATTGTCTAGCCTCAGATTATTTAGTACTAAGGCAGTAAGTGCATTTATCAGTGACTATTCCAAATCTTTTTATCTGTTGCCTCAACAAAATATCTGCTTTTAACTTTGCAAAACTAAACTGTTTCAAAGTCCTTTGAGGGGCTCTGTCAGGCAAACATCAAATCCATAGTCTTAGGACAACATTGTCTAAGAAAGTAGGCTAGACATGAAAGCAGCCTAACAGAAGCTTAAAATAGTAAACCAGATCATTTCTGTCTGAAGAAATAAAGCTCATTTTTCTTAACTTCTGTAATTTCGGTCACATCAGACCAAAACTGCATTTCTTTTTCAGTTTCAAAAACTTTACATTATTACTTATATGTACCTAATGTGCCACTTCACTTGCCTTCTGAAACAGGGTATACAAGCTTCATCAGCAGATTCATACTCACCTGTCCCCATGCATACATGTTGTTATGAGTCTGAGAGGGATTTACTTTTGAAAGCAGGAATCGAGCCTTTAAAAAAATAAAACAAAGACAAGAAATTGATTTTCTCAAACAGAATTTCCCTGCACTCAGAAAAAAATTGCATATGTATGAAATATGTCATTTCTATTACCCAGAGATACAGACACTGCAAACAGCACCTCTGTAAATAAAGCCACTCACTGATTCCACAGCTCTAATGAAGAACTGCTAGCAACTTTCTGATGCAGCTGAAAGTAAGCTTTTGTCTTTTTCAAGCACTAGCAAGGCAAATGTGAATATCAACAAGACATTAATTAATAAGTTTTTAAAAAATGTCACCAATAGTAATTCTGGCATTGGTTCAGAGACCCAGACAATTACTGCCTTTTCTGCCCTACACAGTTTACACAAAGAATCTGAGACTCCAAGTCAGTATGATTAAAACAATAATATATAGCAGGATTCACAAATTAGGGAGAAAGCTACTATTAAATATCTTGTTCTGTAAAAGCTTTAGGAGTCAAAACATTGATTTGCAATTTATGTGTATTTTAGCAGAGAAATGGATGTTTACTACCAAAGATATCTCACAAAATTACTAACATATCATTTCCAAGATTATATAACATACACTTACCTGGCTTCCTCCATGCTCTGTATCAATGTATCTGGGCATTGGAAATCTGGAATGCAGAATTTCTTGGGCATCGTCTACTGGAGCTTGTAGCAAGTGGTGGAAATTTTCATATTCTGGCATATCTTGGTACCCCGACTTACGCCACTGTGCTATGGTCTGGGGCAGGGGAAAGAAAGTTTAGAACTAATTCACCAAACTTTCTTAGAGGATACACAGGTCTTTTCAGAGGAGAATGAGCCATTGCTGGCGTCTTTTCTATCACTAATCCCTTTCTGCCCTATAGTATGCAAGTTAATTTTTAAAAGCCAAGATGTGCAGGTAACACGCTACTAGATTTTTTTTTCAAACTCTTAACAATTTGTGGTCCGTTTGTATTTCGTCTTTTCTTGTCATCTTTTACATGCCAAATATTTTGTTTGGAGGAGGTCAAAGGTATTATTTACACTTCTCTAATATGCTTGTCTATGACAAATAAGAAATAAGTATTTATAGTGATACATTTCAGAGTCCGTAGCACAACCTCCCCACCCTCTAGGAGAGAAGCTGGCTGCTCAAGGTCACTGATACAGGCAGCTGCTAGAAAAGCCCTGCTAGGGGCTGCTTAGAAAGCTGCTAGGGACCCTTAGCAGGGGCTCCTCCCTCCTCTGCTTGGAAGCTGCTTTTAAACTGAGGGTCTCATTCCTGGCTCCTGCCTGATTTACATGCCTGGACCAGGCCATGTAGCTACTGATCTGGACTCCCCACTCAGGGACAGGACTTCATGGCGAGAACTTGGAGATGCCTCATCCCCATCAACTTGTCTGGTGATCTGGACTGAAGGCTGAGTCTGGCAACAGCCCACAACTGCTCTGCTTGTCTTGCTCAGGTACACTGGGGACAGGTCCTCAGTGACAAGACCCTGCCTGCCTTGCAGCGATGCTCAGCCCCTGTTCCCCTTCCCTCAGGGAGCAGCGCACCACTGCTGCTTGCTGACAGCACCTTACAACAATGAGGTAATATTCTGCTATTTAAGAAGTGCTGAAGTTTAGTAAATATTTTATCAGTGCAGCCACAAGGACAGGATCCAGAATAGTATTTTTCAAATTCTCAGCTATGAACAGTTGCAAAGCAGTAAAAAGCAGCAGCTCAATTTCTCCAGGGAGGCAGAGCAGTAACAAGTCACAAACACTTTAATTTTATTAGTAAGGAATGTCTATCTACCAAACTGCCAGGAGCAGTTCCACTCCTCCAAGACAGTACAGACAAAGGGTAACTATAAACTCTGTGTTCTGACTACCCATCCCTGAAGAACCAATTTAAAGGTCTAAAATAAATGAGTGAAAAGGGGGAGGAGGGGGAGGCAGGGTATAACACTCTCTAAAGTAGGAAAAATATTGATCTAAAAAAATACTCTGCATATTGAAGGTAATTCATCTCAAACTCATCATAAGAAACAGGACCAAGATGTCAAGTCATGTCAGGTATCTGCATAAAGACATGTTAAACTACCAAACTACAAACATGAACCATGACTCTGCTGTCAGCCATGCAGATGAGAGGGTCAGGCACTGAGGTGCATGAGAATGGAACCTGACTTCCAGTGATTTCCATAAGGTATCACTCCTACAGAAAAAGAGTATTTGTGTAAGAAATGACAACTCTCACCTCTCCATGATAAATAAGGATTTGGAAAAAGGTGTCCATAAGGAGAATGCGATCTGGTAAAATGCTGCTGCTATCCAGAAGAACAGGCTAAGATTTAAAAATAAATAAAAAAACTATCAACTGATGCAGAATTGACCAATCATATGGCATTGCCAGATTTTTTAATCAGTAACTTAGGAACTTTTTCAATCACTTACTAAAGCTCCATATTTGCTCCTTTTCATGTTACACATCTGCAACCCACACAATTTCATTCTGAAGTTATCCTGCCTGATTCTATGTCTGATACTTCATGAAAGTAATAAAAAATGTATTCAAGAGCTGAAACCCCTTTCATTATTATGCACTTTACTAGTCTTTCATGTACCTTTGTATTTACCCATACAATGCCATTAACTTGAATTGTATTTCAATGCATAAGGATTCAGCAGTTCAAGTGTAAGATTTGGAGTTTGTGGGTTGTTTGGGGTTTTTTTAAGTCTTGTTCTTGCAGCATATTAGTACTGTGCATATATATCCCCCAGTACTATATATAGTAAATACTCATGATTTATGAAATCTAATAAAATATTTAAGGTTTTCAGTCACCTTTTTAAGGGTAGTGACACTGCATCAGTGCTATATAATTTAACTGAATCAGTATTACTATAGATAATGTTAACTATGTTAACTATTCCAAGAATCAAGAAACAAATATTATTCATTCTACACTGAGACATAAGCTCCTGTTTAATCATATTTATCTTTCAATCACCAATGGAACTACTTGGTTTTCACACATGGGAGACTTGCAAGCTGCTCTTCACAAACCACATTATTACTTTCATTTGAACTCCACTTCTAAAAGTCTTTTTTAATATCCTCATGAACAATCTAAAAAATAATCCTAAAAAAAGTTAGAAATACAACCTGCCAAGATCCTTGACTACTATGTTTGTTTTCACTGCCTCACTCTCTTTTATGTAACAGACTACTTTCATTTTATCTGCTGACACAAAGAAGTGCCTGACACTTCTTTCACAAGCTTCTTAGAACACCAGCTTTTTATTTTAGGTTTATACAGAATGTGCCATGACAAGGTCAGTTGGAAGGTTCTGTACTAAACACATAATGGGAACCATATTAAAATTAGAAGCTTTGGATTAAGGCAATAAAATCGAGGAAATTTTGTACATTTTAAAAAAACACCTCAACTTTTCTTTCAGGCAACAGTGAAAGTACATTTTTACATAAAATAATTTTTTGTTTATATTTATATTCTGACTCCACAAAGCCAAAAATACCCTCAAAAACTAACAAAAAGTACCATCCTTAAGTTTAAAACATAACCTCTTTACAAAGTGACTTTTAGTCTCAAGACTGCTACATCAAAATTCTGAGATATGCCTTGTTCATAGCTGCTTTAAATTAAACGAATGTTATTTCTCATACAATAAATTTTAAACCAATACATTTTATAACATGTAACAGTGAAGACAGCAATCAGCTCTTTCTCAACAAAGCACCTTTTAACCCACTATGGAGTTATTTTACTGATACCTCTGGAGGTCCATTGAAAGAGTAGGCATAAAGAATTGGCTGAACCATGATAAGTGACTGGGTTAGATCTTGGCGCATAAAATGATGACGATAGTAGGAGCTCTCGTCCGGACTGTTGTTAAAAACTTGTAAGAAAGGAGATCTTCTCAAGTGAAACATGAACTGCAAAACAAGAACCACTGTTTTGAACTTTGACAGATCAAAATGATGGTTGTGTAAGGAGAGAAATATTTTCCACAAACTACATGAGACCAGTGTCACAACAAAACTGAATTCCAGCTCCTTTAACATTTTGAATCTCTATAGGCACCTTGGCTAGTTTTTACACACTCCCATGACAGTAAGAGAGGTATCAGAATGGGTAAACCTACAGAGCAGCTTTGAAATGCTCCCTTCACTTCAAGTTCTACATGAGGGAGGTTGCTGTTCTACAACTAAGTAAGTTATAGCATATAAACAGAAAAAGGAACATAAACCACAGCAAAGTCAAACTTTGCTAGTTACAGCATATGCTTTCATTGCTGAAACAAATTCTCCACCTGCTGATTCAATCTCTACACAACACTTACACCTACAGACAGATTAGTGCATAACTGAAACAGAAATATCATGGAAGTGTGTGAAGAGTCCAAAAGTGAAGTATCTGGAGCTATCAGAAGGGAGAAATTTATCAGAATGGATTACTAGCAAAGAAACTATTCAAAGTTTAATACAGTCAAGGTCAAGTTTTCTTCACAGAGAAATGTCTCTTTTCTGGTCAGTGTCATAAATCATATGGGAGAGAAACAATAAAGCAAATCAATTTATTCTCCTCATGTTTGCTGAATTTCTTCATTAGAGCGGCCCTTTTAGAAGTCTCATTATATGAATTACAAATTCAGGTGAGATAAGGATTTCATTGTAAGAGAAACAAAAAAACACATAGACATTTAATTGTAAGGGCAAAGGACAAAAGGAGACACAGCAGCACAGACAAGAGAATTGATTTTCCTAATGTCACATGCCAGACAGTAGTTAGGGGCAGGGGGTCTTGCTCATCCTGATATGCCTTATTGTACTCAGTGCTACAAGGACTTTTTCTTCACTGAGCATTCTCTTCCATCCCTATAGACAAACCCTCCTATAGACAAACTCACCTGTGGATAAAGTGAAAATGTTTCTGAAAATCTGAAAGAGCTTGGATCATCCTTGTGATATTCTCCAAATTTCTGACACTGGAGTAAACAAGAAAATCCATATTAAGAAATATACTTGCATGGTCATGCCATTACTATAAGTTTGGCTTTAACAGGCACATGACTTGTGGTGCTTGCAACTTTGTAAACAAACAGAAACCTAGCAAAAACACTGACACAAGTTCTCTTTTTAACAAGCAGTGATTTTCTTATATAAGAGGCTTTAAGAACTTTGTGTGTTGGTTGTTTTTCCCTCTAAAATCACTAAACAGACTTAGATGATTAAACAGCCCAGAAGAAATTGTTTAAAATTAAATTAATAACTAATTACTTAAAAATCAAAATTAAAATACATTTTTAAAAACAAACAGAAAATTGAACTTTTAAAAAATCCATATGGTTTTCTAGATATTTTGCCCTTTTTTTTGCTAAAAATATTTACTCTACAATATTATTACAGACAACAGAAAGTAGAGAAAACTTTAATTTCTGCTAATCACATGCTAAAATTTCTCCTAATTCCTGGCAAGTATGATATGTTGAAGAAATGTAAATAAATGAAAATACATGAAAAATAAACTGAAAATACACCTGCTCTTTTGTAAATTTAAAATAGAAAATCTTTGTTAATTCTGTATAACTTCATGTGGAAATTAAGCACTCAGTTCATTTTTTGCTTTTATTTTAAAATAAACTATCAATGAACAGTAGTTACAACTTTGTGTCTGCAAGCAAGAAACCCATCTGAGTCATTCAGTACAGCTCGTTTTACCAGTCGTATAAGCTGTCTGTCCAGCCACCTCAGCACATCAGGGCCCTCCTCTGTCTCTGCCCTGTACACTGCCAATCTAGCCATGAGAATTGCAGCAGCTTCCTGGTCAAAAGATGCAGCAATGTTTTGAATCTGGGTCTGTGCATCTGCCCAGCTGGAAAATAAAAACACAGGGATTTGTGTCACAGAGAAAGGAAAAAAATCCAACCTCAAAGCATCCCTTCAAAATTAAGGCAAAGAAACCTTAACAGATAGCAGTTTAACAAACTCAGGCTGAATCTTCAAAAAATCGGCTAGGCAGATTAAATAAGCAGCCTCCCAGTTAACTATTCTTTAATTAGAAATGTTCCTTATTTGTACAGATGCCATGCAACCAGTGAAATAAAATATAATGTCACTAATAGAACAGGTACCATATTTAAAAAAAAATAATGATGAAAGGTTGTGACAGAAAACACCATCCACTAATCACACACTCCCACACAAGTAATTTTCTTGTGCATTTTGCCAGTTCTTTTTAATTTGTAGAGTAAACTATTAATTAAACCTTTCATCAGTCACCAGAATTCTACCAATATAACTAATTAAGTTAACAACATAGTCTTTTCAACAATTAGGGCAATGCTTTTTTCAATAAACTGAATCGTCCATCAAATTAACCAAGCAATGACTTCCTTCAGCTTAGAGTAAATAGAAGTCACAGGACATTGAAAAATGTATTCAAAATATTAAACATAATGTCCTAAAATTGTGAAGTATATTGAATGAAGGAAACAGCAGGTAAAGGTTATACACGGAATACCGGGTATTTACATCCCTCTGAACTGCAGTTAGCATTCTCCAGTTATGAATTGATTTTTGCTATTCCCTAACTCCAAACATATCCTCAGTTTAGGCCACAGAACTTCATTCAAAGCTTCCCCTTTGTCCAAAATCACTTGGCTTTCTTCAGAGCACTCCTACAATAACATTATACAGCCACTGTAACCTCTCAGAGAAAAAACAGTCCACAGAACAAGAGAGGAAAATGTCTCAAACAAGAGACTGCTTACAAAATCTACAAAGTAAAAGGCATATATATAGATACACACGCTGACTTTTCAAAAATTATTCACCACAAGTAAAACATACTTTCTGGCAACTGTGGTCACTCTGATACGTCTCTGTCCACTGGAATGCTGGTACTGAGTCACAAACTGGATTGCACCACGTCCTCCTTGAGGAATGGGAGCATTGTGCTAAGTACAAAAGGAAAAGAAAATGAAAGAGAATCTCAAGATTTTACAGTATGATTTGAAAATGTATAACTAATTACTAGAAATTCTTTCCAATACACAGCCCAAGTTGTATTAATGCATTGTCTGGTGCTTTTGTTACATTTACTACACACAGATAATCAACTTGGAGATTGCTCAGGGATGTCAGAAGCAGTTGCTGGCTTCACCAGATATCTTTAAAGCAACCAATGCTCTCTCCTTACACATGCCCTTACAGAGACAATGTTTTCCAAGGGGTCTTACAATTCCTGGTTTCACCACATTCTATTTGAACACCATGTGACTCACTGGAATTACAGGATAAGAAAACTGATACTAATCTAAAATGTTGATCAATGGATCTCCAACAGCACTGTCAAAACAAAGATTGGAATCCAGATGTAAACTGAAATTTCAAAACTCTGCTCAGTGAAAATACAGGCTAACATGCTATATAAACAATTCAAAAGAGAAGGAGAATTGAAATCAACTATTACACTAAATAATTAGGCCGGTTTTAGAGCTACCAATAAAATGAGCCAACCATAAATATTCAAGAGGTAAAATCAAAACCTGGCTAATATAAGTTCAAGTTTTCAAACCTTTGCATAAATAACAAACTGTGAAATACAGCATACTAAATATATAGAAACTACGGTCAGCTCAGTTCCAAAGCTGCTTCTTGGCATAAGAAAAGGTATGAGAATGAGCACCACTCTTGCTCCTCATATTTTCATCTTCTTTTCCTCAGGGAAACGGGAAATCAGACTTTGTCCTTCATGCATTTCAATGAAACCAATCTTTGCTTGCAAATACTGAGCAATAAATTAAAATGTAACAGGACGTAGTAATTACCTTGTAACTAAAACATCAGAGAAATACTGAAAAGCACTTTTAAATACACAGAGTACAGCATTTCCACATAATGCAATTAAAATATATTCATTAACTAACACCCTGAAAGAAAAAAATTGAATTAAGAGATTACAAACTCAAATCAAAATTTGCAGAGTTCTTTAGTGGTCATTATCACAAACAAGAAGATTAGCCCATCATTAAAGAGTTACTGTCCACCTCTAAACTTTGACAACACAAAATAGCAACATCATTTTTATCCCTGCTACTCTGCTTGGGAGAATCACATAAAAATACAAGCTTTGACAGTCATATAAAGTAAGATTACTGTGTTTAGTAGACAAGTAGACAAATATTTATTACCTGGTTTACCACCTCAAAGTACAGTGCAAGTGTTGTAGTAGGATTAAGACCACAAATCTTCCACTGACAAGTGCCTCCTGTTCCAATCTCCTGCAGAAAGATTTTGTAATACTTTTATAAACCAGAAGTATTTCCTGGTTTGTGAAATACAGCATCTAGCCATTATAGGTAACTGTTTGCAATTACTCTCACAAGCTTTCTCCCTGCTCACTCTGTCGCCTTCTCAGACAAATACTCCTGCAAAGCAACTGCAGTGGTGCATGTAGGAATAATTTAAAAAAGATAGATTGTTGTTTTAAATAATTAATACATTAGAAAGATCAGAAGCTGGCATTAGAAAAAGACTGAAAAAGCAAGTCAGAAACAGGAAAAATACCAGATTTCGCTTAAGCAGAGGCAAAAAGCACATGCAAGTGGAATGACTGTTCTGAGATGCAGCAGTGAAACTTTTAAGTAATAGCTTACACACCGTATTTTACTTACTGTTACACAGTCTCGAGTAACTAACAAGGTAACTCCACACAGATAGCAATGTATTTCAACTGACAATTCCTTTCTGGCGTCAAAGCAACATAAATATCCAGCAAAACCAATTAAAGTAATTCAACATCCATAATGGACACAGGGAAACCAAACATAACTTCTAAGGAAAACTATGCTGGCAATATTGTCACTGTGCCTGTATTCACTTGAAAGCATTATGGCTACAGGACTTGTCCAGTTACCACTGAAATGAGCTGCAGGCACTCTCAATTTATTCATATTCAAATTTGAATTCAGATAATTTCAACAAAAAGGGGTTTGGAATAAAAATTAATCATGATATAACTGCAAAGCCAACAGACGATCTCACAAGTGAATCTCTACTACTTCCTATGAAATAGATATGTAGCTTAAATAAGGATATGTACATTTAATTTATTTTTGGGGTTTTTCATTTTATTGCAATATATTCAATGAAATGAAAAAAATCTGTACCAGATCACCAAGAAAAAAAAATACTGGTTGTATTGAATTTTTTATATTCACAAAGATGCAGTCATAAATACAACAAAAATTTAAGGAATAAAAGTGCTTGATTAAAGCAGGCCATTTGTAAGCAGTTTCATACTGGTAAGTGCTCTACTATGCAGATTCTTAGGGACAATAGTGAAACTTCTCAAATGTAAGACATTTTCGTCACTTGCAGGAATTATTTATTTATTGGTAATCAAAAGTTAGTAATATTAAATTATAAGAAAATAAAAAATTAAGTCTAATATAATTTAAAAGTTTAAAATTTAATTACTTCAGGAGCCTGCAATAGATGGATCTTTCAATCAATTAATTAAATGTGCGTTTGGTGAAACAGCTACAGAAGGGATGTTTCCAGTCTTGCGTCCTCCTGTTCTGTCAATTCTTTCTAAAAAATGTATTTTTATGGTTCCCTTTGGATAAAAGGACACAGTTCTGATTTTAACAATAAAGCGTGCTAACTCATTTTCTACTTGGTTTCTGTTACATCATCATATAACTTTTGTATAATAATTTTAAAGCAACTAAATCTAAACAAGTAACAATGGATCTCCAAGGTCTAATACAATCAAATCTGACCTAGTAATGAATGTAAGCTTGCATGTATTTAATTTAGAATTGGTAAAAAGTGACCATTTTGTTCCATTTATGGAGGCTTCAGCCTCTCTTCAAATCCAGAAATCTTAAATCCTATTTTTCCATAATAGGACGTTACCTTTATTTTCAGCAAAGTTTACTCACATTTTCTGAGACACAAGGTCCCTTAGAGTTGAGAGATACACAGGGTCCAATCGCTCCAGAAATCTTTACTTCTCTTGAAGTCTTCATATTTCAAATAAAAATATACATTAACATGCCATGCTAAAGAATTCAGTCTCATTTTATTGTTAGATAATTTAAATCTCAAGGCATACTACATTACTGATACCTTTGGGAAAGGTTATAATAATGCTTGATACATCTGAAGACACTTTTCACATGCTCAGATTCTACATTTAATTATGTTTATTAGCTATACTAATTAGTATATCTTAACAGCATGAACATAAATTAAAACATGGAGAAAAGCAGCTTGATTTATAAATATAGGAGCCTAGAAAGTATATGGGGTAATGTTTCCTATCTAATGAAAGGATTAAAATATTCAAAGGTAAGATTAAAACTGAAGACTTTGTAGTGTAAGATAAGCCTACACACATCTGATAAAGAATTTCTGCTCTATATCCTAAACATATTTAGTTATTAAATTAGTTATTTATATTCTTCCAATGTCACTTTCCTCTTTGAAGTGATCTGTACATCCCTCTAGAACTGGGGCTCCCTTTTTACATTTTCTGGGATCTTTCAACAAAATTCACATCAATCTGTATATGAAAAAAAGAGGGTTCAACTATTTGTCTTATTAGTAAAAATTTAAACAGAATTTTACCAAAAATGAAAATAGCCTCATTCTTCTACAATATGGGATTGGAATATTTTTCAAGAAACGTCAAGGAAGATAGTGCCTGAACCTACAGCATATTCAGCTCTAAGCTTATCACAATTCTGAAGGCAAAAAACATTGTTAAAATGCCAGAATGGATTCTGATAAGGATGGAAAGTGAAAGAAGTTTTGTCCTGGAGTACATTGAGAAACTGACTTACCCAAAACCAAGAAACCACTGATATCAAAACCTAAACATTCACACTGAATGCAAGGTGAGAAGAACTACCATAATACCTAACTCACATTTACACAATCCCAGAACTACAGAAAGATAGCTAGGACTATGTACAGGCCAAACTTAATACATCTGTTTAGCAAGTTCCTAAAAATTCCTTAAAAGGACAGATTCCAGTTTGTAGCCATCCTATTCCATTGTTTCACTAACAGACTGCATTTTTGTACACTTACCTTTATTTCTAATGTACCACCAAATCCCATCTTAAATTGTCCTTGCATATCTTTAGTGAATACTCTCTGAAAAGTTTGTTTGAATAATGATGTATTGAAAGAGTCTCCCATTACCATGTAGCCTCTAGACAACAACAAAACAAATAAACAAAATCCATGAGTTAAATCAGTTTATTTACATAGCTAGTTTTTATTAAAGGCTAAAACTAAAGACAATTCACTGTGAGACATATTTCTACCTTCTTAAAACAGACTAATGTTAAATTAGTATTTTCTACAATGTTAAGGATGAAAGTTTGAAGTGAGCTTCTTGCCCTATGCATCTTAAGGGCATTACAGTATGTAACAAAATCTTTTACTGGGAAATACTGTAGTAGACTTTCAAAACTAAGGATGTCTTAAGATCCTGTCATACAAAGTCTTTACTTCTGATAGTTATCATTCCATACTATAGTATTTTGTGTAGCTCATTCATTACTTCAGGGTTAAATCTATGCTCAAGCAGCATGATTTATTTTTATGCTTAGCCACATTCTGCGGATGTAACTGCAGCAGTTGCCACTTGTCATGAAATAGTACACCCTGCCTTTAGAAAATATTAATGAGAGATATTATTTTCAGTCATCAAAAAATGTTAATTAAAAAATTTCAGTGAAGTACATCAATAGGTCAAACTTTACATCCGAAGGAAGTTTCCAGGTGGATACTAAAAAATAGAAGAAAATAGACATGGATAGAATCAGAAATTCCTCCCTGAATGCAGCATATAGCCAAAACCAAAATAGAAAAGCTGTAGGAGAAATAAACAAACTATACATAAAGGCTACAGAAATACAGTGAGTCAAAGGAGCAGACAGAAAGAGCAAAACAGTATAAACAAAAACACAACTCGAGTTTGATGCAGAAAAGGAAGAGGTGTCAAATATGCCGGTAAAATCAAATTTAAACATAAATATCTTGAATGGTGAAAGCTCAGGCTATACACACAGCTCCAAGAGAAGCAGTGATTAGCATGGCCAAGCTGGCCTGAAACCCAGGAGCTGTACCTGATAGTCATCTAAACCACAGCTGAACCTATAAACGACAATGTATAAAAGAATGGCATAAGCAAGGCAGAAAGAATAAGAAAGGGTTTGTACCACTCTGAAGAACAAGAAAAATAAGGACAGGTCATTATCTTTACTGAAACCTGCCACTTACACAGATACACACAGAAAAACAGAATCAGTGTATCTGATAAATTGTTTGTTTAAAAGATATCCAAGTTATTCAAGCCTAAAAAAAATCACATTAAAAGGAAACAGCAAATCCACTTCTGATTAAACCAAAAATTGTGGTGACAAATCTGCCAGAGGCCAAGATATTTTAAAATTCCAGTACAAACGCAGCCATCACAGTTTGTCTGTTTACACTTTTTTTTTTAAATAGCAGAATTGTTTGCAAGCGCTTCCTGTTTAACAATTTTAAACCGCATCTTCATATACTACAAAAAAAAAACCAAACAGGCACATACCCAGTGTAGTTGGGACAACACTTCATCTCCAGTAGACCAGTCTGATCCAATGCACATGCATAGATGTCAATAACGTGACCATTTGTTGCAGCTCGATTAGCCAGGGCTTCAAAATGCTAAATACAAGATGAAAATACAGTTCATAGCAATTTACAATGTGAACTCTCCTCATCTTCGCATTAAATCTTAAAGTCACAAAATTTTTCTAAAACAACATTATCAGATTCTATTCACATAAAAGTATATTTTTCATAAAGTTAATAAGACTGGAATTTTCAACACTTGGGGATTTTTTTCTGATCAGCTGAGATCTTGACTCCCACTAAAGAGAACAGTGGTTGCCATTTAAACTAGAAAATTTTACCATCTTCCTTTGAAACATTGTGTTTAGTGCTAGATCCAGCACAGAACTGAATTTACTATTCTAATCTGAAGTGTCTACAATGAGAGATGCCTGCAACTGAGCCAATTGTTTAAGCTCCCAATATAATCAGTCAAGATGACTTCAACAAGTTTTGGATGCAGTTCACCAACCCAAATGTACATTTTAAATTAAACTAGATATGACTAAACTCTACAGCCTAATCCTTCCCTAACTCTTATAGGTAACTTCAAGAGACAGTTTTGAGCACCTGTCTCAGAAGCACCAGCCTTACAACACCAGATACGCCATTTGGTCACATAAATTTCTGAATTAAACCAGAGAAACACTCTAAAGAACTTTAATGTGAGCTAAAGAAGTCCTAACATTTCTGAAGAAATTCTTGAAGAAATACACTATTCAGAGCCCGGTGAACAAAACCACACAATTTCCACCTCTTTATACATTTGCTATTACTAACTGTGCCCACCAATTTAAATGCTTACTTAATAGGAATATGTATGAGATCCCATGACCATCTCTTACCTTAGTACCTTTTTTAACATATTTTGCATTGTCTTTTTCGATGTCATGCCATGATCTTATAGGTAACTTCAATTCATCCCCTACAACCATGCCAGGTCCCTGCGTCGCTGGTCCTCCAATGAACATCATTATGCGTGCACCAGTATTAGGGAAAGTGCACTGCAGGAAATAAAAGACAAATAAAACATTTGGGTTTTGCTACAAACTGAACAAATGAATTAAATATGCGGATATTTATCACACTGATAGGATTGCAACAATAGCAGCATTTTTTCACTCCCAGAAGTTAAATCTGCCAGTAATTCAAAGTTTCAATTTTGCCTTATTAAAATATGTATATGTCTATGAAATTCGAAGCACGTAAGGGATGATATTTACCAGAATCATCCTACAAATCTAATACACATCAATTAGTAAGGTTTTTACATATTGATTGTGGAAGCTTTTCTGCAAGAAAATTATCTAGCTGTAGTTTAGCCTAGCTGCAGCTAACGCTTTTACCTCAAGGAGCCCAACAGCTATAGACAGGGCCACTCCAGAGGAACGCAAGGGCCGCTTTCCTTGTGGAACAGGCCAAGGATCCCGCTGCAGTTCACCCAAAAGATCAGTAAGATTCATATCAATCTTCTGCACTGGTTGCAAAAATCTGGAAACAAATACATGGAAGCAGTTTAGATTTAAATTATTAAATAAAAATTTTATCAATTGCTCACTAGCAATATATTAGACATATATTTGAGACATCTAATTCTACATTCTGGTCTGAATTCAGACCAGTGTCTCTGCTTCATCAAAATAAGGCAGTTTGGAATTACTACATACACACTCAGCTTAAGAGGTTGAGCAAAGAGCACACAAAACTGAAGCTTTCGGACCACTATCCAGAAAGAACCTTAACTAGTCAAAAGAACAGAGCAGATGATGACCTGTGAATTTCAAAAACATGTTTTCCTGCTTCAGTGACAATCAAAGATCAGGAGAAAAATTAACATAGTAAGATCTCTTTCATGCTGCTGCAAGCAGACTACATACGCAGCTAATTTTTAGAGGGCAGAGACAGCAAAACTGTCTTTCAGTAATTTCATTAATTTCTTCTATATCACAGTGAAATACACAGGAAAATCAAACACCAGCTGCAATTTCCAAATGAGAGACCAAAGGGGACGGAAGGGGAATAGAAGAGGGAGAAAAAAGGAAGGCACAACTGGCTATCTGCATAAGGGGCACTAAAGCATCTATTAACACTTTCCAGCACACCAATCAACAGAAGAATCATTACTATTATTATTTATGTATCTTTAACATGCCTCTCAGAGCACTTCCAAAAATCATCAAGATAATATTACTATTATCCATTGAGTCAGTTCTTCCCAGTACAAACTGTAGGAAAGAACAGTCTACTAATAAATTTCTGCCTGACCAAGAAGTTTGGCTGTCACTTTATTGTTTTATTGATCATAAAACCTAGGTTTTCCAGTACATTAGTGGGGTCAAGGTATAAGTTTTAAGATGTTTCAAGTAGATTACCTGTTAGAAGGTGGTGGCTGCTGCACCTGAGGACCACGACCGACTTGTGCAACAGCTACTTTTGTAAGCCCCAGCATTTCCTGTAGCCAAATAAATAAGATTCTATTAGAAAATTTGTTTATGGACTATTTCACCATTAGCACCTTATTGATTTCTTTTTGTTTGCTTTTGCTCGTTACCTGAAGCTGTTTTGCAGAGAGGTCCTTTGTTCCTCTGAAGACATAACTTTTGGAAATTCCTTCACAGCCAAGCTCATGAACTTGCACCATTCGGCCAAAGGTAATGAGACCTACTAATGCTGTTGGTGGCAGGAGACTGAGGGACATTTGCATGGATTCCTTCAGAGCTTGCAAGTCTTCATCTTCCATGCATGTATCCACAACATAAAGAAATATCAATGGCATCTGAGGACCACGCTTTGAGAAACAAAATTAGAATCATATGAAAAACAAGTCCTGCAATATTTAAAGGATCAAAAATGAACAAGTAAGGCACATCTTGTAAAAGTTTTAATTTTAATCATACCTGTAATGTCAATGTTTCATCTAACTTAACTGCCTCTCAATTAATAATCAGGATCCAGAACAAAACCCCCACCAAAGTGAAGTCTGTACAAAAATTAAATGCTTACAACAGAAGAAAAGAAAAAATCCTTTCAGGATATCAAGTAATTTTGAAGCATGAGCCAATTACATACATCTTTCAAAATACACTGACCTTTTATTGCTCCAAGTAAACATAACAGTCATAAAACTATTCACAATTATAAAAGATTCTAGCCTGATGACAGTCAATGGCATTTTACCTCCTGATTTTTACTCTAGATATCATCAGTACTTTTTATTCTATCTAAATAAATTTTGCTGTATTGTAAGCAAACATTCCCTTTACTTTGCATTACAGGAGTTGGTAAAAAGTACAGATTCTGTTCAGTATTCCCTCTTCCTTTCATTAAAATTTGTAACACTCAGTGAGGATTCAGATTATGATTTGCCTCACTGAGGTCTTACAAATTTTAATCCTCAAAAATTAATTTAGAGGTTAAAAATTTGAAATTGAAAATGTCTGCAATTCAGAGGTTTAGGTCCATTTTTTATTTCTATTCAAGTAACACCTATCCTGAAACAGGATGAATATTAAAATTCAAACACCTGAATTGAATATGTATAGGCTGTTCTCTCGAAACCAGACAGCACTAGAACTAATACTCATCATTCAAATACAAACTTAAATTCAAATGGTTAATGAGAGGTAAACGAACAGTAAAATCTGAATTTGAATACTTCAGCAAGCAACAGAGGTAAGCAGCCTCCTGACACAAACACAAATTAAACTCATTGTAAAGAAATAGACCTAATTGAAGTATCACCTTTAGAGGAGAACTCTCTTTTTAAACCAGTCTTATAAGCCATCCCAATGCTCTTATAAAATGTTTTCCTTTTCCAATTGGTGGCATCAATGTTCAATCTACTAACAAGCACATAAATACTCAGAGTCACTAAAATAGAGTGAAGAAGCAAAATGGAAATTTATTCTTTTTGTATATTGCAAGGTGCTGGATGTTCAATATTCTATTTAATGATTTTACCTGTACTACATATTCAATGCTGGAGAACTGAGGTAAAAGTTCAGCTGGCTGATTCATTTCAGATATGCCAGCATAAGTAGGAGGAAACTGCAAATAAAAACACAGAAATTAAATGTAAATAAAACATAATTATAAAATAAGAAAAGTAAAAAAAATCCAGACATTTTTCAACAGATATTCACTACTGCTGCTACGGAAAAAATCTCAATGCAATGTCTGAAGATACAATTGCACACTCCTGCTCTTGCTGCCAATTACAGTTTGCAACTGTAATTTGAAAAATCAAGGTTTTCATTTTACCTCATAAAAATATTTTCTATATACTGCATTTTTTATTTTTCTTACCTGGTTTCTCTGGTAACAAAAGTTGCAGGCCCAGAGTTTTGCTCGATAATCCACTTGGCTATAAAAATACAGGAAAAGTTTATACAGCATGAACAATTCATTTTCCTCCACTCACCCTAGAATACATGTCTTTAAAACTTCAAAAAATACACTGACTTTAAAAAGGTTCTTTTGAATATACTTTCTCCTAAATACCCACATTACAAACAGAAAATAAGTGGAGCCTTACACAGATGTATCAGGCAAATTACTGTGTTTAGGGAGAAACAATGGTCTTCAGGAAAAAGATGTAAATAAGAAATTTGAAAATACAGACTCAGCACCTATATTAGAGCCTTTATCCATGGTTTTAGCATTTCTTTTAAACTCTCCCTATCTCTGAATTTTTTGTCTTTTTCTGCCTCTATCTATTAGCTGTCAGAGTGTGGGACTAGCCTGAATATACATTATGCCCTAAAAAAACAGGCTCCAACATGACAGCTATCTCTGTCACAAAAACAACATTGCTTTCAAATGATGAGTCTACTCCTTCTGTCTACATTTTTATTAGTATTCAGACAGTTAAAAAATGCAAATTCAATCTTCACACCATAGAGATGTCTGAAAGTCCTAATCACATCTTAAGAGAAAGTCACCTTAATAGTTCTCAATGTACACTTCTTCCTATTACATCTTCTCCAGTCTACAAAAGCGAAAACATTTTCAAAATATCATTGAATCTTCAGGTAAGTCCCAGTATGCTGCATACAAAACACAGATCTATTGCTATCTAAAGTCTTTACTAGTTATAGAGGCTGCAAATTACCTAGCCTGAAGTGCCACATGGGCTTCTAAAGTCTCCTCAGATTGAGCTTCTAACCACCCTTTCAGGGGGAAAAAAATCCAGCCATTACTAGCACATACCACACAGGGAAAATGTACACAGTTCACTGCAATGCTGGCATCTGTCTGACTCTTTACAACTTTGTCTTTTCATTGTTTTTCTTCCAGCCCTCAATAAAAGATAATGCTTCTGAAAAAGTTAACTTCAACTTAGTCTGACTCCCAGTATAACCAGCCACTGAGGCTGTTTAATACTGAAACACAATTTTACGTCTGCTTTGAAGCTGTCTTTTCTCCCAAGCAGGGACAAGTCATTCATAATATTAAATTTGTTCTACAGGTTCTCTGACATCATGTCTAATCTCTATCCATCAGGACTCTTCCCCTGCCTATCAAACTCCAACCTAGAAATCATTCTGCCTCTTTTCCATATTTCTATAACAGGAATGACATATGAAACACCGCCTCTGCTTGCAACCCAAACTTACCCATGACTAGTCCACAATCATTTGAGCTTGTGCCAACATCACCCTTAAGCTTAAACAGCTTTCTACCCTCTTTTATGCCTATTTCTGATGTTAACTAAAACAGATAACCTGCTTTGGTCCACAGATGAACTAAAGTCACTAATAGATGTAGTTTATTTCACTTGGAAATTAAACTGTATCAGGGTCCAACAGTTCAAAAGACACAGTATTGTAACTTTTTACCCAAGTCATTTTCTAGAGGCAAAATGCAAGAGTATACTAAATCCCAAGATGTATAGTTGCAGAAAAATAACTTACCTAATCAATACTAAGTACATTGAAATGACTCATTAAATGAAAGCAATGTTTTCAATAAATACGTTACATATGCAAAGCTGTGTGCAGAACCTTCTGAGGCCTGTAAGTTTGCGCTGTACAATGATGTGAGGAGGACTTGAACTTCCATGCACCAGATCTTGCACACAGTTCAGCTAGCACTGTTCTCAAGATTCTAAAGCAAAGAACTGGAACAATAATATGCTTTAAGTTTACCATAAGGGATTCAGAACAGCTCGGCACGTGGTCCTACTGCACAACACCGGCTCGTACTGAATAGGAGGCAAGTCTGGCCGTTCTTTCAGGGGCGTGAAGAGGGCAGCCACAGGGACTACCATTCTTGTAGCTTCCAGACGACTTGAAGGCCAAACATTCCAGCTGAATCTAACTCCATCTCTGTCCTCATTCTGCTGGATAAATTCCAGGAAGGTTGTCATGGTCAACTTCTCTCTAACACTAAAATAAAAAGATAACCGTCAGCAGAATGTTGAGATGCAAAGACTTTTAACTACTAAATGCTGAATGCAGGTAGTAACAGTCACACATTCAAATACTGTAAATGAGTTACAGACAATAAAACAGAGTAGAGCTTCTTAAATCCTAAAAGTAATGTGCAGAATTCTAAAGGGGAAGAAAATACTGCTATATAATTTTTTAAGAGTTTCTAACCATATTTTTGGTATCTATCTCATGATGCAGCCTATGTGCAAACATAAAGGAATAGCAACATGACATTCTACAAGAGTACATTCCTACAGCAATGCTAGGAAGTAACTTTGTAAGAAATACAAGTGCTGTATTGCAATATATTATGTACGAAGAAACACTTTTTAAGAATTCTTTGAATTTAAATTTACCATTTTGGCCACTGACTTAAGGCTTTCAAAATGTTCTGCTATGATTACTCAGAAACTGGAGAACTGGGGAGCACAGACACATCTGAAAAGCTCAACAGGTACCTGTGAACATCTGGTAAAGTCAGCAAGGAGCACTCCCTCCCTCCAATCCCAAACTCCTCAGCTATATACACACTGTTCCAGACTATCTGCTGCATGCTACGTGGTACATTTTATAGTATATACAACACAGGTTTTTCCAGGAACTAGGATATCTAAACTCACACTCCCTAACAATTAAGGATTTACTGTAAAAGCCCACATGAACCACCTAAAGGGAAGCAGAAATACTCCTAGGTCTCAATTTATACTGTGACAAGTTAATGAACAGCTATTATAAATGCTGAAACCCTCCTGAATTGGAATTTAAATCAGGAATTCTCCCAAGCACACTGACATTCTTAGTTCTGACTTTACATACATTACAGGAGACCCACAGAAACTCTGAATTTATCAAAACCTACTTCTATCTATCAAAATTATAATGGCATTGCACCTTTAGTTTCTATGACAGCTAAAAACTTTTCAAGCTATTTTAAATAACAGCCTAACTTAACACTTTTATTCTAATTGTAACTTTTAAGAAAATAGATTAACAAAATACATAAAGCAAAGGGAAGTGCTACATTTCACAGTTAATATCCTTAAGAAATAAATCAACTGCCAATATTTTAATGGGCACATCTTGATACTAGGAGCAAATCTGCTCCTAATGGCAATTACAACACAGGGAGCATGAGGGACTTTGTGCATGAGAGCATTTCCACCACTGGAAATTTACTCAAATTTCTGCAAAGCAGGGGGACAAAACTGAGGAAAAGAGAGGATATCTGGAAGTTGTAATTACTACAGAGAAATCAGAGACAGAAAATAACTCAGCTAAGAGAGGAAAGAACAGCCTGGCATTTTAAGAGGATATAGATTTTTAAGAAATGTCTCTCCTAATAAATCAAAATCCATCCATGTTTTGTAAAAAAGTTGAAAAATGGGATATTAATGCAAGAATCTGCACAATGCAACTATCTCTACTATAACCACAAATTGAATAATCTCTCAATTTAAAAATTATTTCCTGAGAAGACAGAGAAAATTGCTACTTAAGACTATTTCAGCCATTCACTGGCAGCAACTACAGACTCACAAAATCCAGCTCCAAACACTGCACACTTTCTGTCCTGAACTTGAAAGTGTTTTCTCCACATTTTGCTCTAGCTATGTTTGAAATGGCTGTACATGGATATTACTTTTACCACCCAGTTATTGCTCCTTAAAGGGCAATGTACAAACACCACTGTGCAGTGACTAATCACATGCACAGAGACACATAAACGACTTGTTGGATTTACTATATTAAATACTATTATTTTCTATTAAGTATGAATTTCCTATTCAGAAGACAAAAGTGGCTAATAATCAAGTTCTCCTCCACCTTTTCTTCTATCCTTTTCTTCCTTTTCAAGAGCCAATAATGCTTACCTATTTCATCATTCATCAAATATGGAACTCTTGGTCTGACAAGTTACACTCAGTACCATTGTTACAGCTATGCAGACACATTTTCTGAGATAGGTGTGGAGATGTATTGCATTATACAAGAGCAAACCCTCCTGGCCTACAGGCTACACACCAAATTTCAGACACCTAAATGCCACAAAATACACACTGCCCACCTCAGAAAACCTCAGAGAAGAGATTTTCAGAACAGCTGAACAGCAACAGTTCCCACTTTGGAGTGTCACTGCTTTACCCTTCCTGCAGATTAGGATATCCAGAAAAAATCAGAAGCCCTTTCTGGTTTGTTTCCTTCCTCCCACTGCTACGGCTGAATGAACCTCGCAACCCTACACCATGAGAATCTCGACTGCGTGTTGCAAAAGAAGGCACACTTGAATTGCATTGAGAGTCACTGGTTGAATATCAGCATCTTTAAATGTTTACACAGCACAGATAAATACGTCGCAATACAGAATATCCCGAAAATAATATCCCCTAATACATATACAGTATCAAAACCTTTTTCTCTACAGCACTGTAAGAGTTCCAGCATAGATAAAGTGAAGTCCCCCATGGCACCATGTGTTTAACTACCACTAAGTGAGTACAGTTCACTGCACACTTTTCTTACAACACACCTATTCTCTCAGTTTATTAGGCACTAACAACCTGGTAAAAGAGATTAATAATAAACCCTTAATTAATTTTTTATGCCCAAATTACATACCAGATACAAATCTATTTCAGTTGAAAGAAGGAACTAAAATACATGAGCAGAATGGTTTAAATAGCTATCCAAAGCAAATTGCTGACATTTTCACCACTCAAACGCAGTCATCCTCCAAATCTACTCTTCCAGACCTATCACTGAAAACTTTTCTTTTTAAACAACCACGGTATGTGATAACCCACCTAAATTAAAAAACCAACACATAACCAAACGCAGCGGGGCCTGCATTTCTTGTAGTTTTACCTACGCTGGAAGGCACCCCAGTCAGTGGCACAGCGGCGCAGGTACAGCAGAGCTCCGGGACAGGGGCACCCCAGGCGCCGCCGGAGAGTGCCGCCCTTTACCCCCGGCCGTGGAAAGGCCGTGCCCCGCCGGCCCTACCCGAGCGCCGGCAGCGCGGCCGAGCCGGGGGCTGCTGGGGGCCGCTCGCCCAGCCCCGGCCCGGCAGGCGCTCCCCGCCGCACCGGAGGCCGCGGGCAGGGCTGATCAGTAGCCGGCGGTAGTCCTGGACCCTCCGGCCGCCGGGGGCCCCGAGACCAGTTTCGGGCAGCCGGAGATCCCCCACTGCCACGGAGGGGACGCGGGCAGCTCCCACCACGCTCGCTCCAGATCCGGCAGCCGTGGGGGGCCCCGCGGCCCGGGCAGCCCCCCGTGCCTCCCGGCGCGGGGAGAGGGGCAGCCGCCTCTCCTCCCCGCGGCACCGCAGCTCCGCCGGCTCGGGCTCCCCGCGCCCTCCGCTGCCCCCTCAGCGCTGCCCTGCCCGCTCACCCGCGTCCCGGCCGCCGCCGCCGCCGCTCCCGCTGCGCTCGCTCTCGCCGCCCGCCCGCTCGCAGCCGCCCCGGCGCTGCCGACGCATCAACATGGCTGATGGGAGAGTCCGCGCCACGTCAAGGGGCAGAGAGCGGGGGCGGGCTGAGCTCCGCCGCTCCCCCGCCCCCGGGGCAGCCCGCCGGCCTGCCCGGCCATCCAGCGGGCCCGGCCTCGGCTGTCCCACGGCTCTGACGGTCGCTTCGCCTCCTTGACAGCTCCTTCTCGCGCGTGTGTGTTCGCTACTCTCTTCGGCTTTCTTCTGAAGGTCGGTCGTCTGCACCTCGATCCCAAATCCATTCAGGAAAAAAGGCATCCCGACCACCGGGGGCAGTTTTGCCGTCTCTCCCCGCCGGCAGCGCTCGGCTCCCCGGTGTCTGCGGCCCCGTCGGTGGCTGCGCTGCTCTGGCCGCAGCTGCTCGGTCCGGCACGGAATGCCTCGGGACCGAAACAGCCGGGCTTCCGGCAGTCCTTGAGCTCACCCTGCCTGTTCCCATCTTCCACCATGTGTACTTATGGCAACTTTTTAATCTGGAAGATTGTTTACATGTTTCTTCTGAGCGCCTGGGGGAAAAAAAAATATATTGAAATTATATTCCTGGGGTTTTAGCCTGAAACAAAGCTTTATCTTGTTAGTGTGGCCAATTTTTTATCCCCAAACTCAAGTTACATTGACTCTTAAGTTTCAGGAATTGTTTTTAACAAGCCTGTCATGAAAGGCCAGAAGAGTAACCTCCATCTTTCTTGACATGTCTTAGTGCAATTAATCCAGACATGGGGAACGACTGAAAAACGTTCTGCTGACTGACTAGCATATCCTCCCTCCCTCACTGCAACTCGGAAAACATTCTGTGATCACCAAGCAAATACAAATGACTAAAACAACCTTATCCTCTTTTCCTGTATGTCAAATGTGATTATGATAGAATTTCTTTGCCATTACCATCTCCAGTCTGGTTTACCAGTCCTGTTCAGGCTAAAAACATGAACAGTTAAGCAATGGCAGAATTTACAGGAGGGGTTTTAAATTTTCTCATCCACAAATCTCACTGCCATTTGTGGGAGTATTAAGCAAGAGCTTGCCAATGACATGTACCATCCTCACTCTGAACTCAAAAGGAAAAAAAAGAAAAAAAAAGACCAACCCCCAAACCCTACAACACTGCAAACTTCAAACAGATGCACAGAAAGTGACTCAGTGTTGTAATTTCAAAAGCATTCAAATACCTTGTGAAACATTTTCAGAAAATTACCTAAAAAAGAGGCAAATCCTGAAGTCTAAGCTGCAGGATGAATTCTATACATAAGAGAAAAAGAGGCAGCTGACATTTAAAGACACTCAAAGGACAAGAAGAGTAAACAGCAAAGTATACTACTCTGAAAGTTCACTACAAATCAAATATATTCAGTATTTTTAATTAATATTCAGCACAAATTTCATTACATAATAATTCAATGCTCTAAACTTGAAGAAAAGTCATGCAGCTGTTATGATGGTGCAAACCACAGAGAAAATCAAGGAGAAAGAAAACAAGTAGAAAATAGATATAAACTCATTTACTCATTATAAGAAAATATTTTGTTAGCTCCTCATATTCATATCTAGAATGTAGATTTGAAAGCATTTTAATTTTTCATAATGCAGAATTTATGTGTTACTTTGTTTTTTGTTTTGGTTTTTAAGCCAGTGGGGCATATCCATTAATGCAGCTCGCTCTTCCTTTGGAAGACTAATGCCTTAATGCCTAAGCAGTTGAGGAAAAATATATACATTTCCAGTTTCACTTTCCTCTTTCTCCACTGAGTCATATTTGCTAGCCATTGCATCAGCATTGTTGGTAAGACATGTTAGGAACAATTTTATTACCTGCGGAAGACTATCTGCAATAATTAAAAATATGTTGCTTTGCTTAACAAGTATCAATGGAAAGTTCCAGAAAAAGTAATCTGAAGACAGAAAGTATATTTAAAGTGTATTTATATCTGTAGATTCTTTTTCTGTTGATAGTTCTGGACTTTACAACACATAGGAAAAATAGGTTCTGAATATTACTAAAGTATTAGAAAAGAACTTTATATAGCTGGACTCACCAAAGTTTTTGTCTTGATCATCAGCCTTCCCAGAGTTAGCACTGTAGGCTTAAGTAGGCAGAGTTTATTTCTAGTGGTGACTGCAATTGTTGCATACTCAACTAGGACGTTAGATCCGGGTTTGAGAAAAAAAACCTCCCTGGTACACGTAGGTGCTTTTGGAAACACCTTAAAACAAACAAAAGCCATTGGAGAGGAGGAGTTAAGGCAGATGTCTATTTAGAACTACTGAAATACAGACTTGCAGGGGATTAAAAAAAATTTTTTAATTTATCTCAGAAGTATCTAAAACTACTCTGAAATATTAGATCTAAATAGACTTTGCATGCAGAACTAATTGGAGAGGTAATAATACTGATGGACATTTTATGTAACAGGAATTTCATAATACACAATGTAAACAATTACAGCGTCATCCTTCTGCTTTTTATTTTACCGGGGAAACAATGCCCCTTTGTGCAAATGCTACCTTGCTTTCTGCCATGTGGATGCTCCCACATTATAGTCTTCAAAAAACTCACACAGCAACAGAATGGGAACTCTGTATAAATTTATAATCATTAACTTCTATGTAACTGACTTTAACCATAGATCTCAAAGCGTTTCAAGGAAGGGACAAATATGAATACTGGGTGTTCACAGGTAAAATTAAGAACGTGCGGGTAAAATAAGAGGGTGAGCTTTAAAGAACCTTTGGCAAAAGCTACAGGGTATTAGAATAATGGCACAGAGCCTAATGAAGGACGTTATTAAAGGTTTACCCCTATTCACCACAAAAATGGGCCTAGTTTGATGGGCAGTGAATTGGCAAACCCCTTTCTGCCACTGCTCTTTGCCCGTATTTCCTTTATTCCCCTCCGGAGGTTTCCAGGGCAGCCGAGACGCCCGGAGCAGACCGTGTCCCATCAGCGCGCACGGCCGAGGCCCCCGAGCGGGGCCGGGCCGCCCCGAGGGCCCCGCGGCAGCACCGCCGCCCCGGCCGGGCCCGCCCCCCGCTCTCGCGAGAGCAGCGGCACCGGGCGGGCTCTGCCGCCGGGGCGGCGCGGACATGGAGCCGGGCCTGGAGGAGCTGATGCCGAGGCTGCTGCCCGTGGGCGACTGTGACCTGGCCGAGGACTTCGATCCCACCGTGCCTCCCAGGACGCCCCAGGAGTATCTGAAGCGTGTCCAGTGAGTGGCGGGACGGACGGGCCGGGGCCCGTCACCTCTCCGCGGGAGCGGCAGCCGGTGCTGCCCGGCCGGGCCCCGTGCCCGGGCGCGCCAGGGTGGCCGTGGGGAGCTGCCCTTCGCTGGCATAGTCGGTGTTTTACACACCTGCAGGAGGGGCGGGTACCGATCTCTTCCCTCTCGTGACCGGCGAGACGACTCGAGGGAACGACACAAAGCCGTGGCAGGGGAGGTTTAGGCTGGATATCAGGGAAAGGTTCTTCACCCAGAGGTGGTTGAGCATTGGAACAGGCTCCCCATGGCAGTGGTCACAGAACTAGGCATGACAGAGTTCAAGAAACATTTGGACAGCGCCCTGGAGCACAGGCTGTGATTTCTGGGCTGTCCTGTGCACGGAGTTCGACTCAATGATCTTGATTGGTCCCTCTATGCTTTTATGAGTATTTCAGAGACATCCGGTATGTATCGACCTATTACAGGAAAGAAAAAATGCAGCCCACTCGATTCTGTTTTGTAGGATTGAAGCAGCTCGATGTCCTGACGTGGTCGTGGCACAAATCGATCCCAGAAAATTGAAAAAGAAGCCGACAGTAAACATTTCAGTAAGTTTGAGAGCTTTTACACGTTTTGAGAGGGAAAAAAAAGGGAGAAGATGCTACTATAATGATGTTTGTAATTATTTTGGGGGGGGTCATTGGCATAACTAATTTAGCATTGCTAGATTCTAAAAGCATCTACAGAATTAAATGTGTTTGAAGAACCCCCTGCTCAGCGGCTGGGTAACAGCAGTCTTTCTAACTGATTAAATTGATAATCTCCGTACTATTCAATACGCAACAGACTATTTTACTGTCTGAGGAAATCAAATGTTGCAATAAATTTTACAATTATTTAATCATAAAACCTGCATACATTTTAGAAGAAAAATATATCCATACCTGTCTTTGGGTTTAAGCTATATCTAGCATAACCGTAGTAATACAGCTAAGCTTTACTAAAGTTAGATGAAATTCTAGCACCACTTCTTCCTTTTGGGAAGAATATTTTATTGGAACTTTTCCTTACTTTTCCAACAAATCTGTTGAAGCAGATTTTTCCGTTGTTGCATTGCCTTGCCAGCTTGGTTTTTAATCTATTTTCAAATAGTTTGCCTTTCTCCAATGACAATGATGTAATCTGAAATTTCACTATTAGATTTCTCAGAAAAAGTTTCTAATACTGATCTGACCTTGTAACTTCTGTAGCCATTCTCTTCATCTGTCTCATCTGTGTGTAGTGACAAACACTTGTAGAAAGATTTTGTTTAATAAGCCTTTCATGGTAATCTTTAAAGAGGTTATATCTACCTAACTATCAAACTTAATTTTCTAGATGGTTTTATGGTCCTCTGTCTTCCTCAACTTACTATCTTGACAGGCAGAATGCCTAACATTGATAGTATCTTGTCGCAGATAAGGAAACAGTGTCCTGGTTTTTTATGAGCAGGGAGATTAAAGCAGAACAATTGCTGAAAGGAATACATTAAGTAATTCTTTGACAATGTATTTTGAACACTTAGTTTTCCTCCTTATGTACATATGAGAAGAGTCAAACAAAAAAAAAATTCTCTAAACCAAAATCTTAACTCAGCCTTGGATATGGTCATGAAATTACCTTTCTTAGATGAAGATTCCAAGGATATTATTTACCTGACAGAAACATTTACTGATTCTCTTGTTCTTAAGGATTCTTCTTATAAAGCTCTCTTTACATTATAATTATTGCCAGTGTTTTCTCAGATTTCTGGATGTCAGCCTGCTCCTGAAGGATACTCTCCAACGCTCAAGTGGCAGCAGCAGCAAGTGGCCAATTTCTCAGCCGTTCGTCAGGTACACGATAGTCTGTGAGGAGTCTTGCACTGTCTGGACAGAACATATCTGTGCTTTACAGGGGATAACTTTATATCTAGTATAGAAGCGTTGTGATTTTGTAGCAGGATAGATATTTATAGGCAAGAGTTTTAAGTTCTTGAAAGCAAATTGAGCATATACTGTGTGGCTTTTAAACCTCTGATAAAACTCTCGAGAGTCACATTTAAGAAATTCTCCTTCCACAAAAATATGTCCGTGTTTAGGTTAAATGCTATGGCATAGTTGAGGAAGGACAAAAACCCCTACAATGTTATGGAGTTATATTAAAACACAGTACTAGCAGGAAATGTTCTGGAGAACTCAACATGAACTAAGAACCAAGTGGATTCTAACCCACAGGAGAGTCATAAAGTCCCTTCATACAGTCCATTTAGGGACCTGTTGACAGAGGTAGCAACCCATTATGATACATACTGATTTGGTAAAACATATTTATAAGGTTGTAGAGTTAGCACAGACTTTAATCTTTCCTGATACATTTGCACCCTGCTTGAAGTAACACAAGAAGAATAGAAAATTAAGCAGTCTCAAAGGGTAAAGTTCCAAGTTCAGCTAAGCTTTACTAAAGTTTTAAACTGAAGGAGGGCTGATTTAGATTAGATATAAGGAAGAATTTTTTTACAATGAGGGTGGTGAGACACCGGCACAGGTTGCCCAGAGAGGGGTGGATGCCCCATCCCTCAAAACACTAAAGGTCAGATTGGATGGGGTTCTGAGCCTGATCTAGTTGAAGATGTCCCTGCCCATGGAAGAAGAGTTGGACTAGATGGCCTGTGAAGGTCCCTTTCAACCCAAATCTATGATTCTTCTATTCTCTATGCACAGTTCAAACAGGGTGAAATGGAAAATATAATAAAAATGTAGGTAGAGGTCATTTGTGACTCCGGTGCTGCAGACAGCATGTTTACAGTGCATTGATGCTGCATTGTAGGAGTACCTCAAGTACTGAGGTGTGACCAGCCATGAGGTGGTCACTAGCACTGAACTCTGCAGAAGCTCACGTGCCATATTTTTTTTCAGGAAGGAAAATTTAGTGAAGGAGGAGATCTGTACCACTGCATCTACACTGTAAACAGTAACTGAGCTACCCCTCTTTCTGCTAGGGATCACATTGCATCCTGTGTATTAGGCATAGTCTAAGGTTTTAGCAAAACTAAGGAGACTGAATCTAAAGGCTTATTCACTGAATAGGTACTTCTTTTATGCTCAAATCAATTGTCTTATCAGTGCCAGAATTAACACTGTGAAATATGAGACTATCCTAAAAAGTATTTTAAAAAGAGCATCAGAATTCACGTGTTCAACCACTGCATCCGCTGCTGTTACTTAGACCGTTTTTAGTGGTCTTTTATACAGCTACAGGAACAACCAGAGTGGGAGAGTCGGTTGTTCTGTTCTGCTACAGAGCATTTACAGCTCTCTACAAGAAACTGTTAAGCAGGCCAGTTTGTCTAGCCAGGTAGAAGAAATGTGCTAAGAAAGCACACTTGCCTTCTTTCATACAGTTCTGTAGACCTGATACAGATACAGACCACTGTTAGGAAACAGGATATTGGCTTTATGTGTGCTTTTGGATTAAATCAAAGTGGGTTTTTTCTTAAGATTGTTCTAACAAGAAAAGTCTAGAAGACTGTTAAAGCTTACTATGTCAGCTTAACCTTACATAATAGACTTCAAACTGCCTTCAGCTTTAACATTACTTCCAAAATCTCAGCATGAGATTCTTAATTACATTTCTGCTAAGAGGCATGGGAATGATTTAGCCAGTTGTGCTGGCTATGTATCTACTGATTCATAGAAAGTCATAAATATATTTTTTGTACATTTGTGGCTAGGATAAAATACCTGCAGAGTTAAACTGGGATTTGACTTTGTTTTAATTACTCAGAGCCTGAACAAGCACAGGAATCACTGGCGGTCACAACATTTGGACAGCAATGTTACTATGGTGAGTAGAATTCAAAAGTGCTCTGTGGTTTGTTTTCCCAGTTATTGAATCCACAGTTAATCTTGCTTTATAGTTCCGTGCAACAATTGAAGTCTTTTCTCCAGTGTCTTCAAGACACAGTATTTCACAGTTTTCATTTATTTTTATTTACTTCAGCCAAAATCAGAAGATGAAGAAGGCTGGAAGAAGTTCTGCCTCGGGGAAAGAGTATACTCAGAAATAGATACATTATCTGATAATGAAAATTTAGGAATTGATTACTTGAAGGTGAGTATAGGACTTCTAGTTAGTTTTCAGCAGCTATTTTGTAGACTAACTGCCAGAAACAATTCTACTGTTTATTACCATTTTGTGGCAAATAGAAAGTAAGCTCTGGTGAGCCCAGAAAGTCCCAGTGTACATTCTTTTTATGCAGAAACCAAGTGAAGCAGGAATTAAGTCTATGTTTTCAGTCAAAGTTTGAAGACTTCTTCATCTCTTATCAGCTAAAGTCATTACTTTGATCTCACTGAACAGAATGGAAGCTTTCTTCATAGTCTGCTTTAGTGTTTTGTTGCATAGTGATATGTTGTTACCCTCTTGATATGTGATACCCTACAAATATGTTCTTTACTACGTCATTTTGTAAAACCAAAACTTTAACAAGTAGCAGTAGAATCAAGGTGCTCTGATATTTCACTGGACCTTCAACTTTCTTGAAGATACTTTTTTAATAAATTTCAAAGCTCAGAACAGACTTTCAAATCGCTACAAGTGTCTGAACATCAAATTAAAATCTTAGTATGTTCTAAATTAGAACAAACATTTGTGATAATGTTTGCATTTTCCAACTTGCTTTTTTTCAGGTGGGCTTTCCCCCTTTGCTAAGTATTGTAAGCAGGATGAATCAGGTAAGCCTACCTCTTAGAATCATATAGTGACATTGCCTAAATCCTTATTTCTCATGTTCTGTTGCAGAAGGCTTACCTATTTTTCTTTGCCTAGAGTAGGCATTTGTTTATTATTCTAAATTCTATTAACTGTACACTCAGAAGGAAAAAATGTATTTGTTATCTCACAGTCAACTACAAATAACTTTACAAGCAAAGATTTTTCACGACTAGTTCTGAAAGTATTTTGTTGTTGTAGTTTCTCTGTAGCATATTTAATGTTTGAATTTTTGCTGAATACCCCAATAGGTGCTTTACAATGTTTTTAAATTTCTCATTTAGTGTTTTAAATGCAATCCTTCCATTTGATTGTGAACTTTTATGTACATTGCAAGGCTAGAAGAATCACACTTATCTTTCCTTTACTACATTTCCCACTTGCCGCCATTATACACAACCAATCAACCAGTCAGTGTGATGCTTCTTTCCTAATCTGTACCTACTTACCCACAACTTTTCATTAACACAGGCAATTAATTCATTTAATACAAAGTTCTTTCCAAAATGTGGTACTTTAACACTTAATTTACCCTTACATGTAACTTCAAACTGGAATAAATACTGTGGAGTAGAAATACTTATTATATAATAAATCCTTCAGGTGGAAGAGCAGCAAAATAAAACATTGCAGATACTATATTGTCTCTTTCTGTTCCTCTTTTGAAGGCAACAGTAACCAGTGTCTTAGAATACCTGATAAGCTGGTTTGGAGAGAAAAAATTTACTCCAGAACTGGTAATTTTTCATTTATTCTAACTACTTGCACATGAATGCATTAAATAAAGAATAAATTGTTTGCAGTTTTCTATTAAATTATTTTATTTTCTAAAGAGTTCTCTAGATGGTTGTATCATATTGTTACTTTCAAAACTTTCTTGATTAGATACTAAAATGAGTATTCACATTTCTTTTAGGAAGGCTAAAATTATAAAACTTAACAGATACAGACATAAAAAGTACTACCCTAACTCCCTCTGCATCCCTCCCTTTGTATCACACACCCCATAACTTCAGCCATGAAGCTTGATGAGTATCAAGGTTTAGGGGAAGAGAGAGATCCCAGCAGCTTTGGTTCTGTCAGGGTGCTGCACATTATTTACCAATACCTCCAGTTAGTTTGGAGGTGCTTTACAGTGTGCTGGCAAAGACACATTTAATCTTTCCACATTAAGCACAGACCAGAAGGCTTAGCTGCATTCATGTGGTGACAAATCAAACCTAAGAACTCCTGATTGACAGGCTACATTGGCATGGAGTTTGGCCGCAACTGGATTGACCAGCTGTGTAAGGGCACCATATCTACAGAAGACCTTGGTGGATGCTTCTCATCTCCTTCAGTACCACAAAGAAAAAGAGTAATGAAAAATTACATGATGCTTAGCATAGTTTCACTGGATTTTTTTCAGTCACTCAAAGACCTTTCATTTTCTGTCCTTTCCTGTAGAAGACTCTGTTCTTTTTAACCAGTATGTATGTTGCAGAGAATGTGCACAATGACTTTTAGGTTAGGTCCCAGAATGAAGGCCACTAGACACTGTGATTAAATTATGTAGTTAGACTGGTACCAGGAAATTAGGTTTGTGCAAATGTAGTAGAATTCAGAGATGTAAAACTCAAAGGACATATTTTCACAGTGGTGCAAATCTTAAAGATCTAACCACTAATTCCACAAAGATCTAAGTTCATGCATTCAGTCTTCAGGAATGTTTCTTTCACAGATTGTGAAGTTAGACATTAATAGCCAAGTAATAGTTTAGATATTACTAAAATAATCCTTCTTTCAGACTATAATAGCATCAGCTGTAATAATTTATATCTTAGCCAGCATTTGAAAAAATGCCAGGAAACCCAGGAGTAAGGCTCACAAGAATCCTATCTAGAGATACAGAACTCTCTACCATGTAGTGTCTAATGTGGTTTTGAAAATTTAATTATTGCATATAGCACTTCAATGCAGTTTTGTTTTGAGACCTACACTTCAGTCCTGCTCTATATAACATGAATTGGTTGAATATTCAGGGAAATGCTCAGAATTAAAACTTTGTTATTTGAACCTTCACAGGGTAGATGGCTTTATGCACTGTTGGCATGCCTTGAAAAACCTTTGCTACCTGAAAGCTCACTCCCTTATTCGACAGCTGGCAAGACGATGTTCAGAAGTCAGGGTATTGGAGGTAAGATTTAATCTAACTGTGCAGAGGACTTGGTGAATTTAGCAGGTAAGGAGGATCAGTTTTCAGAAATCTTAATAATTAATTTTTCATGTCTTAAGTTTGCTTGAGAATGAAAGGAAGACTACAAATACACATAACATGGCTTGTAACAGCTTCTCTATTTGACACATGTAACAAAAGAATTGTCTGTAATATTTCTCTCTTTTCCAGGACAGCAAGAATGAAGAACAAATATCAGCTCTGAACTTGATAATCTGCTTAGTTAGTAGGTAATGCAACTTATACACCTCAACCAGTCATGTATGCCCAGCATAAATGTGTGACTATTTGTACTAACCTAAACCCTTTTAAAAGTGAAAGTAAATAAAACTACCCTGGGCCAATGCAGCAAATATACTTAGCTGAAAAGTTTTAAGATACACCTAAGAACAAAGTAAGCTTATTCCTGTCTTCAGATAAGCCCCTGAACCACAAAGCCATAATTATGATAGAAACACTAAAAGATGAGCTAGAAAGCAATGGGTCAGACAGCTTGAAGTAAGGAATATGTTGCATTGGAGGTTTCTTACCATATTCCACTTCATTCCTAGGTACTTTGATCAACGTGACCTGGCTGATGAGCCTTCCTAGGCTGTTTTGAGAACATCCAGTATTTTGCATTGCCACAGTACAAACAGCATTATCAGAGTTAGCAGCAAGACACTGCACTGTTCAGACCTTAAGTATTACACAATCCCTTCAGAACACCCTCACCCTCACCCTGCATTTGGGACAGCTGTGAGTAACTTCAGCTGAGTTTTAGCTGAGATTGTCAGTGTTTCCAATACCATCATCACCATCATCGTAAAGTGGTGTCCAGCATCATCTCTCAAGCTCCTGTCTTTGTAAATTACATTCTGGGTTAGAAATTTCTACAATCTGAGTAATCTATGGACACTGCTATTAGGTGAAGTCTGAGGTTACATTACAAATTATTATTCTTTTTCTAACAGACTTATTGAGAACTTTTTTAATAAAACTAAAGGATTTTAAAGACTGTTCTTAAACATTGTGGGTTTTCTTACTCCGTATTATTTAACAACAGCCTTACTATAGAAATCTAGAGTTAGGGTTGAATGTGTTTTTTCGAGTTTTGGTGCCTGAGCTCTAGCACTGCTTAGCAGTTCAGCTATAGCTAGCATGTTACTGAAACAATTGTTTCAGTAAAACATAAACATTACTACTTTTTGAGTAGTACATTACAGAAGTAAACTGTAGCTAGCAATTAAAAACAATTAATATTGAATTTATCCACAAGAAGATAAATTTCCTTCTTTGGACAGTATAGGTGACCTTAGGTATGAATCATTCTGACGCAAGGAACAGTTGCTAATTTTAGGGATGGGAGAAACTCTTGAACTATGTAAAAACAAGTTTTCTTCTAGTGCCCCAAACTACAATCCTACAAAGGTCCTCCATGTGTTATCTTTAATGATGTGTGAGCTGTTAGTTCATGTGTTAGCAGGCTCCTTCAAAGAAATCCAAAAGCAATTGCTGCCTCCCAGTATCAGAGTGAATGGGGAAAGGTAGCACTTGGGCATTCAAGTCGGGGCAACACAATATGCATTCGTTTCTTATTCAAAATTTAGTCTTGGTCAGGATTTTTCTCTGTTCTCACACTCTGTCTCTGGTCTTCCAGGCTCTTTTGGTAATTGAAATGTTTTGCTGAATGTGTAGAGTACATGGTTTTTTACCATGTATAAAATTATTACTGTAGTATAGAATAAATTTCATACCAAGACACAAGCATAGTGTTACTTCTATGAGCATTTATTATATATTTTGGAATTGTGCTGCACACTGCTATAATTTACATGTTATATACAAGACTGAGCCAAGATACTGAATCCACATACAAAGGCTTTTTAAAGTGGATACACAGATTTGAATGTGCTCTACATCTTCTGTATCATCACCTGAAATTTACCTGCAGGAAAAGCAGAGTCAGATCACATAATACCATTAGAATTACTTCTCCAAGTAATTATTTTCTTGTAAATTTTTTTTCAAATAAATAGTAAGGAACATTTCAATCTTACAGTTTAATTATAAGCAGTTGAGCCATTATTTAAATTTTGCATTTAAATTTTAATTCCACACTGAACAGCTTTTCTATTTTTTTCTGTAAGTTGACCATGTCCCACATCACAGAAGCTTTGTCAGCTAAACCTAAAATTTGTGCTAAGTCTGTGGAAACTTTTAATGGAGCAGCTTATGTAGTTACAATGGTCTTTTCTTACTAACATCCTTAATGAGTCCTAAAGAGAAGGAGCTTTGCTTGTGCAAATAACCTTCTGGACACACATCCTTACAACAATTGATGCTTCTAAATGTAAACACCACTTTTTCGTTTTGCTTTCCACTCAACATCATGGAGGCTTATCCTCTGTCAGTATTTTCTAAATACTAAAGGATATAGTAGCAAGCCATATCCTGAAGTTCACATGGACTCCTATGGCCAAGCAGCTTCAAACAAATCCCACCTTGAAAAATGCTTATAACAGCAACACAGACAGTCAGGAAAGTTACCAAGTGAGCTAACAATTGAATACTCCAAGTACTACTTACATGCAGGCATTGATGAAACTTCAGCTGTTACAATACTCTTTATTCCCAGATTTGATAGGCCTCCTCTGATTAGTCCACAGGTGAATGCTAAATACTAAATAAAAAGTTGCACTTCAAATGAGTGTCAACAGTGAAGTTTGTTGATAAAAATTGAAAATAAGTACTCAAGAACACAACTTAATACTTGGACAACAAAACCATGGAGGTTTTGAGAGACTTTGTCAGGTTTCTGAAATGCTTTCAGATGAAAGCTCCAGTATTTGGTAGAACTCACTATACAGATTGCTCTCATTAGAGGCAGTATTTTGAGTCACCTTCTCTTTCCATTAAACCTGTAGGAACTTAATAATCTTAAAACAATTATTCCCAAGACTTGGCTGAAATTGGCAACTGGTATTGAAGTCAACAAAGGAGAAACAGTCCAAGACAGCATTCTTGTGCAGGCCATACCTTAGAATACAAACAACTGCAGATATTTAAAATGTGTGTTGCAAAATAGAATTTTTCTGTTTCACCAAACAAAAAACAAAAAAAAATCCAAAGGAGAGCAGCCAATTGGGAGGACTAAGATCAAGAATTAAGAAACCATAAAACAGAACTGAATGTCCCATTTTTAAATCCACCTGAACCAAAGTGCTCTATGATAGGTTTTGCAGAAGGACTGATTGTACCTGAACTATTACCATAACTCAGCATCTGCACTCAAAACTGTTTTTAATTGGTGGAAGATCTTTCTGAACATTCACATCACCTCAGAAGCTTGTTTTATGTAACAAATAGCATCTTCCAAATGTGTTTTGGGAATTTTAAAGAAAGTTTCTGAAAACACGTTTCCTGAAGAGAACAAATCCATGTGACAGTGGCAGGTAGTGGCAGACAAGCACTTGCACCATGAAGTAAATCAAATGTAACAGCAGCAAGTTGCACAATAACCAAGACCATTTTTTGAACTATAAATCAAATCCACTGTTCTAAAAAAGGGTGCCTTTCTAAAAAGCACGCAGGTTCTGAAGGCATATCTTTATATGCCCTTCAGAAGAGTTTGTATCTATTTAATTACAAAATGTAAAGTTATAAATAGATGAAGGTAATTAAAACGAAACTGGTAGACCCTCCCCCACATAGAATCAAAGGTACCTTTGGTGCATGTTCTAAATACTGCTTTCCTGCAGACATTTGTGTCAAGAGACGGAATTTATTGTCTTGAAGAACATAAATACCCTGTTAAAAAAGAAAAAATTGAGGGGTTTAGTTAAATGTGCAGTAATATAAAATCCACATTTTCTGTGAATGGATTTGATTTGTAGATAAAATAAATATAATCTCAGGCTGAAAAGTAAAATTATAGATTAAGACATATGGGATTTTAAGTTTAAATTGTATTATTTACTTACAAGGACTATCAAAAGAAAACATTCTTAATTGTGAGTATACAAAAAAAAAAAAAACACCTAGATAATAATAATATGATCAATTTACCCTAAAAATGTTTATGCACATTTCTTCTTGGAAGAGTCCTTCCAATGATCAAAAAAAATAGTTCCATACTAGAAAGTCTTTGGTAATATATCAAATGCATACTGATTTTTACATTCAAATCTCCATCTTCATTGGGTTTTGCACATATCTATTCTTATTCTCAAATTCAGTAGGAATCATTTTTCTTGATAGCAGTACAGGCAACAACACCCAACAGACAATCATAGTAAAAGTCTGGTGTTTTCTACAATACAATTTAGTGCAACAATATGCACCATAATAAATTAAGTATAAACACAGTATAGCTTTAGCTACACCTGCCACGTTAATTTCCTTGCTACTGACTGTGCTACTTCAGAATTTCATATGACTTGAACTTAAATTAAGGCTGCATATACAATTAAGACCTTAAGCTCAATACTGCAGCTTTTTTGAATTTAAACCCCAGATTTCTATAGTAATAATTATTTCTTATTACTTGCTAAGTCACTGAAAATCAAAACCTATTTTATTTGGCACAATCCTTGTACAAATTCTTCCTAATTTGACGCAACAGGAAAATGGCCATAAGAAAACAAAGTGATTCAATTATGAAAAAGATGTTTTACTCTAGTAAAATGGCTCCTTAAGTCATTTTGGTCTGGCTTTAAGAACTGTGGCTGTTGATACAGGAAAGCACATGGATACAGTACAATGTCACCAACATGCAAATCTGAGAAGTTTTTCCACTGTTTCTTATACAAGTATTTTCAATAGATTACAACTGTCTCAACTGCTCAAAACGTAATATTCTTCAAACTAAAAAAATCACTTCACTGCCGCCATTCTATTTAAATAGATGTTTAGAGAGTAACATCACTTTTTCACTTTTTTTACTAACATTTATTAAGAGACAGATTTAAAAGTTCTTGTTTAAATGTTAATCAACTGTAACCATTACTGTCCTTTCTGTCACACTGCAACCGTGCTTATGAAATTCAAACCATTTAGTCTTTTCAAACAGGGTGGCAATAAAAACATCATAGGCAATTATTTAATTGTACTCTAAAGCTATGTGATAATATGAATATTGAAAACCAAGCTTTTTAAACAAAACAAATATTGAACATTTTGGGTTTCTTATCTGGTGATTAATTTTAGACCAAGAAAAACAAAAAATGCACTAGCAACTCAAAACTCTCACCACCTTTCTAAGTTAAATCTTAATCTACAGCATTATTACCTGATGATTAGTCCTTAGGTTATCTATTTGTTTTTTGAATACCGTCGTCCAAAAATCTTTGCAAATGAACTTCATAATATCTAATTCATCCTTGAACCTGGCAGTGTCTTTTGTAAACCTAAGAGAAAAGTGAGAAATATATCAATAATGATGGTACACATAACCTGACCAATTAAACAGAAATAATTTTTAATGGTACTATACAACAACATTTTTGAGGTTATTATAGAAATTAGGTTTCCAACCATCGTACAGTATCATTCTAGCCTCGCTGTCCATTGAGTATTTTAATTTAAGAGCAACACAGTGTTATCTTAGTATCAGCAATATGATAACAGAATAAATTGTTTTATTATTAATTCCATGATTATCAAACATAGTTGACATAAAGAAAGGTGGAAAGTGCTCCATCAGTTTCATCTTCAAAAAAGTATCTAAATAGAAGATAAACAAAATGCTCACACCTATACTACTTCTTGAAAGGTGTCCTTCAATTAGGCAAAAGAGCTCTAACATAGGAACAAGTATATAAAACTTGTTCCCATTTTTCAGAAGGTACTTCTTTCTCTTGTTTATTTCGGATCCTCACTGAGGGTCTTTATCTGGCACTAAAGGACCGCTTTATTCAACAAAAGCATGATTCAGAAACCCAGGAGTCTGCATACGACCTCGGAACGAGGGCGCTGGAGTTGCATCGCCGGTCCCCAAAGGGCCCGAGCTGCTCAGTCGTGGAGTCGCAAGGGCTGAGGGCACTTTACAAAAATTAAGTAGAGTAAGGACCAATCATAAAATTACGCTCAAGAAGCAAATCAGAAAAAGAATGAAGTCACAAAACGTACCAGAAGCAGGAAACATGCAAAAGTCTACACAAAGCAGAATTAAAGATAATTGTAAGTATTAAAAGTAACCATGCACCCTGAACTCGGTTTTCATGACGGGAAGCACTAGGAAAACAACACACTCTCCGTGAGACACAAACACAGGTCGCCACAAGAATGAGATACGAAAAGAGGAGATGCCAGAACAACTGATGGTAATGGAAAAGCACTCTCCGTCCAGCCAAACCACCGCACTTTGCCCGGGCAGGTGTGCTTTACCGGCGAGGTGAAAGCCCCGAGAACGAGCAGCGGCTGCCAGGGCCCGCCGGGGACTCACCTCTCGATGAGCCCCTGCCCGACGCGGAAGCCCATGCTCTCCAGCTTGGTGGTGCAGCGCCCGTTCTCCTGCAAGACACAAGGGCCCGGCCACAGCGTCAGCCCCGGCCGCTGCCGGCCGGCCCCGGGGCGGCCCCGGCCCCACTCACCCCTTCGCCCTGCTCGGCGGCGCGGTACAGCCCCGCCACCATCTCGCTGTGCAGCAGCAGGAACAGCGCCTCGTCCGCCATCGCCGGGGCCGCCGCCCCTTCCGGGCGGGCCCGGACACCCGCGGGAGATCCCGGCCGAGGCGGGCGGGAGGCGGGCGGCCCAGCAGTACCGGCCGGGCCGGTTCTCCCCGCTGGGGAACCTCTGGAAAAGGGGCTGGGCTCTCGGGTTAAAGCTCTCCAGAGTCCGCGGGCTCGGGCGCCGCCGGCAGCGCAGGGTCCTGAGCGAGGGCCGGAGCCGGGATCAAACGCGCCCCCGCTGCGGAGCTGCCCCGCCCACCCTACTGCTGGAGCCAGGCGGGGCGCGCGTGTGTCACTGCCTTCGAGAGAGCGCCCGTGCCGTCCCCTGCCCGCCGCGGGGAGCCAGGAGCGGTGTCGGCTGCAGCCGGGGAAGAGCGTGGTTTAAAGCCTCGCCGCCGCCCCGGCCGCCATGCCTGACGCGCAGCGCGGAGCTGCCCTGCCACGCCGCTCCGGGCGGGATGTGAGGGCAGGAGCGGCCCCGTCAGGCCGCCACCGCAGCCAGCGCCAAGTAACGGCCCCGTCTATTGGCTCGCCGGGCACAGGCGCCTCTGGTAGCTCAGCGCTGATTGGCTCTCGCCCGAGTCCCGAGCGTGCCGGCTCCTCGGTCCCATTGAGTGTGGGAAAGCAGGATGTGTCCGGGACGGGTGGGAACAAGCGGCCTCGAAGTGGTTTTCTGATTGGGCTACAAGGAAACGACTCTTGAGTTCTTATTAGCTCTGTGTCACGTCACTCCGCCGGCCCCCTTAATTGGTTCGTCGAGCTAGCAGGCAGAGCGTTCCGCTAGTTGGGCGGCCGGGATGCCACTCTGCCCCTGAGCTCTGTGATTGGTGACCGCTTTTGGCCAGCCAACCTGGTGGGCGTGCCCCTTCCTCTCGTGCCCAGTGATTGGCGGCCAGAGGGGGCCGCCGTGGTGCGATTGGCTGCGCCGTCCGGGCCCGCGGCCGCCGGAGTGGGCGGGGTCTGTCCCCCCTGTTTCCCAGCGCTGCCTCGCGCGGGGCCCGGCCAGGCCGCGCGGCGGGCGGGATGGCGGTGGCGGTGCGTGCGCTGCAGGAGCAGCTGGAGAAAGCCAAGGAAAGCCTCAAGCACGTAGACGAGAATATCCGCAAGCTCACGGGCCGGGACCCCAATGATGTGAGGTGGGTGAGGCGAGGAGCGCCCGGCGCGCCGCTGTCCCGCCAAGGAAGGGCCGGGCGATGGGAGGGCGCCCGTCGGGCCTTGCAGGGCGGGCGGCGCGGAGCTGGCCGCGGGGCTCCGCGTCCCTGTGCGGGCCGTGCCCGCCCCGTTGGTGCGGGATGGGGGAGCTCTGCCCCGCGGGGGCGGGGCACGGCCGCGGAGCGCAGGACGGAACGGCCGCGGGCCCGTTGGGCCGGGCGGGCAGCGGCGCCCCGGGGCCGGGCAGGCAGCACTAACAGCGCTCACTCACTGTCTCTTGCAGGCCCCCTCAGAACAGACTGTTAGCCCTCGCAGGCCCTGGTGGAGGTAGAGGGCGCGGGAGCTTATTGCTAAGGTAAGGAGGCGCAGAACGGACGGCGGAGTTTCATCCATCCTTTCCCCGGCAGTGGTTTGTGCCGTTGCCCTGAGTGTCGTGCGTTCCTCGTTTGCCTCCGCTGCTCGCTGCGGTACTGTTTGAATGGGCGGCAGAGCTGCCCGACGGGGCTTTGGGGGTTAAGTTTAAAACACTTCTTCATTTTGAGTTGCAACAAGTCTAAATGGGTGATTTTCCCTGACCTTCTCAGCTGTTAGGCTGAAAAATAAGAGGAAACGTCAAAATGAAGGGCAGTATTGTGTGGTGGCTGGGACCTGGTCTTTGAAATCGTTCAAAATCAATCTCTTGCTGGTTCAAAAACTGATTGGTAGGTGCTCCAGGAGGGATTTTAAAACACATGTGGATAAAACCACATCCTGACTAATACTGCAGATAAGAATAATTGAATACAATGGGATGCTTGTTTCAGTGTAGCTACTCAGTTCAATAAGTGCAGAAATTCAAGGTGAAATTAGATGGTTGACAAGCAACATGTTTGAACATTTCACTGCAGTGCTAACAGTGAATGGTGATAAAGGTGAATAAAATTCATGTTTAATCGTGACTATAAAGCAAAATCTTGTTCTAAGACCACAAGTGTTTTCTTTTTAGGCGTGGATTCTCGGATAGTGGAGGAGGACCCCCAGCCAAACAGAGGGATCTTGAAGGTGCATCCAGTAGGTGAGTGCAAAAACTAATGCAGCCAACTTGCTTTTCTGAATGAGAATTTGTAACAGTAAAACAAAAACTGGTAATAACTGGGGACTTTCACTGTCTTCTTTGGAGATTACTTATTGAAGACTTGTTGGGAATAATTTGGGTGACAGCAAATCACTCGGTGAAATCTTTTTCCTACCTTAGAGCAACATAAAGATGGTAGCAATAATATAAAGATTTAGCAATACAAAGATATTTGTAATTTTTTTGTTTTATTTGGTGTACAAACTGCTATGTTATGTTCTTCTTAGTTGTGACATTTGTTTGCAGTGAACACAAATTTCATTATGACTGAGACCTGTTCAATAAATTGAATACAGGCAATGTGACAATGGACTTGAGTTTGGAACTTTCAGTTTTGATTGCAAATCCGTCAGATGTGACTGATAATAGTGAGCTTTAGTGCTTTGGGCACTTAATGTGCAGTGGTAGTTCTTGACCAAAGCAAAGCTTGCTTTGGAATTTTTGAGTTAGCAGAAAATGAAGCTGGGAAACAGGAAAGTGCTGTGCCACAAAGCTGAAAAGGAAGCTGAAAATTACTTAAATTATTTATTTTAGGATTTATTTTATTTAAATTAATTATTTTAAGTTGTTCTTTGTTAAAGCCTTAGTTCATACATGTCTCAAGTGGTAATCCATCTGCCTCTCTCCCACAGGTATTTGGTAGGTAACTTGACAGCATTTCCTGTTTAAGAAATTATACCAGCCCTTCCATGTCAATGCATTTAAATCTGCCCAGTGATCCCTTTATGCCAGTAGCCAGTTTAGAGGCCTCTGGAAATGCACAGACATTTAAAAGAATAAATTCTGAATGTATTTTAAAAGTCAAATATGATATTTGTGGATTTTTCTGTTTTTGTTACTCTGCAATTTGTATTAAAATTTAAACTGTTCTGTATCACTGACTTTCATCAACAATAGATTCTGTCTGTAAAATGTTACTTACTGGTTGTTGGAACAGTGGGAAGATTTTCACCCAAGTGTTGGTTCTTCTGACTAGACATGCTTGTATTTTTCTCATGCTGGAAGGGATTCTCTTCTAAATAAACATTCTCTAATGACCACTGGCATTCTTCCTCAGGCTGGGTGGAGAACGTCGGACAAGAAGAGAATCACGCCAAGAAAGCGACGCAGAGGATGATGATATTAAAAAGGTAATGTATAGTAAATGGAGCTGTGCAAGAAGAAACCTACCTGCAACACAATGAACAAAGTAGGTTGTTTTTCTTTCTTGTAGCCAGCGTTGCCATCTTCTGTTGTTGCTACCTCCAAAGAGCGAACACGTCGAGACCTTATACAAGATCAAAATATGGATGAGAAAGGAAAACAAAGGTATGCAGAAATCTCTTTTACTAATGTGGTACTTTTGAGTTCTACCATAGAAAGTAGCTTTAGTTTTAAGAGATATTGCACACAAGCTGTTGTGTATCAAAGATTATGTTGAGGAGTTACCATTATGGTATAAAATTTAAATTAAAAAGTATTCTCTGAAAATACTTCATAAGCAGCAACCTGTGCATTGTTCACATAACTGACATGGATTCTACTTTTCAGGCCACCTACAGGAACAGGTTTGCTAGTGCTAGTCATTTTTAACGTCATTTGAGTAAGACAGAAATATCTGTAGCTTCATTGGTTGCTTGATGTCTTGGATTATTACAGCTGTCTTGGCTCATCATTTATTTTGTTGGTTGAAGTAGGGTTTTGGGTATGGTTCCTCATTCCCTCTGCCTCTTTTTTTAAGTGAAATAGTTCCATTGTGTTTCTTTTCTTGTACTACTTTGATTTTTTATTGTATGTACAGTCTTGCCTTCATTTCACCTGCTGCTTTTTAGATTCCTCCTATGTATATATCCTTTTTCCTATATTTTATTTTTCTCAGGGCTATTAAAATTCTAACTGAAATGCAGTTCTATTGGTAAGAGGTATTGGAAAATCAAATTTGCAACTGTGTTTGACCTCCTGGTCTCCGTCCATTTCAGACTGCAAGTCACCTGGTGCCGTAGTAATTATACCCCAAATAAACAGAAGAATTAGAACCAGAATAAGGAACTATAGAAATCTTCTTTGATAAGTCCCAACAGATGAACTGGCACTTTGCTTATTTCTTTTAGTTATAACCTCACTTAGTCTTCCTTTACTAGGTTCTAATCGTTTCCCTTACAGGGAGACTTAAAAAATCTTACAGAACTTCCTAGAGCTTCAGGCACTAAAAGCTTATTCCCTCAGAATTGTAGTTTTACTGCTTTTCAATTCAGTAGTCTCTAGGGAGATGAGAACCAATATTAGTGTCTATGAATTGTGGTGGAGGGAGGTTCTTTAAGAGGGCAACATCCCCTGAACTCCTGATTTTGCTCAGTGTCTTCTGGGATGTCATTCATATACAAATGCACTTTCAGTGATCTCTGGCTTTCAGTTTTTATCTGTTCCTGTTTCTGTTATTTAATATACTTTTACCTTTCCATGTGAGGGTTGTGCCACTGTAGTAGAGTAGTACTTAGGGAAGACAGTAGCATTTCCTTTCTCACTTTATCAGGTTCAAGGCAAATAAGAAAGTCTGCATCAGGTTGTAAAAACTTAATTTGGGATTGAATAAAAATAAATTGAAGGTGAAAGTCAAGAAACTAGTTCTAGCTCAGAAGAATGGAATTTGTTGAAGAATTTTACTTATTTTTCTCAAAACAACACCTAATCGGATGAGAGCAGTTCTGTTTTCATCCCACAGTGCAGTGTCTCATTGTTGGGCAGCTCTGACAGATAAGTTTTCACTCCCCTGTGGCTCCATTTCTCCTTAATAGTCTAAGCAGATTGTGGAGAGGGGAGTGTATGCTTTTCAGAAAACCCAGTTTGCTCTCTTATTGATAGCTCACACTGTATTTACTTGACTTTTTTCTTCAGTACTTTCTGCTTGAAGATTTTTTTTTTAAATCTTAGTGTTATTATTTCTAGATGAAAAATGTGGAGGCTTCCAGTTTTGCCAGTGCTAGCTGTTCTGTGTTACACATAAGAGCTGTGTCTTACTCATAAGCAAAATGATATGCCACTGTAAATTATATCCTGGACTGTTGGCACAGTCAGTATGTCTTCTGTTGCTAATGGCCTTGGGTACTACTGGGCCTTTAAAAATAAGTATCCTTGAGGTGGAAAGTTTCTCTGATTATTTATACAAATAAAAATCTTCGTACTTGAACTGAATCTCAAATTTTTTTGTTGTGGGTTTGGTTTTTTTCAGGAATCGACGTATATTTGGCTTGCTGATGGGCACTCTTCAAAAATTTAAACAGGAGTCCACAGTCGCTATTGCTACTGAGAAGGTACTTACTTTAAATTCTATCAGATTGTAAATAAGGCAAAATTGTTTGGTTAAGTTATTTCAAGTGAGAATGAAAATTCCCTACAGTGAAGGTTGCAGGTGCAGCAAATTGGTGAGAGTGCATGTAGGTTTTTGTTTGTCTCAATTCAGGGGAATGAGGGTGGGAGGCAGGAAAGGCATTTTTACCATGACTTTGTAACCCTGTTTCTGTCATTTGTGGAAACAAAAAGGCAATGTTAAATGGAATTTATTCAGGTAACTATTTAAGAAATCATAGGCTGTTTCTGGAAATAATAGTGATGCAGTATTGATGAAGCAGTGCCTATCCTGGTGTGTTCCAGATGTTTGAATTATAACCAAGCATACAGAAATCTATGCTTTATTATGCTATCTGTCTAGAAATCTCTTTTCTGTTCCAGTACAGATAACCAGAATTTCTGATGTAGTAAATGAACGTGTGATTGTACTGAAGCAAAGCCTTTGCATAGCTTAGTGATTACTTCAAAAAACTTGTATATGGGATGGTGGTAGCTTTATTCCCTTTTAATTTGTGAAGGCTATGGTATTTGTTTACTGTTGCACTAAATGAATTATTTAGTTAACACTTAGATTAAAAATAATGTTTTAAAGTTTGCATTTCAGCAGTCCAGTTGAAGCAGAAAGATTTAAACTTATTTTCTGTATAATGTCAGGAGAGCTGACTCACAGTGCTGGTATTGATTACTTTCAGATGCAATATTTGGATGGTTTACCTAACTTGTCATGTGGCACATAAGACCAAAGTTCACTTTTGCCTGCTTGCATTAGAACAAAAAGCTGTTTATCAGGATGGTCTAGAAATATGGAGTCCCTGTCTAATTTATAGCAGTATGTGTTTGCACAAAGAGACTTTGAAGAGTTACTGCTCCTTACAAAATTCTTCTGAGAGTACCTATGGAGATCTTTTTTTGTTCATACATACACACTTGCTATAAATCAAAGTCAAGGCCTGAAGAGTTTTACAACACAGCTATTTTGTTGTCCAGGCAGTAAATTCTATTTTTTAATGAACAGTTATTGTATGATCTGAGCACATGGCAGTCTAGGGTATACAAACGGCATTCCTGGATAGTAGTAATATATATAATTAGCAGTTAATATACTGGAAGTGTTCACAGTCTAATTTTTGTTGGTCACAAACACCAGTCTGCAGACCTTCATTTGTTTCTGGAGGAATTTAGTTCTTTCTCTCCCAAGTGGGAAATTTAGCTGATTTCCCTGATAGCTCAAATACATTCCTTTTCTTTTTCTGCCATTGGGGGGGAAAAACCCAACTTATTGAAGCTTATATTGAAAATTTTAAGTCCAAACTGAAAGATAGTAAAGCACACAGAAATTCACAGGGCCCCATAACTATACAGTTAAACCAACAAAAAATTAGGTGCCAGCAAGGAGCGACACTAGCTGTAGTTTATGAGGTATTTCCTAATGTGTTTTTAGGAATGCCTTTAATGGTGTAAATAATTTAAGATTTTTAAGTGGATCAAACTAGAACACTTTCTCTTGATGTAGAAAAAAATAAAGATTTTACTTCATTTATTTTAGCAAAAGAGACGACAAGAAATTGAGCAGAAACTTGAAGTGCAGGCAGAGGAAGAGAGAAAGCAAGTTGAAAATGAGAGGCGAGAACTGTTTGAAGAAAGACGTGCTAAACAGACAGAGCTGCGGTTATTGGAGCAAAAGGTTGAGCTTGCTCAGTTGGTAAGTTTTTGTTTTGGTCTTGATCTTTCTCTTGTTTCAACTATTCTTGTATATCTCAGGGTTATTTTCTTTCTTTTCTCAGCAAGAAGAATGGAATGAACATAATGCTAAAATAATTAAATACATAAGAACAAGGACAAAACCTCATTTATTCTACATACCTGGCAGAATGTGTCCTGCTACGCAGAAGCTGATGGACGAATCACAGAAAAAGATGAATGGTAAGGGTCTTTGTGGTACAAAGGTCCTTGTTCTTGCCTCCCTTTGTTTGCCATACAAATTTATTTTAAGTCTATGCTTAAATACATGAATTTCATGCTTAGGACAAACTATATTCTTACACGGGTGTTCATCATAAGTGGAAATTACTCTTTCAGTGACTTATTTTTATATTGAATGGGATTTGATTCTCTTTCAAGAAGTCAAAAGATGTGTATGCAGAATTTCAGAGGTATGTGTTTTAAACAGTCCTTTATATTGGCTTTAGTACCCAGATGTATCCAAGTGCAGCAACTTCATTTTGAAAAGGCAGATTCTGTGAAGATGCAAGGAACTGCAGGTGTTTAGAAAGCATTTGAGAAGCTCTTTCTTAAGCATACCACTAGAAATTTATGATGATTTTTTTTACCTCAGTGTGTGTTCATTTCTGTTTCACAGGATGACTATATTTTTCTTTTGGAGAACAATTTGAAATGCTCTGATTGATGGTAGTCTTACTGTTCTTTTTTTTTTTTTTATTAAACTAAGAATGTATTGGTTTTATTTTTTTTCTCAGGTGCTTTTCTTGTGAGGTTGGGGGGTAAGAGAAGATAGCTCACCTGTCTGGATAGCCTACAGTAATTAAACTTTCTTAATACCTAGCTAGCTTTTTGCTTTTTTTGACTGTCTTTTGTTTGCCTGAGGAAGTATAACCTTAATAGGTAAATACTGGGAAATTAAGGTATTCTTTTGATATTCTGTTGGTTGGTTTGATTTTAATGAAGTCAAAAAGTTTTTGTTAGCTTAGATTAAGGGCTTTGCTGTTTGAATACTCAGCTGAGCTTACTCTCCCCTTTGCTTTGTTTTCTTAAGGTAACTAGCAGTCTTTTTCATTATGCATTAATGGCTTGCTACTTCAGAAAGGACAAGGTTGCAGTATTTATAAGTTGAACAATTTGATAACTTACTAGCACATAGTTAAAGGGTAAGTAGACTTCAGTGTCTGTGGATTATCTTAACTATTATTTATGTGTTTATTCCCTAGCACTCTTTGAAAGCAGGAGAAATGAATTTGCAGAGCAGATTAACAAAATGGAGGCCAGACCCAGAAGACAATCTGTGAAGGAAAAAGAACATCAGGAGGTGCAGAATGAAGAAAAGAAGGAAGAACAGAACAAGGAGCAGGAAGAGGGTAAGGTGGCTCAGCAGGTGGAAGAGATGGAGACAGGTAATCAGCACAATGATGTAGAAATGGAGGAGGTAGGGGAGGAAAAGGGAAAAATAGGTTCAGGTTCAGGGCATAGCGATGCAGAAAAAGAACAGGAAGAGGATGAGCAGAAACATGACATAGAGATGAAAGTAGAAGAGCCTGCTGAGGTGAGGGAGAATGACAAGCAACAGGATGGTCAGCATGAGGAGGTTACAGTTGTAAAAGAGGAAGGTGAAAACATTCAGCCTGTGGATAATGATCAGGATGTGGCTGAAATGAATGAGGCAGATAGTGTAGAACCTGTAGAAAATGAAAATGGCAAGGAAATAGAACCAGAAACAGAGTGTGATGCTCAGCCAGAAAAAGTTTGTAATGTTCCTTCTCCCAAGAAGGAGAAAGGTATCAAAACAGAAAATAATGCTGAACTGGAAGAAACACAGGAGAAAACACCTGAAGCTCAGACAGAATCTGTGGCTGAGGCTGTATCTCAGCCACAGTCTGTGCCACTAGCACAGTCACCTCAGTTGTCTCAGTCCACTCAGGATACAGAGCCCCAGACAGACAAGGATGAAAATGCTGTGGTGTCTGTAAAGGTGGTTGAAGCCCAGGCAGAGCAGAATCAGACACCGAGTGCAGAAAGTAAGAGTAAGACTAGGAGTAGAAGCAGGGGTAGGGCAGGGAACAAAACTGGTCATACCCGTAGCAGCAGCAGCAGTAGCAGTAGCACTTCCAGCAGTACTACCAGTGCAAGTAGCTCCAGTACTGGCAGCAGTTCCAGTCGGAGCAGTTCCACCAGCAGCAGCACTACAAGTGGGAGTACGAGCAGGGACAGTAGCAGCAGCAGCTCGAGCAGTAGTGAGAGCAGGAGTCGGAGCCGGGGCAGGGGCCATAACAGAGATAGAAAACGCAGAAGGAGCACTGACAGGAAGCGAAGGGATGCTTCAGGAGTAGATAGAAGTCACAAGTCCTCAAAAGGTGGTAGTAGAGATACTAAAAGCTCAAAGGAGAAAAGTTCGAGGTCTGACAGAAAGAGATCTATATCAGAAAGTAGTCGGTCAGGCAAGAGAACTTCACGGAGTGAAAGAGACCGTAAATCAGACAGGAAAGACAAAAGGCGTTAACAGAAGAGACCAAGCTTCCCTAGCCTAATCTTTGCAGCAGAAGATTATTTGAGTGGAAGGATTCCTTGTAAGGAGGAAGAGAAGGCTGCCTTAAGAATTGCATGCTGTAAAAAATCTTTTGGAAAAATGCAGACTGTTTACCAGACATTCTTGTACTTTTTACATAATTTTGTAAAAGGTTACTTACCAAAATTATGTGAAGTTCCTGAAAATGTAAAAATAAAAGATTAACACTCCTTTGCATCTTTTTTTTAAATATCCTGTACTCATTAAGATTCTCTGTATATTTTAATAGGTATACCTTTAAAGTAGATGTGATCATTTCTTCTGTATCATACACTTTTTTTTGTAGAAATAAATGTGCATTTTAAATAAATTGTTTGAGATGTCCTGTTGACAATTAAATTCCCCTTTTTAGATTATATGTAGGAGGGCAGCATTGCAGGAAATATAAAATTTTGCCTTTCCCCTCTATTCCTTGCAAGAATGAGAATTTTAAGACCTAGTAAAGCAAATAATCTCTCTAGTGCTGGGTAGGAAGGCAAAGTAATTGATTTGAATCTATACTTTTTGTTATCTTCTGTAACTGCAAGCTCTTAGTCAATTCTGTCTATCTTCCAGTTTTATAAAAATTTCTTATCCATAGGCAAGCAGTAATTAAAGGGGAATGTTAACACTGGCCAAGGTAGCTCACGTCAGTCTGGAAAACCACTCTTGCCTGCTTTCTGCAGGTGCTTTGGTAGTATTTACATCTATGTTCTAGATACAGATAATCTCTTCAATGACGATCCTTGTTTTGGTGGCCAGTGGAAGAAAGACTTCATCTTGCTTTGCAACCAGGATTCCTTTTGTTTTAGTTGCAGACTAATCTTTGATCCCTTCATACCACTAGGAATAATTACATTGCAGTATTGGAGTTACCTGGGACTACCTAATACTAATGTTGTGTGCGTGCAAGAATGCTTTCTGAATGTATTTAATAAACCTAAGGTGGTATAGTGTTATCTATGAAGGTGACTGTTTTTATATAATTTTGTATGGAAAACAATTACATCTGTTGCTTTGTTCTGTACATGTGCAAATAAATGTGGCTTTGTAGACTATTTAACTCTCTTGTTGCCTATGATCTTTTCTATTAACAGGTGTATTACTTTAAGCTTTCTACATTTAAAGTGTGAATTGTAATTGCAGGTGGCTGTATCTTACAAGCTCTGTATCCAGAGTTATTCTTAAGGCTTTTAATTGTCTGTTAACTAACTATGAAACTAGTGCTCTAATCTGTGCTGTCTTGACAGGAAGAGAATTGTGTTATCTGATACACCAAATCACAGACCAGGAAATCCTAGAAAGATTTCGGTATGGAAGGACACATAAGTTTGGTTTAGTGTATGAGATGCCATGTACACCCTGATTTTCTGGAAGGTAGTTGCCAGGTTCTAGCTTGGAGTGTGTCAGTTTTCATCTGAACTCAACACTATGTGACAGATTTATGTGTTCTGAAGTGCTCAATGTCATGACTTCAAGAAATGTGTCTAGTAAGGAATGGAGTGCAGCACAAATAGGCAGTGGGAAAACACAGGCTTCCCCTTTCTCAAGGAGTTCAGATTTTCAGTCCATTTGCTACTTCAATATCTTATCTGCCTCTGTCTCTCTACAACAGAGTAATTTTTATTCTTGTCAGTATTTTCCAACAATGTTTCCTTCAGGGAATCTTGTGGTTTAATGTGGTGTCTTTTCTGAAGGACAAACAAAAGTTCAAATGCCTTACTGAAGATGTTAAACAATGTTCTACCAAAAAAGCCTTAATACTGAGTAACTGAGTAAATGTTCCTGGTCTACATGTTTTGACTAATTTCAGGTTTCAGATTGCCTTTGGAAGCCATTGTAGTTTTTTCAATTAATTACACTTTTTTTGTGATGTTGAATAATTTTAACATTTCTTACTTTGAGCTTGGGTGATTCACTGCTGTAGTGCATTTGCAGGTTTAAATGGCTGGTACTGGAGTCTGTGCAAATCTTCTGACCTCTGTTTCAGAGCAGCACATTAACAGGGGTTATGAAAACAATAGGATGATGGGCCTGGTTGCTGAACTACGGACTGGATTGATCACATTGTTTCAAGTTATATATTTCCAGCTGCAATGTATTTTTGACTGTGAAAATACAAGAGCTGATGATGCAATTGACAATTTAATGTTTGTTAGAAGAAACTTACCACCATTGTTAAGCAGTGCCATTAATTGTTAGCATTCCTAGATTTAAGCAGCTCAATGTAACGTGAACATCAGTGTGTGATAACTTTGAAGTTTTCGAAAAGCTAAATATTCCAATGAATATTCCGTTACAGAAATAGTGCAAGATGATAATGTACTATTTGCACCATAAAGCAGTAGTGTGTCTAGAAATTGTTACATTTTCCTTCAAGGTCCCCTCCTCTAATCCTGAAACAACATCAGGGCTGTGGATAAGAAAGAGACCATGAAAATAGCTGACAACTTCAAGACATAATTTGATGGAACAGTTTGTATTTTCTATGTATTTAGTGCAGATAGCATAGAGGTAGGAAATGATGGAAACATTTTCTTATCCCTTCCCCACAATGGTGAGTGGAGATTAAAGGAAAAATGCCTTGTTCGCTTTTCACTCAAGTAAAATGGACAAAGGAGCAATAGTTTTTCCCCTTTTCTAAGAATGAAGTAGAGATGCTTTATGTGAGCAAGGAATATACCATGTATGCTCTATGCCTGTCTTTTGAAGTGTTTCCATCATGTGTTCTCTTAGCTTTCAGCAGAGTTTTAGAAGGCAGTTGGTGGTTTGGTTGTTTTAGAACCTCTATACTATGCACTGACTCTGTACTATAACTTGCTGGGGTTTTTTTCAGTCCTGATGCACAGATAAGCTGGAATTCTCCAAGAATGTGTTTTTCCACAATGCTCCACTTGGAGTGGTTGTCAGAGTAGATGTTACACAGATTGTTCATTGAATATAAGCAGAAACATGACTTTGGATAAAAGGCATACTTCTTCAAATTCCTGTTCTTTAGGGTAATGTCTTTGTGCTTGGAACAATTTCTTTATATTTTATTCAAAGGAAACCTGAACATAATTTTTCTGCAGACAGTAGGTATTAGAGAACTGAACAACCCCCCTCCAAAAAAATTAATTTCAAAACCAGTAAATTTACAAATAGATTTCTGGAATATCTTTGATTCTCAGGAAAGTAATGGTCTTGTGATTAGGCCCCAGATATAAGATTCGGGTTCAGCTGCTGATTTTATAGCAATTACTGTGGTACAACAGGGTAAACATACTCATACAATGTATGTCAAATATCTTCAAAATGAGTTGCCTGGTCAAAGAAGAAGTTCTCTGAGAGTACATGTATTTTTGATGGGATCAAATGCTGCAGCAGTGGTGCATTAGTAACGTATAGAGATCTTTGTTATGGAGGATGTTCAGTCTTGGGTTTTTTTCTCCTGATTCAGGCAGTTTTTATTACATGACAGCATTCTATTATATGGCAAAATGTGAGGTGTTCAAAGCTTGGAAATGCGTTCTCAAGATTCAAAGTAAGAAAAGTCACAACTTCCATAATTTTTTTTGAAATGCACTGTCAGTTGTCAAGTTTGTAACTGTCTTTGTAATAGAGAAGCAACAGTGGCTTTTTCGTGCTACTTCTTATTCTGGTTGAAAAAGTTGGTTTAGTTCTAGGTGATAAATGACTGTTGTCTGCTTAGATTTGTCTAACTGGAAGAGTGAATTAGTGTTATTTCCTCTTACTTATTTCTTAAAAGATACCTGTTTAAAGAAACAAAATTTTGCTGACATGACATATTATTAAATGTAAAAGTCAATTTGTATTTTCATTCAAATATCTGAAGTCAAGAGAACTATATTGTTAAAAGTGCTTTACTCATGGACTATAATCTTCCACATATTGTGCAATATTCTACACTGTGAAACTCTGCATTCTGTGTGGAGCCCTTTGGTGGTACCAAAACAGTATAGCCAAAGCTGTATATTCTGTTCTTAGTATGAAATAGATATTAGGATAACTTCTACCAACTTCTGATATGCTTTGATCTTTATTATCAATGCAGATACTGAATAGTCTAGGAAATGTAACATCTTCACTTCTACAAAGCAATGTCTTGAAAGAGCCATCCAGTGTGCCATACTACTCAGATTATTTCAATAACTCCATTAATTCTGGGCCTTCTTTGAATTCTAGTATGCTTTAAGAGATGTCTGCCTTTCTACTTCAGTAGTTACAGTTACTAAGCTGTCATTGCAAATAAAAATAGTTCCATTCTAATGAAAGCTATTGGAAATAGATCTTTTTCATTATTGTTGTTTGTCTTTGTATGTGCAATAGTAGTCACATTCATTGCTTCAGTTCTCCAGAACAGAAATTAACTGAAGTCTCATTCGATCTGCTATAAAGCTTTCAACTTTGTCCTTTGGAATCTAACTATAATAAACTCCATGAATCTTTGACTTCAGTTCAAAGGTGATTAGAAGTCATGCTTGATAGCCTATGCTATGTATAGGATTTGCACCCAAAGGATTTACTAGAGGAACAAGTAACATAGAACAGAGATCAGAGCAGGGTTTGTCAGCGCTTAAGCCTTAAAGAATGCTTATAGAGACTAAGCAACACAATGAGCAGTGCCCAGAATAACTTGAAAATTTCAAATGCAGTTTTAATGAGTAGCTGAGATTTTTACCTCCACGTAAACATTTGGACTGAGTTTGGCGTCTATATGAAACTGAAGTCAGTGCCATTTTCAGAGGTATTTTCACAAATACAGTAATACTGTGCAGACCACAAGGTGTGGGTCTGATTATTCTCCCCCACAAACCTACTTAAGTATGTAAATTTAGATGTCAGAATACCTCACTTTTCTATTTTTAGGTGAATGGGCTCCATGTTGCCAGGGTCAAAAAGGGACTGTTAACCCTTCTAGGCCCATTGTTGGGTTTTGTCCCATGTTCTATGGTTGGTGTGCAACACTATGAAAAACTTCTGTCCAGTTTGATAAAAGTGTCCTTTTTTTCTTCTTTTTTTTAATTTGTACAACACCAAGCACATAGAAAGTCCTTCCAGTATAAATTACTTGTATATTCTTTCTCACCAATCTGTTTTGTAGAGACTTAGGAATGAAAAAAAAAGGGGCAGCATTAAGGTTAGTCAGGAGTGACAGGGGTGCTGATCTGCAGTGTATTCCTTGCTTCTCTGTGGTGGATTACCTAACAGCAGAGACAGCTGGTGTGACAGGTCATAGGATAGGCTGCCTGACTATCAGCTCATGTGGCAAAGGAAGGGGCCAAAGTGTTAGATTGCAAGTGGGGGACATGTCATTTCTGTGAAGTTTCTGTTTGCAGGCCACTGCTGGTTAAGGTGACCCTGGCTCACTTTGTGCCCTTTTTTGCTCTGTAGATGAGGCTAAGCACCACTGTCTGGCAGGTTTGAGTTGTGGAGCAGAAGGAAACTATGCAGCAAGTAGGAAACAGGTTAGGTCTGTGAAAAGAGAATACAGTGACCTCTGCATGAGTCATACTCAGGACTGAAGGAGGGGCAGGCTAAGCAGGAACCATAATGACTGCAAAGATCAGGTTGGGAAGTAATGCAGACTCTTGGGGTGGTATCAAGAAGGCAGGGAGAAGAGGTTCCCTCATGCAGGACAGTGGAAAAGGAAAAGTGAAGTTTTTTTATAGGTTAATAAGATATTGTTTAGGTCACCAAAGTCTGGGACAATGATATGAAACCTTTGAAGAAAACACTGCTTCTGATGCAAACAAAGAAGGTGGAGACTATTTTTTTACAAGTAGTCACATGTAAAAGATAATAAGTACAAAATTCAGGGGACATTCTGATTAGACAGAAGAGGAAAATATTTCACAGTGAGAGCAATTGGCCATGGGAACAATCTCCTCATAAAGTGGTGGATACCCAAATGTTTTGACACTTCTAAGATTCATGTAGATCATCTTGTTTGGACCATGCTTCTACCAAAAAAAGTTGGACCAGCTAAACCTTAAGGCCCCCTCCCAACCTGATATTCTGATTTTCTGCAGGTTTTCATTTATAGCAAAACTTCATGCCTGTATAACTATTGTACATCTCCCTGTATAATTACTACTTTAAAGTATAACAAATTTGAGAAAAAATATTTATAACTACATGTTGGATAATAGGTTGCTAAGAAACGGTATTCTTTAAAAAGCAGGGCTTGTGATTTGCTTAGCTTTGCTGTATTGCTCTGTGATATATGATGCAGAGATAGGATATGGATTTTCTACTTGTCTTAAAAGCCTCAAAACTGCCAGGCACCTTTAAGACTTTGGAGCCAAGTAAGCATTCCCCATACTAAAGGATGGACTGTACTTAGACATAGTGCACAGGAAAGCTCCAAAAGAATATGTGGAAAACATTGCTGTTCCAAGTTCCCAATGACCAACTATAAATTATCTAAAACATATTAGTAAACAGAAAAAAAAGTTTATTATAGAAACAAACAAACAAAAAAAGCTAGAAGACTATCAGTAGCTAGGTTAGTATTAATGCAAATCAATATAAGCATAAATTTGATAGTTCATCTATCATGTTAAGGATATAGAGATTGACAGAAAATCACAACCTCTGCATTCCAGCTGTACCTTAGAGATCAGAGGGTCTGAATGTGGCTAGGCTTGATTTATAATTATAATCAATTTGGCACTATAGGTCTGGTTGTGTTCAATAAGAACTTTCACAAACCCAGATTCACAAATAGTGCTATTTACCAATCCAAAACTACAGATCAAGCTGTGCTCAGTAAGAACCTTCACTGTCCCAGATTCACACATAGCACACAGAGTTTGGTTTATGAAACAACAAAAACACAGACTTGGAATTGCTGTTGATAAACAGCACTAGATGTGACAGAGCTCTAACAATAACAATAATATTGTGTTAGCCTGGCTAATGACAATAATCCTATGCAGAAGCTTACCAAGCAGGAATCTCTGCTTGTAAAGAGAGGAGAGTAACCCACTAAGATCTTACCAAGTTACCAAGAGTAACTGACTCCAAGATCTTTTTGGGTCTTTCACTAAGCACATGAAAACTCTATCCAGTTTACATACAGCCCCATCTTATTCTCCTCCTCCTTCTTTACATGTAGCATAATCTAGACAGAGGATTGAGTAGTATAGTCATGTATGTGGTAGCATGTACTTCAATAATCTTATTAGCATACTCAGGGCTAATATTTAAATATTTATGTGCTTTGATATTTAAATATTTAAACCCTTACTGAGGCAGAGTTTGGCCATGGTGTTCTTCAAAGTTCCAGTCATATGATTTTGTTCTTTTCTGTTCAGCTCTTCAGAGCCAAAACAGGACCATCCTATCTCCACAGGGCCTCCTCCAGCCCACTCATCCTTTCTTGACGTCAGCTATGCAGAAACACATCTGCAAAGATAAAGTAGAAGGAATGGGGTGTAGGCTGTAGATAGTAGGCTGTCTTAGACCTTGCCAGGCTTCTTGGTCATCTCATTACACCATCTTAAAATCACATGAAAGAGGTACATTAAAAATGCATTCATAATCCAGAAATAATCCTAATACAACTGCTGTTGAATTTCCCTCGGCACAATCTTGTACAAACTCAGTACAGAAGAATCTTTCTGATAGAGGCTAAATTTTTATTTGACCAGAACTATTTTCTTTGTATTCAAAACATCAGCCAAGCTATCAGAACATAGTTAATTATTAATGCATGTGTATAATCAGGACACCTGACTCTGCAGATTGTTAGTAGGTTAGCATAGTGTACTTCTGTTTAAGCAGATCAGAGAAGGAAAACAGGATTGAAAGTTTACTTGCAATGTTTTGTTAGGCTAAGAAAAATGTAGAATATTCTTCCTAACTGCACATCAATGCAGTTTCCACAGTTTCAGTGCATTCTGGATTTAATCTAAAATGTCAAGGATCTTGGATCAGAGAATTCTGTTGTTAGTAATTTCATTTTCAGCAACTGTGCAGAGTACAAAGGTACTTTCAAAATGGAAGAAGTGTGGTGATCCAGAATGTGAAAGTAAGTAAAAATTTGGTTTTTTCAAAGGGAGTCTGTGGTGTATATGCAGCTATTGGGAATCATAATTTGAAATTAGCAATGAAGCAGACTGAAAATGAGTAGCCATAGCAAATGTTTGTGGTTAAGTTTAAGAGCAATAAGCTTGAAATTTTAAAATAAAAAGAGTAAAAAAAGACTTGCTGGATTGTTGTGTAAGGTTATACAGATCAAAGTTCAGTATAAATATTTTTGAATAGCTCGTTTTCCTCAGGTGTCCCCAAAATGGGCAGTATAAAACAGCTTTAAAGTATTTTTAACTCATTCTTTACAGGTACAAAATAAAATAAACTAGAAATAAAATTAAAATGGTAGGTTATAAACTGAGAAAGAAGACCCTTAATCATGTCTTTATAGTACATTCATAGCCCATTCTGCAAAACATTTGAGTTTTTTCCTACCAGTAAACTGGTTTGGGATTTCTTTTGTAATCCTTCTTACAAAACACTCTGTTAATATTTACTCTTTACCTTTTTTTTCTTCTTTAACATGAAGTAAGTGCTGTAACTATTTATTGTAGTTCTCAAAGAGTAAATAACTCTGCAGGAGGCAGAGCCACTGAATCACAAGTGGACAAATAATGTCCCATTTACTATCCACTGATTACCATTGTGAAACCTGTCATAAATATAGTTGAAGCTGTTTCTCAACTGTTTCCATTGGTTTGGCAGACTTGAGTGTTGTATTTTCAATGTATTTTCAATCTTCCATTTCCCCTGAAGTGAGAGAGAACTTAGATTTCCTCTGATGATGGATTTCTATTTTCTTGTGGAGCCATACCAACTTCAGTAGGTTTTGGATGTTCAGAGATGTCTATCTTTGTGGAACATCATGTGAAAGGGGCTCCAAACTGACCAGAGCACATCACTACTGGGTGGTTTCTGTGGGGAGACTGGGGTGGAGATAAGGAAAACTTAAAATAATTCAAACTGAACTGGAAATTTTGATTTTTAACAACATGTTTAAGGTTTATTTCCTAAAATTTACGTATTTTCATCGTAAGATAAATGTATTCAAAAAAGAGGACAAAATCCCTAAAATAATTACTAGATCTAACTTAGAATTTATTAAATATAAAATTATAAATATGCCTGGGAAATACTTTTTAGCTGTTTAGTCTAAATAAATGTTAATATTAATTTAATTACTTTAGTAATTGAATTTGCTAATCCTGCATACATTCTTTCTATTTAAGCATTGAAACCTTGGCTAAACAAGCAGTGAAAAATATCCATATAGGACAAGAGCTTTTCCCCTTGATGTCTGCAGTACATGGGAAAGAAAACAAGACAGGGCTGCTTTTTGCATTAGTTGATTTCCATGTGATGATACAAATGGATTAGTATTGTAACAAAGCACATACATAAAAATGTTTGCTACTGCAATTCATCAGCAAAGTGACTTCACATAAAATGGATGCTGTATTTGTTTATTTCTTTCCACATATTACTCCAGAGGCAATGAGCCGAGTTCAAGCCACTACTGACTACTTAGGGCCTGACTGCCGGTATCTTAACTTCAAAACAGGGGAGGAGATCATCGTATACTCCAAACTTTCAAGGGAAAATGAAAACTTGTGGATAGGAAGTGTAAGTACTTCAATCTGAAAGACTTGCCCCATAAATATTTTAGATATAATAATAGCATAACAACTGCAGTCCACTTGCTTCTAAGGATCTTCTATCTCTTTTGCAATATTAACCAGTCATGGATGAATACAGTATTTGGGAGATGGGTCATTGTTACCATCTTTATACAGAAAGAAAAATCAAATCCTGGCAAAGATCACTCATAGAGAAACAAAGTCAAGATCCAAATACAATTTTTCTGTTTCTTTCATCTTATCATTTAGCTGTAAGTATTTAATCTGGTTCCCTTGAAAACACTCAGATCTATCAGGTCAGGTTCCTACCTATGGGTCTGTGGGTAAGACATCCAGTATTGGGACCTGACTTCACAGTTCAGTGCTTAAGGAAAGCTTCCAGAGAAGTTATCATGCATATTTAATGACTTGGAACAAGTATCAATGAAATTAGAACAGTAATTTAAGAAGGAATGGATGCATTGATCCAAATAAAGTTTTACTGCTAGTAAAAACGTGTAAGTGCTTCAAAACTCCAAGACATTAGTACATTTTTGGAGTGGAGGTTTTTTTTTCTGTAAATAATCTGTCACATCTATTGTTTAACAGTGAAATTCTGTCTTCCTTTTTTTTTCATCCAAGAGTATCTTTGCAGGTACCTCACTATTCCTTGCTTTCCAAGATGTATCCTTCCATTAAAGGCTACATGCAATGGTTTGATGTAAAAACAGCAGTGGTTTTTTGGCCAGAGGGACTTGATTCTTCCGGGCTCTGTCATTAACTTATTTTCTGTAGTGTTGCCATCTTCTTTGTAATTTTCTATTGAGCTGCAGCTAGTCTCATATCTGAATTTCATATCCTACTTCTCTTGCAACTTAATATGGGTCATTAGTTATTAAGGCATGACATTTTGTCCCATTTGAAACAATGGGAAATTTGTGGCCAATTTTAGTAGGAGCTGGCTGTGACCATCGGCACACACAGCACTGTCTTCACCCGAAGCAGCTTTAAGGCTACTGCTTTGGTACTGCACAAACACATGTTCATAAAAATAATACAGAATATAATAGCATAGAGTAATATCCTTCCTTTTGCTTTCTGAAATGACAAGGGGAACACTTCCATTAAGGAAAAATAAACCAATTATTTGACAAAACAGAATTAAGGAGATAGGGGGCTGTTCTATAAGCTTATTGTTCATCCATACTTTTCCAGCACACGTGCAAGTCCCTAACATATATATCACTGAAGTTTAAATGCTCTTATTAGTTTTATATTTTTTACAGAAAGGAAAGGATTTTGGATATTTCTCAAGAGATGCTGTGAAGGTTGAAGAAGTTTTAATTGGAGAAGAAGTTGAAGTGCTCACTAAGGTAAATCAACATCACTAGATTTTATAATGTAGTTTACAACAATTGAAAATCTAATATCCAGTTAGAAATTCAACTGTTGATGGATATTTTATTTCAGATTATTCAAAATGTGTTTTTATAATTGTTCCAGTTGTGTGTTTATTGTTCTCTAAAATAATTTCTATAGATATAGATATATCTATATCTAGATGTAGAACCTTTAGGAATAATATAATTAATTACAGTTCTTTGTGTAAAGTTATAACAGAAAGAACAACTATATATTTTGCTGTAGAATTACACATTAGAAAATTCTAAAAATCAGTATTATTCCTTTAGGAAACTGATTTCCTTTGTCTTCATGAAGATAAGTACAATTTTGAAAATGAAGATAATGCATTACATGATCACAAAAAAGAAAGTGAATATTCATTGTTTGATGCAGAATCAGAGCTGCATGAAAACAAACTCTTAAAACATACAAAAGACCCCATAAAAAATGAAAAAATAACTGAATCAGTTTCTGAAAATGACTCAGAGGAATCTCACATTCAGGAGTCTATAAACAAAAAGTTGGTTAGAAAAGATGATACTGAAGAGCCACAAATGCAAAACAGTCTCCCAGTAGAACCTGTTCAATCTCAGTCTAGTTGGATTTCAGGATGGTTCACCACAGAAAGTGAAAATGATGAAGAGCCCTTAAAAGCTGTTACTGAATCTTCAGAAGCAAGTAATAATCAAGGCAGAAAAACAGAGGCAGCAGCTGAAAATTACAGCTTTACAGATTTACAGGAGTCAAATGATAAGGAGGAAAAGGAGGAACAAGAACCCCCTGCATCTGGTTGGTTTCAAGGTGGACTGACAAGCCTTCTGTATTTTGGTGAAAAAAATGAAGATGTTGATTTGGTGTCAGAAAAAAATGATCCACAAAACCATGATGTCTCTGGTGTGCCTGAGCATTCTAGTACTGAACAGGAGACAACAGTCACCGAGGTATTGCCAGAAGAAGAAAAGAGTGTAAGCCGAGAATCCAAATCAAATTGGTTTAATTTGGGTTTAAGTGATGTTCTTAATTTTGGCCATGCTGAGGAAGCTACAATTGCTACAGAGGATCAGAGAAGCAGAGAAACAACAGATCGAGCAAATAAGAATGAGGAAGAGCAGACTTTAGACCAGAAAGAATTACAGGAAATAGTTAATGTGGTGACAGAGGAAGGAGATGAGAATTATGCACAAGAAATAAAAGATTCAAACAGTAACAGGCCAAATCCTGGCAAGGTACCAGCATGTGCACATACCCTTAATAGAACCAAAAACACCTCAAATAGCAGAGAATCATCTTTTGATACACTAACACGTGACAAAGAGAAGCCAAATGAACTTTACAATTCAGAAGAAGACTTGGTATCAGAAAGCCAACTGCTGAGAAATACTGAAGCTGAAATGAAAAATCAGGAGTCAGAAAGCAGACATGGCCAATCAGGTTGGTATATACATCTATATATAAATATCTATAATAAATATATTGATAATAATATATCTATAATAATTTTATTAATTATAATATGGGCAAACATGATAATCAACAGGAACATTAATCAATTGCATCAAATGTCTTGTTCCAATAAGCCCCTCCAAATTGTGATCCCTCAGACATAAAAAATACAGGAGAACAGGAGAACTGAAGAACAAAGTCATTGCTTCTCTTTTAGTCATTTTGAGGACATATTGAAATTTCTGAGTTCAACAGCCAAAGAAGGGCAAGTGCAGCATTATGGGGAGCTACCAGGAACTGCAAATAATCATCTGGGCATCAAGAAGACCTCATGTGACAGTGAACCAAGTCTTAGTCTGAAAACATCCAAGAAAGACAAACTAGTCAAAGGTTGTGGTGCACAAAAAATTCAGCTTCCAAAAGCCATTTCAAAATGGATAGTACTGATGAAAGATGAGATTCACAAGTCAGAGAATAAAAGTGTCTCACAGGGTTTTTATCAAAACAACATCAAATATTTCAGTCAGGACATTTTTAATGATGAACATGATCAGAAATCTGGGGAGTCACAAGAACTGACTCCAGACCAACCTCTCTCTCCTCACCTCTCATAGAATGGCATCAGTTTAACAGGTACCAAAATTTCCAAAGAAACTGGCCATTTGGAAAAATATGGAGTTTCAGAATGGATGGTAAAAACTGCTAGCTAAGTAGAACTAAGCTTCCATAATAAAGACAGAGTTTGATAAGCCTTGATAAAATACTACAGGGCAAAGAAACTGAAGGTACTTCAAATCAGAAGATTAAACATAGCACATCGGGTAACACAAATACCTCCACAGACAATGATCTTTCCTGGTCAGCTGGCTGTGAGAAGTAACAAACAGGGCAGTGGAGAAAAAACTTCAACAAAATCTACCAAATGAGCAGCAGATTTGACAACTTTTGACAATCTTGCTAATAGCTAGTCAGAGAGAAGCAATAAACTGAACAAATTCCTATAAATGTGCAACATCACCAGGAAGGTGGAGGAGAACTAAAATGGGAAGATTCATGTTCCCAGCATCAGCTTCTGGTATCAGAGAATGCACAGTCTTAATCTAGATCTCAGGAAGAAATATAAAAATCACCTGTGATATAGTAAAACAAAATATTAATCTACATCCTCAGATTTAGGCCAGTCAATTCAAATTACCATGACTGTGCAAGATACGAAAGCATAGAAAATTAACCTGAGTTTTGAAAGGCATACTACTTCAAAAGACAAAGTAATACTAGTCTTCAGCTGAATTCATGTCCAAAAAAGTATTTCTAAAGAAAAATTTTTGAGAATAAAAGCAATAGTCATGTGATATAAGTCTGACCAAGTGTAAACTTTTACCCTTGGAGCTCTCTAAAATAGAAGACATTTTTAAAGAAAAAAATATAGACAGCTAGGGTCTTCTAAAGCCATTTAACTAGAAAGCCAGACTGCTATTTAAAAACTGGATTAATTAAGTCCTCGCAACCTGGGATTCTTGTAAACCTGGCTGATAGAGCATTGAAAAGAAGATGCTGTTGTAACTGAAAGGATGAGTAATGCCAAATAAATTTGCTGCTACTAAAACTAGTTAGGAGAAGAAAAAAAGAAAGATTCTGAAAATAAGACTCAAAATCCAGAAATACAAATAATAGCAATTATATGCTACCAAAAAAGATTTCAGTAGTATTTTTACTAGACAATTGGGGTTCTTTGAAAATATATTTGGTAAACTAACAATTAACCCTGTCTAAAAATGTCTAAGCATTTTTGTTTGGTAAAAAAACCCAAATGAAAATAGAAGTGACATTAGGACTAGTACACTTGAATACTGCACAGAGGAATGAGAGGAACTTGAAAGGAATCTGACCAATGTAAGATACTATTAAATATAGAGAAGGTGCAGAAAAACCAAAACCAGGCAAATATTGTATGATAAACAGATTTACCAAACCCATTAATTATATTTCAACAATTTTATTTAAATTACGACAAGATGTTAAGCAACCCTTAGAGTATCTCTGTGATGGAAGCAAACTGCTGCAGCAGCACCAGCAATTTGAAAAGATTCACAGTGAAATCACAGCTTACTCAACTAATGATAATGCTGTGTGGAGGGAACAGGTCACTGTGTCTGCACAAAAGGGGCACAATTTGGACACTGAGCAGGAAAAATATACAGAAAAAAGGAATGTTCTTCTAGAGCTGCCAGAGCTTTTGTCTGCTATAACAATTAAGTGTGCTGCCCAAACTTCAGCTGAAGTTACTAGAGTAATGTTTCACTAACAGTGATTTAGCAAGAACAAAATATCCTTTGTTGGCAGAAATAAAACCACAACAGATGGAACACTGTCTCCTTCTGGTGATTTAAAATGAAGAGGTAGTGAGCCTAACTCATAACAGTTATGGACTTATTTATGATATTCTGAGGATCTGATAACACAAGTTGAGTTAATATAATGGTAACAGTTTCAGAGCAAATTACTCCTCTTGAGCTACTGGACTACTTCTGATGTATATCTTTGGCCAGTACAGCCTTGAAGCATATGACTAAATTTAAAAATCTGTAAGTTTTCTTCCTTGTGGGTAAGCATGGTGCGGAGTTTTTTGCAAGCAGTGTTTTATTGGCTTCAGGCATTTACTCCAAGTTATTAAAACTGAGACAGCCAGGTGCCTTCAGTCATACTTCTACATTAACATGCCGGTGGTTTCTTGTATTTTGCAGGGAAGCTTGGTATCTTGGAATTTGTTAATCTTTAATCCTACATTAAAGATTATCCAGTATTTTCAACTGTTCTTGCTCTAAAGCTTACCCCACTTGTATTTGGATATTAAAAAGAGACCTACTAATCCTGACCAGGGAATCTACAAACTATCAAAACCAAACATATTTTTTCCTGAACACTTATTTTTTAATTACTTTACTACAATGTAAGTGTTGCTTAAAGTTCTATCCTTCAAATTCTGGGATCATTATTTGTATAGTGTTTCTTAAGTCATACATCTGTAGCCCATTTACTCAAGTGTTGGGCTTTAAGTTGAGGAAAATAAAAACAAAGAAATTAAAATCTCTGTAGAAGTTAATATCTTATAGGAGTAAGTTGAATCCTCTAAAAGTAACCATGATTTGCCTTCACAATTATGTGCAGGAGTAGGCAGAAGAAAGCTACTAGAAGAAACACCAGAGAAGGAGCATGAAATTTATGTTGCTGAAGACAGTGAACATGACAGTGACCAAGATTCAAAAGCAACAGCCATTGCTTCAGTAAATTCTGAAACAAAAATGGACAGCTCAGCATCTGATTCTGATGTCAAAACGTCTTTCTCTGATGCCATCCAGAACTATGTTCCAAGTAATGGTAAGTGCTAAGTTTCATAATTTTAAGGAAAATAAATTTACAATCTTTAAAAAAAGCAAAACAAAAACCAATTAATCCAGCTGGAATTATATGAAGTTGACAAAAGTTATGTAAATTACTCTTGTTATATTCTTTATGATCCAACCAGAAGGAGGCTGGATACATCAGATACTTCTGTGCTTGAATGCTCTTGAGTTCAGAGAAACAATAAAATCTGCATCATCAGCAGTGGTGATTGTCATCCAAACGGTAAGAATTCTTTCCATGATATAACATCAACATTAGTGCAAATTTAAGCCAGCTACAAGTTATGTTCTGCAGTGAAACTCCTAATTTTTTTTTAAATCCTTTTAAATAAACCCTCTGCAGTTCCCTGCTTCCAGGGTTATCTGATGCCAAATGAGACACAGCACAAGAAAATGTTAGGTCAGCTGCTCATCATCTTTGCAGTGCAGAATCTGATGAACTTAGGATGTGAGGATTTGGGGTTTTCTTTTGTGGGCTTTTTTAACAGGCAGGAAACACCTGAGTGGTATTTTTAATTTTTTGTTTGGTTTTGTTTCTTTTTTTTTTTTTTAATGAAACTGATAGCTCTAGTTCTCAAAACAGACAGTACTCATTAAATTTGCTTGGACTTTAAAAACTTGGCTTATGATGAGTAAAATAACCAGACAAGTTCCCTTGTTTTTAAAGAGTATTTTCAAAGCCTTGATTCACAAATCCTCCCCTTGCTTGTAATTGCATTAAAGATATTCTTCTAAAGAAAAAATATATATAAAATAGAAAATGGGGTTATTATTGCTATGGAGGTGTCTTAAACATCAAAACATAGCGCAGAGTGAAGGTGAACCTTAAGGGACACAAGTGCACAAGAAACAACACTGCCAGAGCAACGTGAGAAAAAGGTAGCGTAGCTGTTCCTGCACTGTCTGCTCTAAACAAGAGAGTGCTGGCCGGTGAAGTGCCATTTGGTAAACTTCAGTGCTTTGGTTGAACTTCGTTTAGATGGGGTAATTGAAGTTTAAGAACCACATAAATGTATTTCTAATTTCCAGTGAACGTATATAGAATACGGTTAAATTGTAGTTTAGGATGAGGAAAACAGAAGGGCTTTGTCCCTCGTGACTGACTGCGACTCACTGACAGTTCACTGCTACGGCCAAACTCGTTCTTGTACTGTTTGACACAGCTAAAAGAGCCGCAAAAGGCACTTCCACGGTCCACCTGTCCTGCTCCTTAGGTGCTTTGCAGTCCAGTCACTCGCCTTGAGTTGCACAAGTCGCTAGCACACGGGGGGGGGGGTTTGTTTGTATTTCGGGTTTTTTGTGGGGTTTTTTTGTTTGTTTGTTTGTTGTTGTTGCTGGGTTTTTGGTTTGTTTTTTTTTTTGTTGTTGTTGTTGTTGTTTTGTGGGGGGGGTTGTTTGTTGTTGGTGGTGTTTTTTGTTTTGGGATTTTGTTTGTTTGTTTTTAAGTAGTTAAAAACCAAAACCCAAACCAAATCAAACTAGATTCAATCTTAGTGAATGAGACGAAGAAGAATCCTTTGCTAGGTGGCATTGCATCTCCCCTTTCACCTGCTACCAGCAGCCCGCCAGGGTCATTTTTAGCACAGGCACTCGGCGGAGCTGGGCCCGCCCAGCCCTGCGCACCCGGGACCCACCTGCGGCCCGGCCCGGCCCGGCCCTCCCCGCCCCGCCGGCACTGCCGGCCCCGCCGCTCGGGCCGGGACACGCGCGGCGGGCGGCCCGCCGGGAGCCGGGCCTGCCCGGGGAGCTTTATTGCCGTGCCACGGCTGCCGCCCGGGCGGGCATGGAGGCGGCCAGCGCCGCACGGGAGGTGAGTTTCTCTGAGCGTAACTTCAGGGAGGAACAGGAGCAGGTTCCGCGGTGCTACGTCCGTGCCGGAGAGCGGGAGCGGGCCGGTGGGCGCTCGCCGAGGGCGGCTGCCGGTGCCTCCGGCCGGCGGTCCCCGTGCCCGGGGAGGGTCTGCCGGCGGAGGTCGGGAGCCGCGCCGGGCGGGCGGGGAGAGCCGAGCCCCGCGGCTGCCACCTGTGCCGTGCGCCCCCCGTCACCCGGCAGCAGTGGTTCCTCCCCGCCCCCCCGGCGGGCAGTGGTACGGGCCGGTTGTCAGGCGGCGGGCCGGAAGGGGCGCGCGCCGCCCGCGGGAAGATGGCGGCGGGCGGGCGCGGGGGGCCCGGGGCCGGCACCGGCGGCGGCACGGCCGGGCTGTGGCCGGGGCTGCGGGACAGCGCCCGCCGCTACTGCGGGCTGGCCTGGGAAGGGCTGCGCTGGGTGAGTGACCGAGCGACGCGGGGCTCGGCGCAGCCCCCGCGAGGGCCGGGGTCTTGTGCAGCGCTGCTGCCCAGGGGCTCGGGCACGGGAGAAACCGAAATAAAGGCTTAGGTGCACAGTACCGTGTCCTTAGGCACGGGTCACGTGTAGTAAATTTGAGCCGCGTGGAGCACGTCGTATCTTTGAGCAAATAGATCCGTTTACAAATGAAACGCGAGTCTATCAAAGTGTTTAAAATGTGTTAAATCACCAATGTGTTCAGTATGTTATTTTACCATGAGGTTGGTTGAACAGGTTTTTCTACTAAGCAAGTTTTCTACCAGACAGTTAAGAAATACTGACTGTTGTTGATTCTTCCAGCAGTGAAATGTGTAAGACAACTCGTAGGAGAATTTTCCGTAGTAAATTCTCAGTACCTGAAGAGGCACTTTTTACAAGGGCACGTAGTGATAGGATGAGGGGGGGATGGCTTTAAACGGAGAGGATGAGTTTAGATTAGATAAGAGAAGGAAATTCTTTACTGTGGGGGGGATGTGGCGCTGGAGCAAGCTGTCCAGAGAAGCTATGCGTGCCCCATCTCTTGGAAGTGTTCATGGGCAGGCTGGATGGGGTTTTGGGGAAGTAGGTCCAGTGGGAATTGCTCTTGCCACTGGCAGAGGGATTGAAACCAGATGATCTTTTAGATCCCTTTCAACCCAAATAATTCTGTGATTCTGTGATATTTGATAGTCTCAGAAAGAAAAGGTTTCAGAGCTTTATCTGTTGATTTTCATATCTTGTTAGAACTTTTTTTTCCCTTCACTTGGTAAATCTATCGTTTAAAAATCAAATGCTTCGGTTAACCATTTTCTCAGAGTGTTGGAAAAAAAATATACAAGCATTGGAAGTAAACTATGTCAACATGTAATATCTGTTTCTGTGGATAATATTAGCCTCTTTTCCTTTAGCTGAAGCTTTTTACTTTACTTTTCAGGCTGTGGCTTCACTGCCTGAAGATATGAGACCTGGGCCTGATCTGTATGGTTTCCCGTGGGAAATAGTGATTTGTGCTGGCATTGTTGGAGCCTTGACAATTCTGCTGTTCCTGTACAGAAGTTATCAATCAGTAAGTGTTGTGGTCTGACCCCAGACAGTAACTAAGCACCACACAGCCACTCTCTCACTCCATCTGTCATGTTGGAAAGAGGCAGAGAATCAGAGGACTAAAAGTTAGAAAACCCGTGGGTTGAGATGAAGACAGTTTAATAGGAAAAGCAAAAGCAGTGCATGCAACAAAGCAAAACAGAATTGATTCACTGCTTCCCATGGGCAGGTGTTCAGCTGTCTCCAAGAAAGCAGGGCTCCATCACGTGTAGCAGTTACTCTACAAGACAAAAACTCCATCACTCCACACACACCCCCTTCCACCTCCTCCCCTCAGCGTTATGTGCTGAGCAGGATGTCAGCATGGTGTAGGTTATCCCTCTGATCAGTCCAGGTCAGCTGTCCTGTGTCCCCTCCCAGCCTCTTGTGAACCTGAAGCCTCCTTGTGGGTGACTTCTGTGTGAACACTGCTCAGCAGTATCTAAAACATCCATGTGTTTGCAGTGCTTTTCAGCACAAGTCCAAAATACAGTCCCATGCCAGCTACTGTGAAGAAAATTAACTCTATTCCAGACAAAACCAGCACAGAAAGTGTTCAAGTTACTTGCAGATACATAGAGTGCATTAATAGTTTGCATTGAAGTTGTTATCCTTCCTGTTCAAGATAGATAATGCTTCAGAGTTTTAAATCTTTTGTGATTGAATTTAGAATCTCTCTAAAAGAGAAGTTGAAAAGTCTGTTTTGTCAAGATAATAAGTGTTTGAATATCTAGTGAGTGACTGTTGTAAGAGGAAATGCAATGAAACTCGCTGCAGCAAGGCTTCCTCTTTTCTTTTTAATTTCTACACTGGACTTTCAAAGTCAGCCCTTAAATTATTTTCACAGGATACAGACGTCTTCCCTAGGGTGTATGTATTGCTGTGTGTATTATGATATCTCTGTGACTAGCCTGGCCATAGCCAGAGCAGCTGAGGTCTTTCAAGCAAAAGCAATCCATGTGGTTTCCTGTCAAGGGAGGCATTTTAAAACTCTATGAACAGTGATGCCTGGATTCTGTTTATTGCTGCACTGCAACACTGAACCTATTTAATTGCATGCTCTTAGTGAGACCAATTTAACTGCATGCTTTAATCTGATGACTTTGAGTTGCAGTAGTGAAACCTTTCAATGCACAAATCAGATTATATTTTGAGGTAATGCCTATCTTCTCTTGAGAGTAAGTAAAGATCTGAGTAATAAAAGTTGCCTACCATACTTTCCCTGCTACAGAAATGGGGTCAGTATCAGTAATTCAGTATTCTAAACTTCTTCCCATTTTTCACATACTCTTATACAGTCATTGTGATTTGGGTAGTAGGTGTAATATGATACTCATGTTTTAAGATTGGTTCCATAGCTGCTTAGTTTTTCAGATATGAGCACTGCATTTTTAGGGTTTTAACATGAACTGACCTTCTCTGTAAGGGGATCAGTATATTTGTGTAAGTTAATGTAACTAATGTTAATGTAATTTGGTCATACCTTTTGTATGACCACCTCCAGAGGCATCCCTCTAGGTGATACAAAAGGCATTTGAGCTGAAATCATGCAAGCAAGCTAACCTGGTATTGTTTTCCTCCTGCACATGCCACTTAAGGCAGGAGGTATTACAGAAGTTATTGATAGCTTTTTCAGTCATCCATACTTAGAACTACACTGGCTGCTCCTTGAAGAATCGATGGTTGCTGAAGAGTAATGGAGTACCTAACCATCCATTGGGGATGATAGGATTAAAGCATACTTACAACTTTCTTATCCTTTTCTCATTATTTGGACTCCTTGGCTTTAAACTGGGAGGAAACAGGGAAGATCTGAGGGCCCCATTGTTACATAAGGCACATGACCTAGGCTCAGCCTGAGAGAAATGATGTGTTATAACAGTTCTGTGGGTTCAGCCAAGTTCTGCATCTCTTGTAGAGGCTATTTGTGACAGATTTTGCCCTGCAGTTTGTTAGATTTTGATTCTAGGGCACTAGACCCTGGTGGCAGCTGCTCACTTGGCACTTGAAGGATGCCCATCAGGTTGTACCTTACTGCAGCTTTAGCTGTTGTGTGTTGTAATGTGTGGGAGATCATTCTCAATAGGAAATCTGAGCTCATGTCTGGAGCTTGCCCCTCCCTTCCCTTTCTTACTCTTCTGACTGTGTGTTATGTGGTGACTATACAGAGGTGTGTTATTAAGGTGATCCAGGTGAAAACTAATCTCCTTTCCCCTCTTTTGTCTGATAAGAGTGGGAGAAGGACGGGGCAAACACACAGACATGGAGGGGGTGAGAGCAGAGGATATGATTGCCTCTTTTTAGCCATATTTATATTCCTTTTTTAAGTTCTGTGGTTAAACTTGGCATGGAATCACAGCTTAAAAGATTAATTTTCAGATACTATATGAGACTAATTGATCAGACATTTTCAATATTCTCTTTTTTTCTAGGTTAGAAGTCGACTTTATGTAGGTAAGCTTATTTTTGATACTTCATTTTTCGTGTTTCTCTGGAATATGACTATTCTTTTTTCACCTTTAATTTTTTTTTTTAATTTGGATGATGCAACATTTGCTTGTCTTTCACTTTTTAGGAAGGGAAAAACAGCTTGCCAATAAAATTGCTGAACTAGTTGAAGAAAAATGCAAAATTCTTGAAAAGCTCAGCCTCTGCAAAAAAGAGGTAATGGTCCTCATTTATTGCTTTCAGATGTATTGTAGAAATGGATTCTATCAAGTAAAGTATTAACTTTTCTAGAAGTAAGATGTTTTAAAGCTTTTAAAGAGATTCTTCAAATGCTTTTTTCTGTCAGTGTCTTTAAGAGCAAATAATGTGTTAGCAAGTTCTGACTTCAAATCCTCAGTACAATATATTTCACTGGAAGCATCTTCAAAAGGTCTTTTTTTTGTTTATATCACTGGGATAGTGTAGTAGGGTTAAGGCTTTCCTGATTCCCAGCAAGGTGCATTTGTGAATATTTAAGTGATGTCTATATTTCAGACTAGAGCATTCCAAATTAATGCTAGTATTTAGTAAATCATTTACTACATTCTGACATAAAATAATTCCTTTTCAGTTTGAAGATTTACAGTTGTCTCTGAAGGATGGTAACACAACGAAAGAATCAACAGACGCATCTTTTTTTGAGGTAAAAAGATTAATGGAAATTGTTACTTCAACAATATAAGGCAGTATTTTAGGAAAAATGTGGCCCATATCAAAAAACACCCAAACAAACTAAGTGAAAACAACAAAAAAAAGCAAAAAAAAACCAAAAAAAGTGAAAACAGCAAAAAAAGTCAGACAAACCCAAAAACTCCAATGCAATAGTTTTAATTGGGTTACTGAAAATGACTTCAAGCATTTAAATTAAAAAAAGCCTTTTTTTAACAATTGCATTGAGGATGAGTAATACTAGAACAAAGGGAATATTGGACAATATTTAAGAAGTAAATTGTTCCCATTTTTAGGAGAGAGGGTAGTGCATGAATTATTTTTTTTTCTCACATCATATCTAATTCAAATAATTTCCACAGTCTACAGGTGCACAGTTTTAAAGAAAAATTACCACTACATTGTTTATATCCCCCAAACTGAAAATATATTTGTAAAAGAGTTCTGGATAAGTGAATCAAATACCTAATAAGCTCTTTAAAATTCATGTTAAAAAAGCAAGTAGGTTTTTTTCATTTTGCACCTCAGATCTTGCAGAGCTAATTCTTACAGCTTTTCTTCATGTAGGAGTCTCTAGAGTATTTGAGTGAAATGTACTTTGCTGTCATATTTAAAATATACTTGTAGTCTTCATATGTAATTAATATCAAATGTTTTATTAACTCACAAACCAACATGATTTAGGAAATGCACGAAAAGCTGAACAAGTCAAACTCGAAGCTCAACGAGGAAATAGAAAATCTAGAAAAAGAACTGGAAGAAGAAAAATTGAAGCAGTCGGAAAATGATACCTTGGTAAGAATAAATAGAATCCTGTCTGTCTTTCTATTCATTTAAGAAAAAATTCTCACAGAAAAAAAGTTTGCAAATAAGACAAACTATTTTCATTGTGTGTTCTGAAATAAAAACTACATTTTCCATTTTGTCTTCCCTGTAACATTAGAAAAATGATAAAGGAAAATAAAAGAAGAAAAGCTGGTTTTGTTGCAAAATGTTTTTACACACATTTTTACTGACTCAGCAGTAGAACTTTCTCAGTTTAAAAATAAAAATAGTTTTATCAGTTGCCTAGACATTGTCAGTCAAATATGTGAAAGAAGGTGTATGACAACTAATAATTTTCAGGTGGCTGAAATTCAGGAGAAAGTGGAGTCTTTGGAGAATGAAGAAAAATCTGTCCAGTCACAAATTGATGAGGTATGTCTAACCTTTATAGTTTCTGTTTTCAAATTTTTGCAATTTCTATATTCTCCATGAAGTTACTGCTTTATTTTTTTTTTTTTTCTGTTAGGAGTGCAGAGATCATATGCTATGTAAACCAAAGAGTTTGTAAAGCTTTGTATTTTGGTGTGGCTTGACTGAACAACTTTTAATTTCATATAGTGGTTGGCATTTATTGAGAAGTAATTACCTTTTCTTAGTTTTCTTACTCCTCAACGATACATAGTATTGTAAAACTACAATCAGCAAAAGCTGTTGAAATTGTTGAGAAAATGTGAGAATATGTACGTAGCACAGCCAGAAAACCTAAGACAAGTCCAGTAATACCATCATGACGATACCTATATCTTCACCAATACCATTTAAGCAACAGACTTTTTAATTTCACTTAGGCCAAGTCCACCCTAAAAGTGTATCAGATTAATACTGAGAGACTCAAGACATCTGTTCAAGATGCAGTAGATGAAAACAGCCATCTCCAGGAAAGTGAGAAACAGGTATGTTCTTCCTAGTCATCCTTAGAAATACTGTGTTTTCCTATGATACTGATAAATATGATTTCTCCAAAGAGCTCATCCTCAACAAGTTTACTAACAACCTCTTGTGTGTTTTAGTAAATGGAATGAGGAAGAGGATATGGTTTTTAAAGCAATTTTATGTTTATGTAAAATAATTCAGTTTTAAAAGAAATGCAGTAGTTACAGTTTGTGGGGAATCATGCATGGAGCTCGGGGAAAGAGAGCATGTGGTAATGTAAGTCTGGTAAGAACTTTGCTGAGACCTGTTGGAAAGCAGAAATACCTGAACAAGTCCAGTGCTAGGATTCTCTTCAGAGGCAGAGAGAAAATTCTTTTACTTGCTCTAGAAAACCAAAGAAGTTGAGGAATTGCAGAGTATTCAGAAGACAGGTAAAAAACATACTCTAGTACCACTGTAGATGTATTAATTGAAAGTCAAGTACATAATAGAGAGGAACAAAAAAGATTGTTACTTCCCAAATTTTAATTGTCTGTTTTCTTCAGTGCTGTAGCCAGATCACAAACACTGAATATTTTAAAATATTCAGTATATGCAAGAGTTGTCTTGTGCAACAGGTTGTTTTACAGTGCAGCTATTTCTTTTTTTGTAACAAAGAGATATTTTCTATAAACATTTAATGTTCTGTGTAATGTTGGTTTGAGGTGGTTTATTGTGGATATGTGCTTATTTTCCTGACTGATTGATGGTCTCCCTGTTGTCTGAGGAATAACCTGATAGCTATTTGGCCAGGGGAAGGGGAAGTGGTGGGAGTGGAAGTACAGGCCTGTTGCTTTTTAACAGTCTTATAAAAAGCTGGGGAGTGCTTTAGTCCTCTCTGTCAAAACGTGGTGTATGTCAAATTTAGTGGTTCAGGAAAAAATAAAGGGATAAAAGGGATACTGGAAATAATTTTTTTTTTTTGCAGGAGGAATATTTCAGTTCTGCACAACAGTGTTAGTAAAACTTGATCTTTTTCCCTTATTCTAGAAGGAGTCTATGTTTGTGATTAACAAAAAAGGAAGACAGTTTTATTAAGAACTGTGGGTGGAGAATCAGTGGATTTGACTATTATAATTGTGAGATTAAGTTGCTTGAGAATTATATTCTTTCAAGAGTCTTTTTTTTTCCCTAATCTCTACATCCTCTTTGTTTTTGTGAGGAGGAAGGGTCTGGGCTCAGTGCTTTGTTTCAAATGTGACAATATTCTTATGTAATAAGTTTTGAGAAGCAATACATACATTTTTAATAGAGAGGAATTTTCTTTTCCCCCCCCTGTGGTCATTTCTTGGGTTCAGATAGAAATATTCCAGTTATTTGTGTGTTTGACAAAAATATTCACTTTCCTTCCTTTTTGATAAAGTAAAAAAATAGTACTTAGAGAAAGATAATACTAAGTGCTGGCAATTGCCTATATTTCTTAGGCAATCATTTTATATCAAGGAAAACCAGGGGGAAAAAAATCAGTAAAAACAATTTCCAGTGTTCAATTGCCATGTTCCAAGATGAAAAAAAAAGTTATTTTGCATTCCTTCTAGATAAAACAACCTGGGTATAAGTATTTCCTTAACCACATTATTTAGGATTAATTGCTACACTTTGTTGTTAACTGAGCATTGTTGCAGTTTTTATTAGTTTGAGAACATTTGTGCATATTGTAGTTTGCTGTGCTTTTTAGTAGATAAATAACCTAATGTTATTTGTTGCTGGAACCTGGTAAGTCAAAAGAGAAAGTAAGTGCTTTACTTACTTGTGTTCTCAATTCAGAGGTGCTTTCTAATTGTGAGAGTTAGTTTACTGTATCAGAAGATCCATATCCTACTTTGTTTTTCTTTCTTACTTTTTTTTTTAAAGATGGAATTTCACATATGCTCAAAAGGTAACAAAGGTGTTATTTGTTCACAGAAACTAGAGTCCTTTCTTCCTCTGTTCATTGCATAAATGGGTCATAATCTTCTGGCACATCATAGCTTAAACTTTATAGGAGATGTGCTGTTTCAGGTTTGTGATGTGTCAGAGAGAGGATTGGGCCTTTTAGGTTGAACAAGGGAACAGTTAATGAACTGTGCTTTGCCAGTTTTTTGGTTTGTTTTTCTTCTTCAGGAACATTGGAAATATATATTGCTTTAGCTCACTGCAAATCCTTGCTGTTTCTCTTTATTGTAATTCTTACAGGTGTATAAAGTCATGTAAATTTATTTTCTCTTTGGCTTCATGAAGAAGAAATCTCTTGAAAGTCATCTTTTGATGATGAAAATGATAGAAATAGTTGTCTGTGTATTTCTTCTAATCCCTAATATGTTGTTTGCATGATGCTGCAAATTCATATGTGGCTTTTATGGCTTGGAAAGTGCAATTGTGTGCCAAGGGGCAATATGTGTTAATTAAATTCTAGTCACATACCTTTTGTTCTGTGCTGTCTGGTTTCTCTTTGATAGCTAGTGTTCAGGCTTGCTCATCTATTTGCATGGCAGTTCCCCTGTTTAATTACCATTTTCTGATTGTATTTTTAGTATTACTGCTTGTTATGTTCCTCTTGCTCAACTTAGTTATTCTTTTCTGTACATTTACTGCTTGTAAATTGATTGCCTGTTGTGCAACTTTAAGCAGTATTTTTTGAGAGTCTTAAGATAATTTGGTTGTACTTTACCCCATGTTGTGGTAGCATGTGTTTTGTCTTAACAGAAATTTGCATCTGTTCAATTTTGTATTTTGTTCTCACAATGTCATGAGTTAATATGTTGCAGTGGTTATTTTTAATAGCTGGTGATGAGGTGTTCTAATCCCTTTACTCAGTAAAATATTTTTGTGAAATGAGATTTTACTAGGCAGTATCTGTAAAATGTAACCTTGGAACCTACCTATCATTTTGGTTTAGCACAGTCAATTGCAGAGATACACACCGGTAGGTGTTGATTACACACAGCTGTGACTTTCATTAATGGGGAAGCTTTCTTAAAATTTTGAAACTACTTCAAGAGGCATGGAGGAAGAGAAATAGTACAGTTTTGCAAGTCACATGAATATGAATAACTGCCTAAAAGCTTCCTGTTTTCCCTTACTTCTTTGACCACTTCTAAGTTGAAAAGACACAGAGGCACCACTTTAGAAGTGTGTATTCTGATTGGGGTGTGTTTTCCATCCATGCGTGTGGATATGTCATTGTTAAATTATCACTACTTTATATTAATTGCTATTGTCACATCAAGGTTTTCAAACATGAGTGGAATAAACTGAACACTTCCTATAAATGCTTAAAAATATCCTAACAACTAATTACAATGGACAGCTATAGCAGCTAAAGCAACTGAACTAAACATAGAAGTCTTAATTTTCAACTCTTTGGCTAACTTTCTCATAGTCTTATCTCTGTTACTGGTGGGTGAGAGGTGTAAATCCCATGTATATATAGCCAATACCCATAACAGGCTCAGTACTATTCATCCTCAATTCTTGGTTTTGTAGACAATCACACTAATCTGTATTTCCTTTTTTAGCTTTTACAAGAAGCTGAAGGATGGGGTGAACGACTTAGTGAACTAAATGAACAAACAAAGATGTTGGAGTCCTCTAAAACAGATGTAGAAGAAGTTTTGAAAAATAAAGAGAGCCAAATCAAGGTAAATTATGACATTTAGGATTGAATTAAATTATTCAGACTGATGCTAATCATAGAGTTCCAAGAAAGCCTGACAACCTCTCTTTGTCTTAATATGCCTTACACTGTTTGGGGCTTTTGTTTGCTGTCTCTATTCTCTAATGTAATGTTTCTGGCTAAGCAAAAAAAGGTTGCTTAGCAGCATAATGGAGCTGTCTGATAAAGACAACTAAGGAAAAACTCTTTTAGTTCTGATAGAGTTCTGGCTTTCCCCCCTGTCCCCAGTTTGGAGTGTGGAACTTGGGTGTATATTCTTATAGTTGTGTACCTTACATACACAAGCCACACTAAAATCATGCATGCTTAGAGCTGTCTGAAAATTCTTCACAAGGATGTGCCTGTTGACCTGCAAATACATGCTTTGATAGAAAAAGTATTATCAGACATCCAGAATCTTGTATGTGGGGCTGACTTAATCTACTAAAGGAACTAAATAAAGGACAGAAATCTTAGAAAGTAATTGTAATGATAGCTACATTTCCATTGCTTGTATTCGTTTGTGAGGTTTTTGTGTGCTTTTTCTTAGTCACTGACACAGTATATACTGAACATGAAAGACTGGAGTTCAGCAATACAAGAAGATGGTGACACTGAAGACAACCACTGGGACACAGATATAAAGGGTGAAACAGAGAATGGAGAGCACTTAGGTATGGTTTCCCTATTTAAATATATAACAGATGTTTTAGAAATGCAGAATTAACTGCCAGGGAAGTTGTAAGATTAGCTTTATAGAAGTCAAATTTTTAAATCTCACCCAATGTCATTCATGTTGGACAGTTAACTGATGCTTGGACACCTCTGGAATAGCAACCTATTTTCCTGTTGAGCACTGTGTGGCATACAGACTGTCATAGAGCAATGTAAAGACTCAGTGGTCAGTCTCTTGCAGAATTCTGCAGTATGTGTCTCTATATTACACAGTGACTTTGTGGCATTTTTGGGTGGAAATCTTGCTTTTATTTATTCTTCAAGTTCCTCCCAGCAGTAGTAGTGAGGGTCCTTAGAGCCTAATTTTTTCTTCCTTATCCTTACAGAGGTGTTGCTTGTTGCAGGCAGCGTGGTAGCAGTGTCATCTAAGGGTGTAGATGTGAGTCCCCTTAAACAGCAACACAGAAGAGCCCTTTTTCCTCCTCTTTCTTGCTGCAGCTTCTTTTTGTGCTGGTGCTTATAGTACCACAGGGCACAAGCCCATCAATCTTACAGTGTGTATTCAGCATTTCACTCTTAGCATGACCAGTCTGAGTGGTGACTGACTGGCAAGCAAAGCAGTACAATGGCATATCTTCTACTCACACCCCTGCTTTGTTTTTGCTCCTTTATCCTCCAAGTATGTTGTGCCTCTTATGGTATGTTGGCATTGCTCTTGTATAAAAACAAGTAATAACAGTAAGCTCTGTCACAAGCCCTTTCATGCTTTTTACGTGATTTATTGTTCTATTCCTTCAAGCAGATGATGAGCAAAAACGAACTGTAAAGAAATTGATCTATGCTGCAAAGGTACGTGATTTTAAGAAGCTTGTGGGTAGAAGAGGGGAAACTAACTAATATGTAGTTATTCTGCTAATAGCAGTATCAGAGTTCAGCATATTTTAAAGTTTAATTAGATATTTTTGCATGCAAGTACTTTCTTAATCTTGTAATCTTATCATGTTCTCCTTTTTTTTTTTCAATTTTGATTGTAGTTAAATGCTTGTTTAAAGACCATGGAAGCAGAAAGAGACCAAATGTATTCAAAACTGTCTGATGAAAATAAAGCTAAAGAAGAACTTATGGGTAATTAAATTCTGTTTTGCCTTTAAGATGCTGCTTTGGCAAAATGGTGTTACAGGCTGCAAGTATTAATTCCAGTAAAAACTGAATTAAGTTTACAGTAATAACTACTTGATTTTTAAAATTATTTTTTAAGTTGCTTAGCTATTTTAAATACACTATTTTAGATGTGGAGCAATCAAAGTCGTAATTTGGTTGTACTCTGTTGGAATATTCTGTAACTATAAAGTTAGCTATAGAATCTTAAAATACAAGAGCAAAGTAATGTTAATAAATAAATACATAATGCCTTCTTTACATAATTTCTGGACATGAAACAGTGAAGTTTTAATCTAAATTTTAAAGCCATCTGTTAAATGGTAGCTTAATTATAGTTAGTTTGTAATGGGTGCAAGCTCAATCCTTAAGCTATAAAGTACTGCATTTAGAGAATTGAACTTAAAAACATCTTGCTCTGTTTCTTTTCCTCTGTTGTGTAGGACATACTGAATTAAACCTTATGAAATGAAAACAACTCAAGTTCAAATTAAAGCCTGTAATTAGCTATTGCTTTCATAATCATAGCTGTCAGAGTAGCCATCACTTGTGAATGTATGGCTTTGTTGTTTATGTGGTGAAATGCTCTGGCAGACTGTATTTTTCAGTTTCTTAACAGTCCTTTAAAAATATTCCCTGTGCTATTGAGGTCTCCAAATTGACTGTAGCTCTGTCCCGTGAAGATGTTCAAACTTACTTGAAGCTTTGTTATACTTCTTGAAAAGAGGCACAGAAATAGTAAACAGGAAAAGAAACATGACTTTGAATTCAATTTGGAAAGATAAAGGTAGTTTGATAAATCTGAGTTACCCATTCAGGCTGTTGAGGAGGACCTTCTATAGGTAAATCTGCAAGAGCGTATGGTGGTGCTAGTTGCACTCCTTTCATCAAATAATTACAATAGTAAGAGCCCTAAATGAAAATTTAGATTCTGAATTATAAAACTGAGTTGTTTTCAAAGAAGTTATGTGCTTTAGAGCAAAGGCCTGATACACACACTGGGCTGCACTTTGTGGCAGGTAGGGAGTGTAGTTGCTGGTTTCTCATTTTGTGTCATATATTGAAATATGTTGACTTTCTATCTTATGTTACTAAGTTAACATAGGATCAAAGGTTTTTACAGACTTTTGTATACTGAAATATTGCCAATACGTTATCTTAATATAATTATCTCTAATTTTGACAGAACGCATAGAAACCCTCCAAAGCCAGCAAGCTTCCTTGCAGTCTGAAAATGAATGTTTTGAAAGCGAAGTTCAAAAGCTTCAGCAGAAACTTAAAGTAATGACTGAGCTTTATCAAGAAAATGAAATGAAACTACACAGGTGCTGGTTCTCTTCTTCAATGCTTGCTGTTTGATTTGAATATAACTCTGATCTGGGAGACTGAATATTACTGAAAGTTTGAATACTGCTTTCCAGAATTTTCTGAATTGTGAAGACAATTTATTATGCTTTCATACACATTTGTGTTTACAGTAGTTTATAGAAACTGTTTGCATTAAACTATTCAATTTAGGACTTTACCACAAGCAAGTACAGAAACAAAGCAGTAACAGATTTTTAATCTAGGAAATAAGGCAATTAAAGTAGGACAGCTTGATTATTTTTCTTTAATTGAATTATTATATGATGTAATACATGTGTCAAAGTTGCTGAAAGAAAATCAGTGGGTGCTTTAACTGTGAGATATATTTTATGTAATAGAGCAAGGAATATCAGAGGAATGACAAGATATATATGAAACTAAACTTAAAGCACAGGTAAGCTCTTGTTGGTAAGCAATGTAGAGCCCTTGTGAATCAGGCTTTCCTCACCAGAAAACCAGAATATGAAGGCTGTACTATCTTCCTCACAGTCAGAATGTTATTAGGGATTATGACTTAGTGATTGAAATCAGAAACACATTTAGGACTAGAAATTAAAGTTGATTGGTCCAGGGCATATGGTAGCCTTCAGGCGTGTATGTGTGTGGCAGCAGGACATATCACTTCAGGGCATGGTATAATATTACAGCTTTACTAATCAGAAATTATTTCTTCAAAGGGTGGGCATAATCTTGAAGGCAGCAGGAGAATCAGCACAAGACTAGATTCTATACTGAGCAGTGTGCAGGACCTTTTGAAGTATTACTTTCAGTAATCTACTCTGTAGCATGCATCTTTGTGTAGATATTTAGCATCTTTGTAGATGCAATAAATCCTAGGAATCACTGCATTAGCATTGTGATTTTTTAAAAAAGAGTAGGGAGGGAGTGGGAAGGAACCTGTTTAAAAGAAGATACAATAAGCAGGCAGAAAGCAGACTGTGTGGATGATATTTAAAAATAACCTCACTAAAACTCAGCACATGTACACTGCTTATCAAAGAATTTTAGAAAAGCCAAAAAAGAGTGGGGAGAAGCAGGTGGGGTGATGGAGCAGCACAAAAAACCCTTAGAATTAATTAAGGCAATGTTTAAAAACTGAATCTGTTCAAACAGGGAAAATGAAAAAGTAGGAAACAAAGATTGAGTAGAAAAGAAATTTAAATCATGTTCACAAGATCTGTGATTTAGACAGCTTGATTATTAAGAGCTGCTGTTCACAGGAAAATGACTGGTTTATCCATTCAGGGCTGTACTCAGCAGTGTATCCATGTGTGTTCTGCAGAACTACCTCAAGCATGAATTTTTTCTTCTGTAATGCCCAATAAGACATTAGGATAAAAAAGGAGGACCTGGAAAGACTTCTTTTTTTTTTTTTTAATAGCTAGTAACAATCTTTTTTTCCTCTAGAAAATTATTTTTAGAAAATACCAGAACAAATCTCTGACTGTTAGTGTAGTTTGGGTTTTAGTTTGTTTGATATGATTTGTGGCTGCTTTCAAAATTGTTGACTTGAAACAAAATTAACCATAGTTTTTGAAATTTGTTTAAAGGAAGTTGACAGTAGAAGAGAGGGAGCGTCTACAGAAGGAAGAAAAGCTTTCTAAAGTAGATGAAAAAATTATTCATGCTGCTGAAGAACTTAACAGCTACAGGTAATTGGAGATTTTAGTTGCTGTAATCACTTGTTCCAAAGTGAAGAAAGTGCAATAGAGAATTTTAAAAAAACACAGCATAAGCAAATGTATTTTCTTCTAGTTTCTTTGTGGTGTATGTGTGTTAGGCACTAGTTTGTGTGTAATAATACAGACTAAGGGTGGTTTTACTTTTAAAAAAAGTTAAAATATTAAAACAGTTGGGTGTTGAAGATTATGGCACCTGCTCTTCTATTAGAATCCTAATTGTACTGATACAGTAGCTTTAATGCTGTGGTACAAGTGGGTGTCTAATCTAGTTCCCCTTACTGAACAAAGCTAAAAATAAAATGTTATGAGGATGTTGTGAAATAAATGGAATGTTCAGTTTTCCTACAGAGCTAACATTTCTGCTGTATGGTTATAGTAATCTGTTTCTGTTTCTCAAAGCTTTTCAAATAGTGCTGTTGCTTAGAAATTATTTACTAAAGTACTGTCATGGGTGAATATTTGCTGTAGCTGTTTCTTAACTGCTTTGCTCTGGTTTTTGTTACACCAGCTGTGTACCTCTGGGTTTTTTCTGCATTTCCTCTAACTGTGGCATAATTTTTCAATATGTAATGTGTATTTGCCATTTTACTTCATTTTTATGGGGGTAGGGTTCAGTTAGTTAGGCCTAACTGAACAGTAGTGATCAATACTTCTTTGTGGACATTCTTCAGTATTCATACAGGAAGACAGAATTCGCTCTTCCTGATTTATCCAGAACATGGATTTGTAGGCATCCTAATTTTAAAGATAATATTAATATTGCAAATTGAGTATAACCAAGCAATGTCTGTGTCTTTGGCCTACCTGCTGAGAAAGTGTAGAACCCTGAGAGGCTGTGCACAGGGCAGCTGGCAGCAAAGGTGGCATCAGACATGAGATCTTCAAGTAACTTAAGTGCAGGTGCCTGTCCCTCAGGACTGACTGTGACAGTGTGGTGCTCCAGCCACATCAGTTCTTGTGCTGAGCTGGGTGAGGCTGATAGGGCATGTGAAGAAGGACAGGACAGCCTTTATGCTGAAAACATCACAAACCACTGAAAACTTGGGGGTGTGTTAGGGTTTGGGTTCTGTTCTCTTGTTTACATCCCTGTTTGCCTAGAATGTAAGGCCTAGAATTTCCACTGTTAGTATAACTTTTTGTACCCCATGGGCCTAAGTGGCAATACTGTCTTTTGGATAAAAAAAAAATCTTAATTACACCTTGTGGCTATTGTTGAGTTTATCATATTCTAAGCTTCTCCTGCATGTTTTATTACAGTATCATAAATTCTCATTTTGATACAGAGAGCGAGCAAAGGACCTGGAAGAAGAGCTGGAGAGAACCATTCGCTCTTATGAGAATCAGGTATTTTGTGCTGTGTGACAACATCCACGCCAGCAGGAGGGATTTACTGCAACTGGAATACCACTTGCTGTTAGCTTGTGAACTGTATTTGGCTTGGCTTTGTTGAGTGTCTAATTTTGCCTCTCCCCCCCTCTTCTTAATGTCATCTGGTTTTGACTGACAGGATTTCATAGCAGAGATCACCAGATAACTTTATTGAAAAGTTGAATTTTCAGTTTAGGTACCTCATTATAAATTACCCACACACATTAAATTTATAAAAAAGAGCATATAATCATAAGTTTTGGGGTTTAGGTGAATAATTAATCTCTCTTTCACAGATTACTTCACATGAGAAAAAAGCTCATGATAATTGGGTAAGTTCCAAATACTACATTTTCTGTGTTTTCTGCATTTTCTTTATTTGAAATGTTTGCTTTATCATCTTTTGGTTCGTACTAAAAACAGATCATCAAAATTATCTCTAACCTTTCACTTTGAAACATATTTCTTGCATAAATACACAAAAGCATGTTGAAAACACTTCTATTATATAAAATATTTGGAAAAATTAAACTGGATACTTATGAACACAGTAGAATGATAATCTTACATCATTTGTTATAACAATAAATCTGCTGGAAGAACATGACACCATATAACAAATGTGTGACATTTTGCTAATAATGAAAGCTTTTGGCCTTGTTTCAATGCCATTTTGATATTTTCTTTGGGTGTACTTCGCTTCTTTTATCTACAAGTAGAACACATTATGTCCTGTGAGAACAGTATGTTCTAATGACAGCTTCCTAACAATATTTCTACAAAATTTGTTTCTGCCTTATTTTCCAAACAGGAAAATTTAAAATATCTCCTGACTAATACATTCTTCACTTTCACAGATTGTCTGAGATAAAATCTTGCTAAAAGCTATGGTGCTTTGTGGTCATAATTCCAGAGATTTTATCTATCTGATTTTAAAATACAACATTCTTACATAGAATTTGAGACTTCAGATCTTCTGTAGATGCTTCAAAGCAGGTATAACCAAAGAATTCAATTTCTGAAGTTTTAAGAACCTGCAGGAAAGCCTTATCATTCCTCCAAAATTTGAGTTTTAGAGCTGCTAATATAATTTGCTGACATATGTGAGGCTCCATACATGAGTCATATCTTGTGAAAATGCAATTTATACACTTCACATAGAATCTCTTGGGCCTAGGAATTGTCATATTTATGAAGTATTTAATCAAAAAATAGCAATATCTAAGCCTGGTTTTTGTCCTTTCCAAAAGCTGACAGCCCGAGCAGCTGAAAGACACCTCAATGATATAAAAAAAGAAAATGCACATAACAGACAAAAGTAAGTGCACCTCTTATCTACTCCTAAACAAATGCAGTTTGGAGTGTGTTGGATTTAGGCAGATTGATGTTTTCCGTTAATGTATTGTGGCCTAAACACAGCAGAAATCAGTGTTTGAGTTCTGAAAGCAGGGGAGTCACTTGAGCTTTCCTGTAATTATGACATGCAAGAAAGTAAGAACTGAGGAACTGTGTGAAGTATTGAAATGTCTGAGGAAAGAAGCAGAATGTAGTACTAGAACACAAATGTTGGGGGGGGTATTGTTTGTTTGTTTGTTTTAAGTAAGTAAAACTATTTCAGAGCTTATCTCAGAAGTTAATGCTGAACTAACAGTTCCTGGTAATTGAGAGGAACTTTCAGGTGTTCCAAATATTTGGTTAACTAATACTTGGAGGTTAACTAATACTTGGAGGGCAATTAGAGTGATGTCATACTAGGAATGTGACATCTAAAATGCAACTTCAGCTTCTGAATTACAGTTTAAACACAGCAGCATAGAGAAGTACTTTCAGACATTTTTAAGTTCAGAGTACTGTGACATCCTTTGTCATATTTATTTAGGAAATAAAATACCTTGCTTCATTAACCAGTTAGGTAGAAAGCCTGGCAGTAAACAGTGTAGTCTGGTAAAGCTTTTGCATTTCTTGGTCACTTACTACTATTTGTTGTCTCTTTGTAGATTAACTGAAGCAGAATTTAAACTGGAACTTTTAGAAAAAGACCCTTATGCTCTTGATATTCCAGTGAGACCGTTTGGCAGAGGTACAGTATTGAATTGTTAAATAGAGCCTAATTCTTTTGGTTTATGGCTTTGTTTCTCAAGACCACACATATTTAATTGTTTGAAAACTATCTTGGCCATGTGCATGTATGAATACCAGTCGTTTTAAAAAATAATTGGGTCATAAGTGACTCTAGGTCACATCAAGTATTTTGTTGAAACTAAGAGCATTTGTAGTATTGATGAGAGTAGACTGGGAATGTGTTACACATGGTAATGAGAGCACAGTTTTCATTTTAGTTACACAGTTTAGTTTTTAACTTCACATGAGAAGTTATTTATACAGTTTGTTAAACTAAGTATTGTGAACTTGAGTATTTTGTTTTAACTGTTCCAGAGCATTCCCCATATGGACCCTCACCAATGGGCCGGCCTTCATCTGAAACAAGAGCTTTTCTTTCCCCTCCAACTTTATTGGAGGGTCCTTTAAGGCTTTCACCTATGCTTCCAGGTGGAGGAGGAGGAAGAGGTACAATTCTTAAACTTGAAAATGTATCTGTTCTGGATTTTTCTCTCCTCTCCTATAAACCTGTCACACCTTTTCCTCATTAGTGACAAAAAATATTAAAACAACCAATTCAACATCAACAGTTAATTGGACAAACTCTTCCTGTTTTACAGCTTGCTTCTAAAGCTTTTTAATGTGTAACAATGCAATTGAAAATCTAGGTTTTTTGGTAGGTTGGTCAGTGGATTCATTTTAGAAGCATAAATTAAGAAAAGTAAAAAGCCAGACTTATCCCTTGTATTTTCTTTCTTGGACAGATGGGGTTCTGCTGAAATAAATGTGATTGTAAAGTAAAAGGGAGTCAATTATTTTTCTGAAGAAAGAATACCACCCCTTCCATCTCATTGGTCTACAGTCCGTGAGAGAATTGTCAAAAACATGAGGCAGTTTTACTGGAGGTTGTGGTATTAGAAAGTTACTGGTTCAGTAATGTGTTTCCCTTCCCTAAATTTGAAGTAGCCATCATACATGGAGAGTGTTTCTTCCCTACTGATAGAAGGGACCAGGAGGTTTGTGAGTAAGGAGTACAATTCAGAGATTCCAGAGTAGGTGAAAGTAAGCTGGGGTTGCATAGGTTGTAAGGGAAGAAAAATACCCTCCATTTATATTTCTTATGCTGATGGAAGCAGTGTAGGTAAATGCTAGGGTGAAGTTCAGCATCTGTTACAAGTAATAAAGAAGCTACTGTTTATTTTTACCATTGCACCTATTGAAGCCTCTACCTAATTAGTGGGAAATATGTCTAAATTTCTATTCTATAAGGATTTTAGTAAGTGCAGTTATAGTACTTATCTCAGAGTGCACAAGACACACAATGGCTTCAAGTTTTAGGTTGAATTTTAGCATGGAGAACTAGAGAATGATAGCAGAATTCTGTATTTCTGTAATTTTTCAGACCTAGTCTGTTTTAGAGGAAGCTTGCAATCTAAAATCACTCATTTTTACAGTTCTTACTGCACTTGATTATGTATTGACCTGGCCTTAGAGGATTTTTTTTTTGGTTTGGTTTGGATTTTTTGGTTTGGTTTTTTTCCTTCTTCTTAAATAAAGAATTGGAACCAGAAGAGTGTTGAATGCAGATGGATGTTTTACGATACCGGTATTAACTCTCAGCATGCTAATTGTTAGCTTGATTAGCAGCAGGTTTTTATCACTGAGAAGATTATTTGTCATGAGGGTGCTGGTGTCTGGTTCACAGTAACTGAAACTTGTAAAATGATTAGTTTTTTCAAAAGCATTGCAGGTCCTCTGTGCTGTGCTGTTACTGAGCTAAGGCTTTTCACTGCGCGCCTTTGAACCCTTCTCGTGGTCGGTAGCAAACAGCCGGGGAGCCCCGTGGAGCCAGCACCTCCTGTGGCCTGGCACTGCTGGCATTCCATGATCTGTTCACTGTGTCCAGACTGAATGAGGAGAGCCATGGCAGAGGATTTAAAACACAAGGGTGAATAACTACTCCATTTCTTCAATTAGGATCCAGAGGACCAACTGCCATGTACGAAGCTGGAAGTGAAAGAGGAGAGCTGAATTCTGATAGATTAACTGATCCCCACAGACCACCATCAGATACTGGATCCCTGTCTCCTCCCTGGGAAAGAGAACACAGGATAATTCTGCCTCCACCAGGTAAAAACTCTGCTTAGCTACTGTATCCATGGAAAAGAGCAGTTACTGACTTGCAGTCTATATATTGAACTATTTTGGGTTTAAAAATATTAAATGTTTTCTTGGACCTGCACGTGCAACTGAACTAGTTTTTTTTAGTAGTAGTTTTTTCCTCTTCTTGAACAGTGTGATTCACTCACACTTCTCTGCTATCTTTTAAGTACATATTGGTATTATCAAGGGACAATCAACTGTTTGGTTTCATCATTTTACTGGGAGTTTGTTTAGTGCATTAAAAGGCCTGTCTGGGCTGGATAGAAATAAATTACTAAGAGATTTAAGAAGCAAAATTTATTTAAATCTAATATATTTAAATAAAAACTAGATAATATTGAAAAATATTATTTTTAAAAAAAACTCCTTTTATATTAATAGTACAGGAGTACCATGGTACATTCATCCTGTCTGGCACATGTTTTCCTGTTGATACTGTCTCTTCAGTGATTAACAGCAGCAAAATCAGTCTTCACTCTCACTTCTTCAGCTAAACATCTGTATTGCACTTAACTACTCAGGGAAAGCAGAGATGATTTAAGAGGATTCTGCTGATATTTCTCAAGGAAAAACTTGGGGGTATGGACAACCTTCCTGGATACTTGTAATAAAGAAGAAAAAACGTTGCAAGTTTAGGGAAAAAAAATTTAGGTAACCTCAGTTATTACTGCAGCAAGCCATACACATCTGTGTGAAAGCCTGGTGGTAGAACTCAAGGTCCTCTCAGGATGCAGTTTCTCATCTGGCAGGTGTGCTCTGTTGACAGGATCCTGCAGAGAGGTAGTTTGGTTTCCTTGGCCTTTCCTTCTTGTTCTTGGCCCACCTTTGCCCTTGGATCCACTGATCAGTTTGTCTTGTAGCTGCGTGACAGGTTGCTAGATCTGATGCCAGCAAGTCGGTGGAAACATATTACAGCACTATGAAACACAATGGAAAACAGTATTCTTACCTAAGAATGGCTTAAAACATACAGTACCTTATTTTGTCTTCCATCTTCTTTGCTAGGCTGAACCTTTGTTTCAAGGCCGCACTGTTTATAACTTAGGCAATCATAACTTTCAAAATTCTGCTGTATGTTAAACTAAAAATCAATGAACTTTTTCTTCTGCAGCTCTTCAGAAACATAAGCAATTGGATACACTTGGTGCGATTCCTCTGAGTTATTTAAGATTTGTTTGCTCTGATTAATAGACACTTTGTATATTTACAAGAGCATAAGATAGTTGGAGAGCCTTTCTGGTCTAAAATTGTGTGGAATGGAAGGAATAAATCTTCACAGACCTGTTTTTTGTGATTTCTTCAATGTTAGGTGAGCCTTATGCTGATCCAGCTCTTCCTGCTCGAAGACAAGAAAGATTTTTCCCTAATCCTCCAAATACTGGAAGACTTTCTGGACCAGCAGAACTACGAACTTACAATGTTCAGTCTTTTGATAAAACAGGTGGGAGTTGCTTCCATGATACTCTAGAATGGGAAATCCCAGTGTAAGCTGACTGTGCATGGTAAGCTGTGGCAAGAAGTCAGGTTTTTAGCTACCACAGACCTGAAGTTCCATTGTGTAAGAAACATTTGAACACCTGCTGGCCTTGATGCAGCCATTCCCTGTTGGAGCAATAGCCCTCCCTGCTGTCAGGGGGGCAGAATTCTGTCAATGGCAGTCATCAGGTATTTTTGTGGTCTACTCTCACTGTTCTGTATGTTAACCACTCATAATTGGTTGAGAGTCTGTTTTGGTCCCTCCCATGAGGCTCATCACAGCATTAAAACATCACAAACCCATACTTGCATTTCTGTACCACATCTGGTAAAGTTAGAAAGGCTTAGACTCAAAGAGAGTGAAACAGAAACAGCCAAATGTTCAGGTGTCCACTGGCTTGGTGCACAGAGGCAGAAGGTCTGAGGCCTCTTCCTTCAAACTGTTGACCATAGTGGCAGCTTCTTGTAGTTCACAGTGAATTGCCCCCAGTTTAATCACACCTTTCACTGACCCACTAGTTCTGAATTTTCCAATTATGTACATTTTAGTTTGTGACACTTGGCAACTGCCAGAAGCTCATAGGTAAAGTTTGGTCACAGAGCTTTATACTTACTAAGCATTTTTCATCTTTATGTAATGCCCTGGTAAGTCACATGTGTCTGATTCATCAGTGAAGTGAAGCCATTAAATTCGCAGCAGAAACTTCAACACCCAAGACTCAGTTCCTGACAGGATCAGTAGGAAGTTGCCATCTCCCTTGCACCATTTCTGGCCAGAGGAGAGAGAACCTTTGCTACTCGGTGTCACAGTGTGTGAGGACTGGGAATGCTGAATGTAGTTTCAAGTTGAAGGTTCAGGTTTCAAAGTGATTTGTTCTTTACTGGAAGACAGTTCTATCCCTGTGCAGCCACTGACCTTCCCTCTTCCCAAGCCTTCTGGCAGTTTCACTTCTGCTTTCTCACTTCTGCCTTCTGATACTTCATGTTCCACTGAGGTCTTTCTTCTAGCACCTGGCTGCTGACTGAAGGACAGCAGAGGTGCACTGTCTTTGCACTTATTAATGCATCCTTTTTTTACCCCTTTATTCAGTCAATGCCAAGCAACAATCAATTTATTTTTTAAACGTTGTAGTCAGTTCCTGTGCAATTCAGAGCCGCCTGAATGGCAACAGGGTTTTGGATAACTTTGTTGCAAGCATCTAACAGGTCATTAGGAATGTGTGAATGTTGCTTTTTAGAGACACATAATTTCACTAGAGTTCGCTGAGTATTTGTAAAAAAAACAAAATCCCCAAAAAAGCCCTTCCATTAAAAAAACGACCACCAAAAAACAGCCCATCTAGCACATCTGACTTCAGCAGTGTGTCTCACAGTACTGAAATCAAGGCTCCTACTCAACAGAGTTAATAAGTTACATTTCTTAGGAAGATAATCAAAATGTTATTTAAAGTGAACAAAAGAATATGGATTTTCCTAAGATAGTGTGGTAAACTATGAAAACTTTTCACTTGAGGAGGTACCTGGAGCAGGAAACATCTTGCCAGAAAGAAGAGTTAAAGGTTGACAGAGTTTGTGAGGAACTTCTAAGGGCCTAAAATGCAAAGTGTTATGTAACATAAATATCAAGATATGAGTATCCTCTATGTCTGTGTGACATAGTTGAAATGTTTTAGATTAAGTAACAATATCATCAACAAGGCTGGGCCTGCTTAAAATGACAAGTAATTTAGAGTTTTTGAAAAGTCCTGTCTGTTCATTGAGGAAAAAGGCTTTGTTTGCTTTCAAGGAGTAGAAATACAACATGCACATAAAAATTCTGTCACTAGTTAGAAGTCTTGTTTTGGTTTGTTTTTTTTTTTTAGTATAATCATCTCTATTCAAGCTGAAGCATAAGAAAGCAATATTTTTCAAATCCCAGATTTGAGGGTTGTTTGTTTGTTTAAAGAAAGTGTATTTAGTGTATATATTTAGTATATTTCTATCCAGTCAGATTCTACTCTCTGATAATTCCCTTTAATAGTTTTCTCTAGCTGTTATTGAAAATACTTCTTCCTTGCAAAGCTTAAAAGTAAAAAGACTGAAGTTTCTATTTATCTCTTTACTTATAAAGTAAATAAGGCTAATGAGAGGAGGAGGATGATCATGATGATGGTTATTATTATTGTTACTATAATTTTTTCTGACTACTCATCCAAAACTGATGTAGTTCTGGAAGTTTCCTTGATATTTGTCAGCCAAGAAGGGAATTGGTTTTTGTCATACTTGAATAGGATTGGTGTGAAGCTGTGTGCCAAAAGCATATCATAGCCTAGCCATTCCCAGCATGGGGCTTTCCAAAGAAATAAACTATTAGTGGGAGGGAGGGGGAAAATGGAACTGCTGCTTGCTGTTGGTTTTGTTGCCAGTCTATCCTGATTTTAGAAAAAAATACTGAAATCGGTGGAGAGAAGGAGATCAGCACTGAATTACTTTTTAAACTTTTGCATACAGATGGACAGACATCTTCAGAACATAGTCCACGAAGAGAACCAAGTGGAGAGGGGATGAAGGATCATTCTAACCTTAGTGTAAGTAGCTATAGAGAGGCTTGATTTAAAGAAGCTTTAATTTTCTGCAAAAAACATAGAAACATTTGTCTGCAGTCCATTGGTCACATTATATTGCACTCTTCAGTGCAAATTATAAAATTATATGTATACTTTACCACAACACTTATTGTCTTGTGAATTACTTTGATGTATTACTAATATAATCCCTGTTGAAAAGTAATTATATCCCAAAAGACGAAACTATGCTCAAGCAGGTGGTCAGTACACGTAGATGGCCTTGCTCAGGATCATGCTGCAGCTAAGGCAGAGTTGGAACTAGCTCTTAGTTAGTGTCACACCCACATGAAAGTGGGCCTCATGGCACTGGAGATGTTCCCTGTCCCTCCCCTAACTTCCTTGGTTTCCTTGTGTTGCAGAACTCGCTCCCTGATCAGTCGCTGGCACCTGAAAGTGAAGCTGTGGGTTCAGGGTTTGCACCCCCACCTTTCCCTCCAGTCAGACCCCCACTGATGCCTGTGGATCCCAGAGCACCACCAGTACCTTTCATGAGAAGAGGCCCTCCTTTTCCTCCCCCTCCTCCTGCTGGCATCTACGGGCCACGGGAATGCTTTCCAGGGCCACGGGAGTGCTTTCCACCACGAGACTTCGGGCCTCCGCGCCCTCCGCTGCCAAGTACGTGCCTTTAGCCAGCCTTTGCTGCAAGCTGATGAGCATGAGTGCTTTGTGCAGGTAGTGAGGTACCACGGGGGGCAGATGGGTGCCTATTTGCACAACTGCTTCTCAGTTCAGCTGACAGGGAGCATCTTTTGTGATTAAGGTTCGTCGTGTTGTACACTTCCTTTTTCACAACAGCTCATCTTGATCTTTTTACAAATACTAGTTTTGGCTGGAAAATATGGAACATGTACTGTTCAGCATTTAAAGGATTCTTTTTGGGGGGTAGGAAAGCAAGTTGGTAGGCGACCTTAATCCTTTTCTTCCTATGAAATTGCATCTTCCATAAATCTTAAAAGTTTCATCCTCTGGCTCTGAAGTGTGCTGGTGCCCTGCAAAGGGACAGTCCCAAAACAACAGTTTTCCCTTGGAGTTTGCATGACTGGAGCAAGGTGTAAGTATTCAACTGCAGGACTTCTTTCTGACTCTTGCTGTTCTCTGAGTATGTGTGAAGAACTAAGCCATTTATCTGCCAAAATATCTGTAAGGTGTGGCACATAAGGCTTGCTGTGGCCAACTGAAGGGGCAGCAGCAGCCCAGGAGCTGGCAGGTTGGCTGCTGCTTTGAGACTGTTGTGGGTAACTACTGAGAAAAGTGATGGTTTTGCCCTCCTTTTGCCTGGCATCTCTGTCTCTTTGGATCCTGACATGTGAGTTCTAGTTAGATAGGCCTAGCTGAGCAGTAAGCCAGCAAGAGGAGCAGGTGTACATATTTACTGTTGTGATTGATATTAACTGCATTACTCTGATTCTCTCACAGTAAGAAATCCATTTCCAATGAGACCTTATCCTCACTATCCACCTCAACGACCTGGATTTTTGCCTCCACCACCTCCTCCTGAAAATAGAGTTGAACCATCTCAGTCAAATCCATCAGCTGTAGAACCAGAACCACAGCAGGAGACTTGACAGTCATTTGGGGAATGTCCTGAACCAGTTTTGTGCTCTCCTACTGGCATTTTTTCTTATGTTAAGTAACCATTGTTACTTAGGTCTATACAAACTACTTCGCTCAAATTGAAGCTTAATAGGAAAAATTCTCAGGATAGTATTTTGTAAATAAAGAATTAAATACCTATGAATATTGTGAATAAGTGATTTCCACTGTACAATAGTCATTTTAAATTACGCATTTCTAACTTGAGTAGTCTCTTCAGAGGTGTATAAAATTAAATCACGTGAACCTTATTGTAAAAGTCCAGCTGCTTTGTGCTGGTGGAGCTGTACAGGGAGTCTCTCTGCATGCCAAAAGTGATGCTTGCTGCTTATGAATAGGATGTGAAAACAAATGGAAACAGTTAATAAAAATCTACAGAAAATGAAAGTAATGTCACTGGTAACATGGTATAATAGACAGGTAAAGATGAATAACCATGATTCTCCACTCGAGTCCCCTCTGTTAATGGCCTCATAGGTGATCTTTCAGCTCTCAAGCTCTACACTGTAGCAGCTCTCCTGCCATGACACTGAGGGGGAAGAGGCACCAGAAAAGCTGAGCAACTCTCCCATCACTCTTCAAAAGCTGGAGTCGAATACTGTTTATTGAAGATGTGTACAGGGGGTATGACCTGGGAGGAAGGAGTCAGCTATGATCTGCTCGAGCACAGCCTAGCCCTTGCTTTTGAAGACATATGTCTGCAGCAAAGGAATAGGAGGGGTGTGTTTTTACTGTCTCAACATGAATTTGGTTTATTAGGCTTCAGATTTTAACACCAGTATTAGGAAAATGCTGGGCAAGGCAAAAGCAGAATTAAAAAGTACAAGAAGGAAGTGGCAAACTGCACCATTAATAAGTCTTTGTCTATGAAAGGAGTTGGTGTGGTACCTGGTTCACCTCTTCATGTTCCTGTGTGGTGCTTCCCTGGCAGGAAGGGCTGTCCCAGCAGGCACAGTGCACCCCCCTGCAGCCAGGGTGGGGCTGCCCAGTGCCAGGCTGCATCTGGGCAGAGCCAAGCTCAGCTTTCACTGGTGACTGTGCAATCTAAAGACTTCTGCTAGGAGCTGGTGGCTGTTCTGACAGTTTGGCTTCAACTTGAAAACAATGTAAGGACTCAGTTCAGTCATTTGGTAAGGGATGTTCTAAGATAAAGAAGCAAACTGATTTTAGCAAGCCCAACTCAGCAGCAGTTCGACCACCAGCCTCCGTTCTCTGCATGCATGCACACATAACACACAGTTTCAGGCTTTAGTGTAAATGGCAGCCACCACACCCCATAATTAGAAGTTACCAAAAAAATCCTCCAGCCCACTTTTTTTTGTAATTGCTTAGGTAGAGTCTGCCAAGGGAGCATTTTCTCTTGTAGCTCAGTCTTCCTGCTCCTACCATTTTTTCCATGTTGGCTTGTTTCAGCTGTAGAACTCTTCCACGGCTCAGTCCTACAATTTCTTTATCCCTTCTGCTTCTAGTTTAGCCCTCAAAACATTTAGGTTAAGCATTTGTACTCCAGTGATTCAATGACAGATTCTGACAACAGACATTTTAAGGCATCATCCATGTTAAATTAACCATGTAGTTTAACTTGGCTGTTGCATCAGCTTTAGCCAGTTAGTTGATGGCTATGGGTTTGCCTGAGAGACTTCACAAGGATTCTCAAAGGAATTACTGGGTTTTACCTTTGTCCTTGTCATCAGCCCTAGGAGCAACCAGAACTGCCAAATACAGCCTTGCCCCTGCACAGAGAACCAGGGTATAGCACAGAAATCCTGGGCTGATAACACTGCCATAAACCTTTTTCATTCCTTGCCCAACTCACCTGGGAGGCTGCAAAAACTATTTATGAATGTATCTCTGTTTTCTGAGCAAACACAGTATTTTCTCCATGTGGGTTAAATATTTGTTCTAAGTTAACTCTGAAAAATTCTTCCTCCACCAAAACAGTCTATGCGCACAATGGTACCGAAAGCTGCAGGGAAAAGGAAAGCTAGCTGAACTAAGAAAATGCAGGAAAAGCATGGATTGGATCATCCTGCAGAGAGAATGGTATCATTTGAGACATGTTTTCCCCTCCCTAGTAGCAGTCCAAAATTTTATTTGCAAATCTGGAAGGAAGCTCAGGTTTATGTAATAGGAAGCAGGTAGATGGTAACCTGTCAAATGTAGAAAGGCCACACAAAAGTGTATGTGAGGAAGTCCCTGTTCTGCCCACCCCCAAAAGAATAAGCAAAAGAGTAAGTTTTGACAGATGAAGGCTTGTGTGCCAAGGTCCTACAGCTGAACCTAGAATGCAAAAGACTAACTTGACATTGCCATCTCTTCAGCAAATACAAAGAAACAACAAAAGTAAAATTCCTTTTGAGATTATGCAAGTGGAAAGTAATTTTGCAATAGTTTGTAAGGTCCCACTTCAAATGCAAGAGATTATTATCTTAATTTCCTAACAATTACAGATCACTTCAGCTTGAATCCCTTCATCCTGGTATCACTAATAAAGATTACTGCTAAAAATACAGGCAGACAACAAACCCACTTCTATCTATTCCGAAGAGAGGAGAAAAATCCGGGGTGCATTTCTCCACCACTGCTCAAGGTATGGCTTTCACCACACCCTCCTGCTTTAATGGACTCCCTGAAATCTGTTTTAGGTACACTGACTTCTTCCCTGAACACAAGCCACACCCAGTGAGAAGACTCCAGGCTGTATGAAACAAATCAGACCTGCAGCTTTCTAACACTGCACAGCCATTGCTGAGAGCCAGCTCTGGCTGCAACTGCAGCGAGTGAAAGGGCTGCACACCCCCGTGCTGTAGTCAAGTGGGCTGCTTCCCCTGCTCCTCATCCTATCTTTCAAGATTAAGTTAATTAAAACAAAGCAGAAAATAGGTTAGACCAAACAGATTAAAAACACATTGATACAACAGAAAGGCAAACAGGTTACTTCCCAACTCTGTTTAGTAAGGCAGCTACCTATAAAATGCAGTAGCTTGCAGAGATAAAATTACCATTCTGCAACTGTTTAAACCAGAAGATGCAGAATTTGCTTTATTTGTTTCTGGCTTTTTTTGTGTGACTTCCTGAAATCTTGAACCCTTCACAACCAAACTTCAGGTTCAGATGCTGCTGAGCAATCACCATCAGATTTATCTGCTACATAAAACTTCTTTCTGAGGCCGAGCCCTGAAAGGCACCGAAACAAGTCCCAATATTTCACTTTACTGGAACATAAAAAGCTGTAGCTGTACTTACCTTATCTTAATCACCCACAGCATCTCTTCAGTATGTTGGCAAACGATCTTGCTTACCAAATCTGGAAGATCCAGGACACTGCTTGAACAAGCAGTGCAGTTTTCACACTTAGCAGCAGTTTGGGCTATGGTAACATGAAGTTCAGGAGCTCAAATAAAGTCCGTGCTTGGCATGCACACACTGACCAGCCACTCTGACAAACCTCACAGCACCAGTCAGCCACTGCAGGGCACAGCAGCTCTCCAACAGCTGAGCAGACATTTCAGCTTTCATTCAGAAGGCACAGCTGTGTACTCTGAGTACAGATAAAACGTCAAACTGAAGCGTTGGCAGGTATTCATAATCTATTTAATAGTGGGACACCAAAGAAGTACTACACATTTTTCTTGAGCACATTAGATTTTGATTTAAGCAATTGCAATTGATGAAGTAGTTTCTCAAAAATAGTCTTCTATATTCTACAATCCACAGTTTACTGTATCAGTCTAATAGGTCATATAATAATATACTGTTTGTACTAACTGGTCTGATCTTTTGCAAAGCATCCTTCCCATTCCTCCACCACCCCAAAAAGTGTTGACAAAATCCAGCCAAATTTAAAAAAAATTGTGTGACTTATTTTAGTTTTTTCTGCTGATCTAAACACAATGGGAGCTACTAGTTATACACATCTTATGAACGATGTTGCATTTTAATTCTAGAAACTTCATGCTGATAACAATAAAGTATTTTATACAGCGATCAATTTTTAATGCTTTATTCATTGATTAAAAGAATATAACATTTAACATAAACCATACAACATCAGTCATCAATTCAAACATTCAGCTGGTTTCCTTACATTTTCTGTCAGGAGTTTTTTTTTTTTAATCTGATCACATTTATAAGATAAAATCTCACCACATCTGGCATATACACACACTGTGCCAGTGGATTCACTCTACTGATGTACATATAAAATCCGCATGGTATGTGCTCACTGGAGACAAAACAGCGCACACCTGTCAAAAGGTCATTTTAATATAAGATGGTAAAACCATTTGTAAAACACATATAAACTTTTTCCATAAATAGAATCATATCTGGACATCTGTTGCATAAATTGTGTTTTCCAAAGCTTACAATATAGCAGCCAGGTCTCAGCACTGCTGGGCACCCACGTTGGCCACTTACTTTATTATTGCAGACTGTCCTTTAAACATTAAATGCACAACATTCGTACCACTTAAAACTGGGGTCAGGTGGAAGTCTCACAGAGACCACGTCTGTACCGCGGTTGCCCTGAAACAGTTACATCGGCTTCTAAAGCCTCTCAGATATAACAAGATTTTAAAACATACTTCATGGAATGTTCTTCATGCATCATAGCAGCTCATACCTGTGATAGAACAAGCTTTGTATTTGTTTCCTTTCCTTCCTTTACATTCACTATTCACAGTGAAACAGGTGCATGTTTGTTAAGAGTTCTGAGGTTGCTGACTGAGCCACAGCACAGCTGTGTACCACAGGTCGAAATTCGACCTTATATATTACAATCTAGCAGTATCTGGCTGGCCAAAAGTTGGCCTGCCCCTGCCAGCATGTGGGCACTTCTTCGTTTTTTAATCTATTCTTTGGCAGCTGACACAGGCGCTGACAGAGAAAATCCAGTGACTTGGTTGTTAGGGATTTCACGACTAATGTTTGTTTGCAGGTGTAGACCTTTGTATTGAAATCTTCACTGTTATGCGTTTACCTCACCGGAGCGCACATTTCTTGCTTTCTCCTTTTAAACTTTGGCCCAAAGCTAACTTTTAAGGAAGATGACAGAACGTGAGAACAAACAAGGAGGAGCTTGCAAAGAATCCAAAAGACTACAGCTTTATGGAGTGGATGTGTAAGTGCAGGAACCTGAACCGCTAGTGTTTCACACCGCTGCTTAGCAGCTAAGGAAAGCTGAGAATGGAGTTAAGCCATGCTGCAGAATCCGCACGTGAAATCAAGCAAGGTAAGAGTCTTACAGTGAACAGCCCTGGACAGACTTCTCGTCCCTTAAGCCTATTAAGTAGCATGCTACTGGATTAAGCACACAATGACAGCATAGAGATCCACTGGGCTATGGATATGGGTATTAAAAACAGTTGGCTCCCAAGCACATGACTCCAATAGAATAGCAAAAGAATTCAAAATGCAGTTACTCAATTAAAGTAAAGTTAGCCGGCAACCTCAGACAGCCTTTGGCTGTATCTTTGCAAGGTTTGGTAGACAAGTCCATTAACCGTGAAAACCCTAAACACTGCCACTTTCAGCTTCTAAACCAATACCCGACTACGTTCTTTGATCAAGAAGTAGAATACACATATATAATTCTATATAGCTAATACTGATTAAACACAGCACAAAAGGGGTTAATTCACACTACCGAAAAAACATAATAGGACCCTACTTGCATATGTAACCACAGGAATTGTAAATAAGGAGCTAAATGCCTTCACTGAAGCTTTGCATCTCTCTGTAAAAGTGACGGGTTGGCTCAGTGAAGACACTGAGCAGCTCTATGTCCATGACGGCGTGCCAAGGGCGACCCAATCCGAGAGACACTTGCTCAATGAAATTGTGTACTGGATCCACATCCTGATCAGCCAGTTCTCCTTGGTCGAATTCAATGCTTTCTTCTGTGACTTCCAGTACTTTCAGGTCAGAGCCACGAAGACGAGCAATTGCTATAAGATTATGAGCCCAGACTGTGTAACCTATGGGGAAAGAAAAACAAAGCTGTTCTGTCATTTTCCTACAAGGTATTTTCTTACTCTAGTACTTAATACCAGACCATCCCAGTAACTCTCCCAACCTATTCCATCATTTCCCATCTGGCAGAATTCCCCTAGGGCATGGTGGGGGCTTTCTGGTTTCAAGTAGTGAAGTCCCCATTTTACACTCTGAATAAGTATAAACATATTTCAGATAATTTCATCAACCTTTTCTAGATCTTTTTCTCCTACTTGCAGAGCAGTGGACTACTGTAAGTTTTATATATAACTTCAAACCTCCTGTGATTTACTGTGTAGTAAAATTAGAATGAAAAAAGTGAGTTATTAATTAACTGAAGGCATAAAAGGAATGTTTTAGAACTCTGCATATGCTAAAAAAACATTTGTTTTCATTGCTTTAGAAAGTACTTATTTAAAAAAAAAAGCCACCACCTAACAAATAGAAAGTCAGCATGCACACAGAAGCCTCTGCAGCCTCTCCATGTCACCCCAGTGTGTGTTTATGTACATATATTTTATATATATATACATATATATATATGTGTGTGTGTTCATGGGTGTGTATGTGTATATATATATATATACACATGTAAGATAAACTACATGTGTGTATATATATATATATATATATACACACACATAAGATAAACTACATGTATCTTGTTATTCTGTCTGAGACAAAATGTAATTACAAAGCTTCCCTCTCTTGACACTATAGATTAGCATTTCTCTTTAAAAACTCCTACTCCCCAGTTACCTGTAAGCTTTCTGTGCCCTGGCTAAGAGAAATGCAAAGTTCCTCCCTATTCAGATGCAAACCACAGATGGGAACTTCCCTTTTGGGGAGCTTTGCCAAATCAGCCCTTCCACTGCAAAAGGCAAGGCTCATTTCTGCCATGATCATGATTCTTGCAGGTGCTAAACTTCTTGGTGAGATGCCCAAGTAGATTCCAGGTAAAGCTGCAGTCTGCAGAATATTTGAACTGGGAAAGCTGAAGTGCTGAGCAGTAAAAGCTAACTGTGGTTTGGTCTTCAAACAATGCAGTTAACATGCTCTACATCATAATGTATCAAAATAAGATTGTCAGAGAATGAAGATGTCAAAGTAATAAATAAAAGACATTTCTGTTCTGTTTTCTTTTACTTTTTTCTATCGTGTCTCTGGAAGTACGTTGGTTAGGGTAGGTGTTCAACAAAGAAGCCTGCACATATCTGTAAGGCTCATTTCTGTTATATTAACCATTAGAAATGCATGAATTCCCACAATCTTCATCTGCTGGATACTTCACCTCCAACACAACCATCCACAGAAGATGAAGCTGTCTTAATTCAGGCAGTTTAATTCAGTGTCCCTTCCTTAACAGGGACATTGAACTCATTGGAAAATTCCTCCCTGTATGATGACACACTCCTGTCAGGACACGAAGCTCACACCACCTTCCAGTTATCTTGACTGTAAAGGAACTTACCAAAGAAATCTTTGAAAGCAAGTGCAAGAATAAAGGGGGAGAAAAAAAAAAAAAAGCCCCGTACACAAAGTGCCTTTGCCATCATTTGGGCAGGTATATGGCTTTTGCTGTAACTTTTTATGGTGAGGTCCTCTATGCACTAGAACAACCATCTTATTCCCAACTTAATCTTATTTTAAATGAGCTCTCCTTTCAAAAACTCTGCCTGAAATTTCTTTGTGACCTCCCAGCTGCCAAAAAGTCTCTGTCCAGCTAAGTATTCAGAGGTAAGAGGAAATGATCACTTCACTACTGGTATCACTGAACAACAAATTCACCATGAGCACACTGTAATTTATTCTTCCTTGCTAGTAAAAATTTCAACTTTAGTTTTGCTCACGGAGAGAATAAAACTTCAACACAATGTTTATAGCACACAGTCATAAAAATCCATGTGGAACTATCCTCCCCTAAAGGAGGAAGAAAAAATAAAAAAAGGCCTTTGTTCTCACAGATGGACCATGCTTTTAATTCACAGTGCCAGATCATACCACTATGATATCCTACTGTCTCCATCCCATCCCAAACGGTCACACACTCTTTACAACCCTTTCTCTGTTCTGCAAGAGTGTATGTAACATCTGCCTTCCTCTGGCTCCTGGACACGGACATTTCCACCATTTGTCAGTGGCAAGACAATGACTTCCCCCAAAAGACAATCTTGAGGCAGCCCATAGGAAGTGTCCTTAGCACATGTTTTTCCCTTCCCCTTTCAGTCAATGATAAGTGGCAGCCACAAGTAGATAGAAATAAAAGCTTTTTCAAAAGCAAACTAATACCAGAAGAGGAAACATACACACACACACACACACACAAGAACCCCTGAAAAGCACTGGAAGCTGAAGAGTATCTACTTCGGGGGACAGAAGAAGAAACCTGAGCACTAAGCAAATTATGGCACCTTGAACAAAGCCACCTTGTTTTCCTGAAAGAAACTTCACAATGAAATATGACAAGTGGAGCCAGAAAACATTACATGGTAAACCTCAGGGAAGCCAAGCATAAGGCTAAGATGCTGTACCGGACATTTCTTCCTAATAGCTTTCCATCTACAGCTACTACTCTCCAAGAACAATGCTTGCAGTACAATACTAGAAAAGTTATGTCCACAGCTTAGAAAAGATCAGGAGGCATTTAAAAGCAGCTTAGCCAGCTTCTGCTGCAAGGAGGGGGAAAAGAAGGGTAAAGAATGCAAATCCCAATGTAACAGCGAGGTGGTATTTGGCCATTTTTCTCACACAGGCAGACACAGTATCTCTCCAAAGAAAGGTGATGTAGCAACAACATTTGCTAGACAGAAGTATAAGGGATGTTTGCTTTCCCAATACTCTGCACAGACTAATAGTTTCCACTGAATAGACACGTGCTGATATGATACTTACACTAGCTTATGTTCAGATGTTTCACTAGCTTTTAAAGTTAGATTAATATATTGAGGGCTTTTCTGTACCAGGAGGATAATTTAAGGTAACACAATTTTAATTTTTTTTTAAAAGGTCCTCAAACACATATCCAAATTTTAGAAGAAACTGCTAAAAGCCACACCTAGAATCTGTCTCACCTGGAAACTATTAAGGAGAGACAGCTTAATTGCACATGCCTTCCCTGCACCCAGCAATGATTTTTCAGTAAAAGACACAGAAAAAAAAATAGAGCAAATACAGAAGGACCTTCTGACTTCAGCCAATGGAAATCTGAATGTCCACCTCCTGCTGCTGAAGGTCTCCTGTTTGTACTGAACAACTGGAGATTTACTCCCCCAAGCAGTCTGATGAAACACATTTATTCTTATGCAACACAATAGCCATTGCTTAACTCCTTCATGTATCAGCAAACTTGGTCTTGGTAAGCTGATTCCAGCACAAATAAAAAAAACAGTATTCTGCATTAGTTCAGTTTCAGGTGCCTTAAAATTTGCCAGCCTGCTGTAACTGCTACCACCAAGTTCTTTATTGATGACAGAGCTGAATAAATTCTAAAAGTTATTTGCTGCTATATGGCAAATAAATAAGCGGGATAAACCTAGCTCTGGTATTACTGGTGAAACCAACACACTCAGTGAGGCAACCCCCTCTACATATTTTTCAGCCTTCATCTGCTGGTAGTCTTACCAAATTGGTAACACATTTCTTCTTCTCAGCTTTGGGGCACTTAACCCGTGTTATTTACAAACAGGAAGCAAAATCATCTAATCTTGCCAGCACATGAGCTCACAGAAAAACAGCAAATGTTTTCAGTTCACATACACATAACCAGTCACTTAATGGCACAGTGCAGATCACTTGCAGGATCAGCCTCCTGGAATGCTCACTTCTTAAGTTATCCTCGTTTCTGTGAGGAGTTTAATAAAATCCTACGTGACTTCTCAACAGAAGTTAGTAAGACACAAGCAGGTTTAAAACTCATATACAATAAACACCTTCAACAACAGCATGTATAGCAACAGTGCAGCAGCCTTTTGTATAACATGCCACTAAAACACACTATGATTAGAAAGGCTGAAGGCTTATAAGCATTTAAAAGTCACATACTGTGCCCATGCAATGTGTTACCTACCATGAACAGCTAGGAGAGACAGTCTTGTGCACCTCCAGGCTAATAAGACAAGTGGATCTTCATTCCGGTTGTCACTGAGATCTGGGAAGGCAGACATATCTATCACATCATTCATTAGTATAAAATGAGTGAGGAACTTGTCATACTGCCTGGATATGAGATCAACAACAGCTCCTGAAACACAAGTGACATAGCTGTCAAAGTGAATCCTCTCTAGGGGGATACTGGGCTTAAGAATCCTTAACATATCATCACTCTTGACATCAAAAGCCATTATATAGACCCGAAGATTAGTGCTGTTGCGAGTCAGCGCCTGCCAATTCTCATCTTTTGGCATATTGTCCAATGACTTGTGCATTATGGAAACACTGTGGACCAGGAGAGACAGTCGATGCAAAGGCACATGGTTGCTGTCAGCCAGGACTCTTGCCATTTCAGCTGTAAAATCACAGAAATCCAAAGCGAGCGAACGCAGATTCACAAAGCGCTCCAATTCGACCGCAGTGATAAGAGTGGTATTACCAGGGATGTGGTTGTCCAATAAGCTCAGATGTTCCATGGTGTTGGCTATGGGGTTTGATAAGGAGGACAATGATGTGGGAGTTACTATTTGCAGCATTAACCCACAAGACAGCCATTTCAATTGCCTGCTATTGCCTAATATCTCTTCAAACAGCTGTTGGATTCTGCAAGTAAACAAAACAGACAATGATCCTATTAAACATGGTTTAGTCTTACCAACTGTGTACCATTCAATTTTTTTATTCAAGAATTACTCTTCCTTCATTTATAGCCTTATTCTGCAGGAAGATGCTATTATTATAGTTCTTATGAACTGCAACCAGATTGCAGACCTCCCAGAGCATATTAACATCCACTGCACTTAAAAGGTTAAAATTGTAAACGAAAAGAAATAGGTACTTTGTATTTCAAAAACAGTGACACACTATGAGCCTTCACTTCATGTATTTTCCAGCATGTATTTAACACCCTCCCACATACATTTTAAGGTTATGCAAATAAGAAAACCTGTAATGCTTTTCAAATGCTTTTCAGCTCTTGTTTTTAAAAACAGCTTTTTGTATTTCCTAACTTCTCCAGAACTGCAAATTTAGTATGGACAAAAATAATTTTCAACAAAAGGTGACAAACTTGGTTTTGAGACTAAGTTAGAATGATGTGAAATTACCTGCTTGATTTGCTCATTAAAGGGTAAAGAAAAAACATACAAGAAGATTCTTTAAATAATTCCAAATGTAGAACTAACTCCTGGATTTTCAAGAGCAAACAGGTTCATGTTTTACCAAAACAACTTGGACCCAGTAACATTTCAATCTCAAATTATCAGTGCCAGATTATTATGAGCTTATTCTGATGCACTCACCTCTCCTACCCCTTTTTTTTAGTGAATAGATGTTCTTTACATTAAGATATTTTGTTCAAGAAAGGAACAGAAGTATTTTAATTTTTCAATATAAAATTCAAATAGTACAGTCACTCTAAAAACTTTCTCCATGTAAGTATTTTTCCAGTCTCCATTCCAAAGATGTAAAGGCCCAAAAGAGTCCTCCTGCCCAAATGACAAGTGTTCTTTTAGCATATTAGACACATGTGTAGGAAAGTATTTGATCTCAAGCCCTGGGCAGCATTACAGAGAAGCAGCTGAGCCAGGCTATGACATCAAGAAATAAGATGCCATAAAACCATAAAATATCAAGAAATAAGATCCAGTATAAAAACAGCAGAAATTTTTGTGCCCCAAATCAGGTAATGGTTTTGCACAGAACACTTCTTTTACTGCTATGAGGATCTGTATAGTTTATACATCTAAGCAAAAAAATTTTAAAATTTATTCTCATCCACATAACTTTAATAGAGATAATGTCCAGGCAAAATTAAAGGTTTAGGCCAGTATCCTGACTGACAGCAGAGAAACACTACCACCTTAAGGTGACAGAACAAGGAAAGCACATGGGGCAACTTATCAAATATCTCTCTAGTTTCCAAAACTTTGTAACTCAGTCCTGAGCAGAGGTGGCTTTATGTATTTTGCAACTCTCAGAGACTTCACTTCTACAAATTCATCCAAGTTCCTCCCTTAGGGGAGAAAGGGTTTAGCAACCATAACACCCAATAATAAAGAACTCTGCAGTGGGATTATCTCCTCTTCTTGCTTGCTCTGAACCTGTCACCTACTACCTTTGATGCCTCATAACCCTTCTGCTGTAATAAAGCTAGAAGATCAGTGCTCACTCATCCTCTCTCTTGGCAAATCCTTATTCATCCCCTCCCTTGCCTACATGAGCTTTCTTCCTTCTCCTATGAAGGTACTGGGTTTGCAAGGCCTGACTTCACCCAAATGGAAAAGCTGGTGTGGTTACTCTATTTAATTTACTCCTCAGTTCCCAAGGTTTTACCTAGGAGAGTCATCAGGTAAAAAGACTTCTACATTTCCAGATTTCTCCAAATATTTTATTTAAAATTGAGGACTCGCAACTGTGATACAAATGAAACTGTTTTAAACAACAGATAAGACCCACAGAACAGTGCAGTTTTTCTATTTTATTCCCAGATTTATTTAGAGTTAGGAAGAAACTTATTTGATCCTGGCAATGTTTGTTTCATAATTATTCTTGCCAATGCTTAAATTGAAGGCAGATTATCTCACACCCCCAAAAAGAAAAAGATTCTACCACAGCAATCTCATATTTCTTCCAAAGAGTCTTCCCTCCCCCCACAGACATCTACAAAAGGTGCTGTAATGGTTGCAGCAATGGTAGGATTTATTTTGTAACAGCCCAGGTAATCAATCTTAATAGTGCTTTCAGTATTTTACAGAACTGTTGAAGACAAGTTAATTTTGAGGTGTTCAGTAGAATACTACCATCTATACGCCTCACAGCACTAAAAATCTGTTTAAATTGGGGTTCTCACACACTTTAAACATCTGAGCTTAGAAAAATACTGTCTTAGTGTCTGCAAAATTTAACAAAAAGAAATATGACACAGAACTCTGCAGCTCTAGGGTAGCTTTTCTCCCCAGTGGGAACTGCAGTTAAAAAACTTTTTAAAAGAGAATGATTTAATGCAATCAACTTTTTATTGCAAGCATCAAAATATTTACACAAGTATGCAGATTTGTGCTGCAACTCTAATGACTTGTAGGTCCTAAGAAAACTTTCTCCAATTTTTAGCCAGACAGAGATCAAACATGTCAATAGAGAACATTTAATAGCAATAATTTCTAAATTGCTTTTAATACCTGCTTTTTAAAAAGGCCAGACAGAAAGCACTATATAAGATAGAAGAAATTAATTTTAACATATTTCAAATCATTTTTAACAGCCTAGAAGGTTTGATTTTTTCCTCCCCTGCAAATTCTTATGCACATTCTATTTTTCATAAACAGATTGCATCTAACTGGAGTTGGCAAAAATAGCCTGAACTGCATTCTAAAAAATAGACACGTGAATTCTTGGAAATTAACACCTACTCTATTACCATGTTAATTTTACCCCAACTGCCCAGCAGGTACCACAACATTTATGCTAACTTAACACAATTATCTCAAAGCTCACTTATAAAACTGAAATTTGAGCATGTAACAGAAAATACAAGCAGAACTCACTCAGCACATGCTAAAAAGCAACGCAGCCTACTAATGTCTCAACAAGTGTCATCAGCCCCCTTTGCTCCCTTCAGGCAGCAATTATGGGATGGTCACCATTGATCTGTAACCTACAAATTATTATACTGAAACAAACAACCTAAAAAATATTTTTTTTTTTACATGTACTTTCACAATTCATGTCCCCAATGGTGTTTTCATCCAGAGGACAGACCAAATCCTGACTAAACATGCACAGTTAGTGTTTAAGCTCCCAAACCAGTCCTAACCAGGACTGAAACACATCCATGGCCCTGGACAGGAAGCAGACAGATTACCAAGGTCCATATGGAGGCCATTTGTTTAATTAAATACTATCAATCAAAATATTTTGTTTAATAACAGAGGCTAAACTGGTTCTTTTGGAAACCAAACTATCTGAACCACATGGATCAATCATGAGAAGCAGATTTCAGAAAGCCAAAATTTTAGACAATTACCCTTTATTCAGCTCAAGACAAATGAACTGTTTACATTGAGCACCCCAACACTGAGAAACAGAGTTGTAAAGAGAATTTTAGAAAGTCCACCAGGAACACACATGCTTTACAGAAAAGCAATAAGCATCACAAACTCATGCAAACATGTACTTTTGAAAATGTGCTCCAAAGCCTCCTCTGCCTCAGGAAAACCCTTAGTCTTAAACCTGAGGAAGCATCCTAATGGCTCTGTAATAGCTGAGATTCCACCTACAGTCTGTTACACCCAGCTCAAAGTCAGATTTCAGGAATCATAACTTTTTTCCCTGACTGCTCTAACTGCAGGAAGTTTCTGAAACAGCTAATAAGGTTCATCACCATACAGGTTCCAAAAATCCTCAACTACCAATAACGCTGTCTCCAAAGGTTGCTTACACCTTTCACTGTGAGTTATCAGCATCCACATTTGGCAACTCACTGATGCAAACCCCAAGGGCAAAGAACAAGGCTAAGAAGCCATAAAGATTTACTTTCTGAACTAAGTCTACTACTAGTTCTCAAACTTCAGACAACTGAATAAAATACCGTCAGCTTTCCTTTAATTTAGACAAGGACTAGCAGGTCCCAAATTCACTGTTCTGTTCTAGGAAAAAAAAAACCCAACCAGCAACACTAAAACCCCCTCAAAAAAAAGAAACAACAAAAGAAAACATCACCCCCACAAAAAAAAAAAAAAACACAAAAACCAACCAAACAAAAAACTCACAACAAGAAACAAACAAACACAAAAACCCAACACCAAAATTAACTAAACTAAAAAGAAGTAGCAATTATTATTTATTTGCTCATCCCAAAATGTGCAAAGGTTAATATTAATCTACAAGACAACCAAGTTAGATAATCAGTTTTGAATGGTTTATGGCTCCAAAATGTGTGTACTTGCTTGAAGAAACGTTTGACCGTGCACTCAGCTGAGTAAACATCTGCTTAGACGGCTCCCTTCAAGCCCCTTTGCAAAGATTTGATTGTATATTTATATTTTCACAAAGGGTATCAAATAAAGGATCTTTTACCAAATGAGCCTTTTACCTGCACACAGCACTACAGTACTTATGTTAGACAGAATCACAAATTGCTCCAAGTTCTGCATTGGAAATATAAGGGATGAAAAAGACACAGTATGTGACTCACAGCTCTATTTGCACTGGTTTGCAAATTTAGGTCAGGACCAAACATTCAGTTTGATGACTGTGTTCACATACATACATACATTAATCTGATAATATACCTACACTGGTTCTAAAAATCACTCAACACAAAAAATAGTAAAGACCTAGAGCAGCTGTACTTTACTCCCAAGCTACTGGGTGAAAGATGTTTAAACTGACACAAATCAAAATTATGGTATTCAGGTTTTATTGTATCAGAAGTTTTAGCAGCACTGCTAAAATAGTTAAGTCAGCATCACTCCCTCTGTGGTAATTTATTCCAGAAGTTAGTAGCTGTTTATAGTGTATTTAACCTTTTCCAAAGAAGAACAAATAACTATTTGGATTATAAGCATTCAAGGACCGTCCTGTAATGCAATAATGGCAAGCTAAAATACACCTCTGAACTATACAAGCACACTGAGAGCCGTGATCTTTCAGGAGTTCTGCAAATACATAACCTAGTTTTCAGATGCAATTTGAAGTAAGTTTTAGCAGTTCCGTGTTTCAACAGTTTCTCTGTTTCTCTCTCAAGTTTTGAGCAAACTTGAAAGAGAACATAAATACAAATATGTTTTTAACTCTGGTGAAATACAACAGATTATTTCCTTTTCTAATTTTTTTTCATGTACACCAATAGTAAGAGGTGCTGGTAACAGCTCCTCACCCCTCCTCCCCTTCTGTGGCATTAATATAATATTGTTTCTAGAACACAATGAAAAGAGAAAAGAAAGGATTCTCATCCTACTGAGAATGGAGGGAAAAAACCCAACAAAAATACAACAGCCAAAAAACCAGACTACTTCATGTAAATAGCAGGAACAAGAACTTAAGATTTTCACCCCAGTAAAGAACTTAAAGCTTCTCAGTCATGTATTTCAGGAACTTCTGAAAGTCCTGTCATCTATTTTAATTATTTTCATTAATATTATTATTATTATTATTATCCTGTATTTGATAATTTACAAATATAACTTACTGCTTAATCTTCTTGCCATCAGGATCAACCTTTCCAAGGTAGGTATTTGATATGGTTCCATGTTGCTGCAGAATGCTTATATCCCCAAAGAGACTTAACTTCTGGAGGTTCCTAGGAAACAACAAAATAAAAAGGAATCTGTACACAAAACTAAAATGGTGTGGGAAATCATTCTGGATAAGACAAATGCAGGCAATAAACCCCACTATTACATGGAACACAGCCTGTGTTGGGAAACTTATGCAGGTGCATATGGAACTACAGCAAATGAGACTGAAGTATAAAGGGGAAGAGGACTACACAAACTGCTGAAACCAGCTGTAGGAGCAAACATTGCTTTTCAGTCAGCACTGGAGTATTTGCAGCAAGCCTGTAGCACCACAAAGAAAACTCAGGAGTGGCTTTACACAATTTGTAATCCTTGGAAAATGTGTGTTAAGTGTCACAATGAAAACATCAAATAGTTATTCCTTTCAACATTTAACACTGCATTTAATGCCCAAGTAGAATATAACCACAAACAACCCTGCCTGAGAACTTACATCTGGGTTACAAATGGGAGCCCAAACCTGCCTCAATCAAGGCATCATAAACCTCAGACAAGAAAAGCAAAAGCTCCCCACACCCTAATCAAGTGTCTAATTTCTGTTGTACCAAAGTAGGGGAAGTTTTTCTAATATTCCCCATCAGTAAGGAACAGTGCCCCACCATGACATATGATTTTAACCTTTATAAGGGATACCTAAAAAGAAGTGAAAGAAGACCCTTTGAGTTGATGCTGAACATGACACAGTGCACTAGACAGTCACTTTTCCTTTCCCTACTTTAGCTTTCTGACTTGCTTCTCTTCTATTCCTAAAACAGATCAAGAAAGAGGTATGCAAATGACTGCAGTTTTAAAGTAGCTGTGTAGCATTTCCTATTATTATTTTTGTAGCTGACTAAGTTTTGGGTCAACATTTCTTTTATTTATATAGCCTATAAATTAGATTTACTCCTAACATGCAAGGACTAGTCTGCAATTGATAATTAACAAGGCAGAAACTCCAGTTTCACCACAAATGGACACATAAATTAAATTAATCCTAAACAGTCGATGCCAATTAACCTGCAGCTCACAATTACATGAGTTACCATAAATCCTTATTTCTTCTGGCTCACAAAGCATATACTAGTATTTCAAATCAGCCTTGAGGAAAATGCAATATGATTACCACACTCAAAGCATAGGGAAACTCTGGTACAGTTCACAACCTCCATAGTACAACCTGATATTCTACCAAGAGAAGACGGGGGCAAAAAAGGATTGAGTAATCAAATTTTACATTTTTTAGTAGGTATGAGTTGCAGTCTATAATTGTTACTATAAAACATATTTTACCTGTTTTGAAGTTCCTGTATTCAAAAACAGCACACTGATTGCCTGAAATCTATCCACTTTGCACCTGCTACTTTTTTTCTATAGGAAAACAACAACTTAACAGCGAGATCCATGAGCTTTATATAAAGTCTGACAAATACTGGAGTCAAATACCTAGAATTTACAACTGTGTCTGAAACTCCAAATATCAATATTTTGTATTTTAAATACAGGCCTACTGTACTGATGATACACTATAATAAACTGAGCCTTAAACTTAGACCAGTACTCTATACATCTCACTAAGACATTGCCTGATCATACTAAAGAATAAGTTTGGCTGGGAAACCTGAAACACTGGCACACCCAACTTGAGAGTATTTTGGGCTCTTTTTTCCTCAAAAGCTGTAAGAGATAATCTGGTATGACCGGGAAGTAGCAGAAACCTCCACCAGGTTTGAAAAGTAGTGTTTCACAGCCAATGCTATAAGTAACCTTTATCTTTTGATCTTATTTATGAGGTGACTTATTTATGAGAGTCAAGAGCCAAAATGCAGTCTCAAGAACAGTTCTGAATCACCTCCATATTCACACCAATCACAGGTCTCGGTTTGTGCCACTCACACCACCAGCCAGTGCTACAGTAGATGTAGGCAGGCATTAAGAGGACCACCAAAGCACAGCACACATGGAACACTAATTACTAGCACCCCACACGTTTTTACTTCATCTTTTTGACTGCCATTTCATGCAGTACAGAGACAAATGGAAAAGTTCTCCGCCTAAAAACTTAACCAATGACAATATCCAATTATTTTTCCATTCACAGCACAGTTATTACCATCTACAAATCTGATCACAGCTCAACACAATGTTAGATTTTTCCTACTACTTGCAGTTTTATACAATTCCATGGCATTCAGCCTACTGCTCATCTTCACTTCAGAGTCCATAAAGTGACTGGTATTTAAATAAAATTATTTAAAAGTTACTTATCTTTTGCTAAAAGTCATAATGGCATCTTAATCCTGGGTCGTATCCATACATACAGCTGGGGTAAAACTTGTGTTTTGGAAGGATTTCTAAAACATTTATTTTCCACTACTTCAAATAGCACACTAGAAATAAAAAGCTTCTTACTAGGTTCCATCTTCAGTTTTGGTTGGTCTTTTTTAATACCCAATTTAAAAAAAGCACAAAATGTCCTTTCTTACATTCAAGGCGAACAAAGTGGTAAGGCACATATTGTATTACTGCACTAGTTTCTGCCAGTTTCAGCTGCCTGTTTAGACCAATAGAAAACAGTCATTAGAAAACATCAAAACCAGATGCAGCCTACTGCTTTGAGCAATTCACCAATTTTTGGTAACTGCAAGAGATACCATACTTCAGCAAGATACCACAGTTCTATAGTAATCTGCATTTTTGTTTCCATAGCAAAGATCAAACAAGTCACGCAATTTAACATGCTGCAGAGGAAAAGAGGGGTGTGTGTGTGCATGTCACTACCTTCCTATCTTCCTTTGTAAGCAAGGAAGGAGAAGTAGAGGAGACAATACTTTGGTATCTTAGAGTTACATAAAAGAACAGGATTTTCCTACTGAATGATCACAAGGTGCTTATTAGCTGTTGCATGCACATAAGTGCAAACAAAGTTTGTCACACTCCTGCCTCCTAGAACTCAGTTTTGAAAGATCAGCTCAAGAAGGTGCAGATCATGGGGACTTAAGAAACATCATGCCCACCCCACACCCTTTTTCTCAGTAGTAAATAGAACATCAGCTTTTAAACAGTTATAAGCTTTGTTATTTTGCTACATTTGCTATCATGAACACAAAAACTTATGGAAAAGTTACAGATCACTATAAGCACTATTTTAGTACCTTTTCATTAAATAAATGATAGATTCTTAGAGCTCATCAAGGTCCCAATCCTATTACTTCATATGCTGCCACCCACAAAACAACTTGAGCTCTGCTTCAAATATGAGACAGAACTTGAACATACCTTTTTGGATGGTAACTGGCTGGCAGCAGGAATATTTGTCAAAAAAATTCAGTTGTTTTTAAAACAAGTTGCAGACAAGTTGTTATTTCCTTAATTCCATCAGAACTAGCAAAGGTCACTCCAAAATATTTTTCTAGAGACTTAACACACAGATTTGCTTAGAAACTAGCAATTTCATGTTGTACAGAAAATGTTCTTAGTAGCAAAACCATATATCATTCTCCTCTAGCCAAGAGAGCATTTAGAAATTTCATTACTTTTAGTAATTACTTTTCTTAGGTCCTGCAGTATTGTAAATCCTCAAGGAAATCTGTAGCCATTTAAAATACATGATTTTTCTTGCAAGGAGGAAGGTTGCTACTGCATTGCTTAATAATAAATTTAAAACTCCAAAACAACTCTACACAGTTAAGAAAGAGCATCACAAAGGCAGATTTCTTCCTTTTCAGTTCTGAAATGTAAAATGGAACATTTTTTGAACTTATCTGCCAAAAAGCTATCACAAGGGCTGACAGGAGCTATGAAAGACTGTCCTGTTCTAAACTTAATTCCAAAGGAATGCATTTACAGTGATTCAGCCACAAGAAGTTAAAAATTTCCATCTACATTATTTTGGAAATTACGATTGCTATTTTGCATACAGTGAAATACAGTGAAAACAAGAAGGAATTATTAATAGCCCTTGAGTTACAGATAAATAAAGAGAAGCAGAGAAATTAATTGCAGACTGCAGTCCCTCCTTAGACAAAACTAAGCATCAAGCAGGTGACAAGGTCTCTGGTTTAGACATTAGGTGGTCACAGTAAGAACTAAGCAGCAATTTGGCACATGTTAATACTCCTCCTCGCCTCTTTTCAATCTCAAAAATCTACTTAAAGAACTAAAACATAGTGTTCTACCTAAGAACTAATAATTTATAGGTAGTTACTTTGCAAGGAAAAACCTCCTCAAACATCAAAATAAACTAAAAACCTAGTCTGTTCAAGGAAAAAAATGAATCTATTCTGAAAGTAAAACTGAAAAAAGGTCAAGTATTTAATGTAAATTATGCTACTCTTCCCCCAGTTTTTAAATGCTCATTAAAAAAAGCCTGCTGTAATAATCAGGTACCCTGTGTTCCCCAGTCATGCATCATTCATTTCCAAGCCAAAAGAGCAGCATATAAATGATTTAGAGACAGCAAGAGAGTATGGCAATGCAAAATCCTATCAAAGTCGGTAACTTTTCTTCCCTGTTTTACCATCAAAATGATACTAATCTACCAGAGAACAGGTGCTGGAGAAACAACTACTTCTGCACAGTGTTTTACTGCAGTCCTGAGTCCCACTGTGCATACAGAATCTGTAAAATGAACTTCAGAAAGCAAATATCCTTTTACAGATTTCAGATAAGGCCATGGAGAATTTTTCAAAAGAAAAAGTGTATCAAAAGCCTTCTCACATCGCAGTTAATTTCGACAGCCTTGAACTTCAGTGAGGAAAAAAAGAAACAATTTAGTTTTCTAACAACATCCCCATGCAACAGCTCCTATAGATACTACTTATTTTAAAATTCCAAGCCCATGTCATGATATCTGCCTCAGATCAGACAATCACCACAATCCCTTCAACATTTTTTTCTCTTATAACACTAGCTGGATTTCCCACAGATTTAACAGTTAAGTGAAAGCTCCTGAAATGCAAGAGAAGGCCAATCAAGACAGATGATCACGATTCACAGGGCAAGAAATAAATTAAGATAAAGGTGAGCTGGACTAACGAGCTGTTTTCTGAAGTGAGGTCTGTAACTCTCAGCCATCGCAGCTGCACCACAGGAAGTACCTGCTGGGGGCAACAGAGCAGAGGAACTGAAAGCGAGACTTCACACACCACATTTGCATTCATCTCAAACCAACGAGGAACTGCATTTAAAGTTCTCTTGCTTCAATTCAAAATAAAGACACAAGGAAGGCCGCAAGCTACTCCCTCATAGCTCTGGAATCAAAGGGGGCGGTAACAAGATCATGACTCAGTTGCAGTTAGTTTTCCAAAGGCCATCCACAAGGTTTAATTCATCCTAAAGATGCCCTGAAACACTTGCAGCTCTTTTTCTTCCCTTGAGAGGTGAAGCTATATGCGCACAGAGGGGAAATAATATTAACTATTTCCTATCCTAAAACCTACATGGCTTTCCAAACTCATCATAACCTAACTGTAATATCCTTGTTTTCCTGTCTTACATGCTGACTAGAGGCCATATATTAGGATATCTGATTATCATCTTATTATCTCTATCACACCCCCACACAGTGAAGAGAATGCAAGTATTTTTGTCTTAAAGACCTCAAAGCTGAGGAAATTAGCTAACCTGCCAAAGTAAGTGTGTGAAAAACACAAATACAAACCACAGGAAAATATTTCTATCATTTAAATTCAATCGGGCCAACGAAGTCCTACACATGAACATATTTTTCAATAAACAAAAGAAAATAAAACCTCCTCAAACCTCAGATAAGCAGTTAAAACGAGAGGTGGCAAGAAAGCTCAGCTTTTCTACAGCAAAAGACCTCAAAGCTGGAAAGGTGAAGGTATTTTATTGGGGCAGTAATTCAGCGCACAGAGCTGTAATTTTAACTCCCCCTTACTAGTTTCTCATACTTTTTTGCAAGCATACACAAGGTCTAAACTCTGTCCGTATTAAGGCGTATTTTAAGTGAGAAAGCTGTCTTGTTATGCAGTACATTCAGACTCCTGGCTCTCACTTGCTCCGTTCGAGTTGCATTCCCTGCTTCCATCCAAAAGACTTTTTATTACTGCAGCTGTATTGGTTTTGCGTATCGACCAGCCGCACGCCGACTGGACGTCTGAGCGTTTATATTCCTCCTCAAGCTACACTATGTGATAAAAATTAGGTAGTTTGAAGCGGCGCGTCCCCGTTCCTGCCCAACTCACAGACTCACACACACACAGAGCAGCTCCGAGCGCAGCCCCAGCACGAACCGGCCGCCGCCGGCTCGGGCGTTGTTTCCGCCCGCAGAAACCGGCAGGGCGGCCGGACCGGGCCCCGCGCGGCTCGGGGGGCTCCGTCTGCCCCCCGCCCGGCACGCCGCTCCCCCGGCGGTACCTGTTGTTGCGGACGCTGCTCAGGACGCACAGCACCAGCTCCAGGTAAGTCCTCAGCAGGTCGAGCCAGCGCGGGCTCAGCGGCGGCGGCGCCTCCCCGTCCCCCGCCACCGCGGCGCCCTCGCCCGCCGCCGCCCCGCCGCCGCCGGTGGGGTAGTTGTCGGCGGCGAACTGTACGCGGAGCTCACGGACGAACCAGCCGCACTTGCGCATGAGGAACTCGAGGCGCGGGCGCTCGGCGGGCGAGACGCGGAGGCTGAGGCGGAGGCGCGGCCAGAGCGCCGGGTAGAAGAGGCACTCCCGCCAGTGCGAGCAGGCGGCCGAGGCCCGCAGCCGGTCGGGGGCCGCCAGGAAGGAGAAAATGTGGACCACCAGCTCGCTGGGCAGGGAGCCGGCGCCCACTGCCTCCCCGCACACCGACATCCCTGGCGCCGGCCCCAGCCCCGCGGCGGCGGCCCCGGGCGGCGGCGGCCCCGGCCTGGCCTGCGGCTCCTGCGACACAAACAACAACATCAATGACACGGCGCGGGGGGGCGGGCGCCGGCCGGGACGCGCCTGCTGCCGGGACGCACCACCCGCGCCGCCGCCGGGGGGGGGGAGGCGCAGGGGCGGAGCGGCCGCTACCACTGTCTGACACGGCAGGGAGAGGTGGGCCGGACCACCCAGCCCTGAGGGCGGCGTGAGAAGGAAGACACCGCCGGCGCCGCGCTCTGTTTCGGCGGGGAGGCCAGAGCTGCCGCGGCGGAGGGAGCAGGGTTCACCCCGCGGGGAAAATGGAACGTGCCGGCGGTGGACTGGGAGGCGGAGCCGGCGCGCCCGCCCCGCGGGGGACGTTGGCCGTTCCCCCCCCGTGCCGGCGGCGCGGCCCCCCCGCTCCCCGCCCCTCCGGCGGCTCCCAACGCAGTGCGGCGGAGGCGGCTCTGCCCGGGGCGCGGCCCGGGACCGCGTTCCTTGCGGGCTCCGCAGGGGGCGCGCCCGCCGCTGCCGGGGGGCAGGCGCAGGACGGCCCCCGGTGTTTAGGAAAACTTGGGAAGGGTGTCTGGTGATGTCTGGTGGCGGCGGCGCCGAGGCCCGTACGGGACCGCACGTACGCCTTTGAGCCAGCAAAATTACCTCAGCAGCATTCCTGCTGCTGCCGCGGGAAACGCGCTGACTACGCAGGAAAGGTGGAGCGCGGCTGAGTCCGACATGTGACAGAACCGGGTGCGAGCCTGGGGCGATGCAGGAGAAAATGCTCCAAATCTTAGCACTCTCCGTTTCTTAAATCTCATGCGCTTTTATAACACCCGTGCCAACATCCGCTGTAGGTGTGTAAGGTGTGCTTTATGACTTCTGTGCATACAGAGTTTTGAGAGAATTTAAGTCTGTTACGTGCTGATGCTGTAAAGGCTGAACAACAAAGTGCTGATAATTGCATACATTTTTATAATTGAAAAACAACTTATCGAAATAAAATTGAGTATTGCCAGTATCTGGGAATAATGGGCACGGTTTGTTTAACAACTTTATATTTGAGTGTTCAGAAATGTACACACAAAATAATAAAAGATGTGCCAATAGAAATGAAGTCTAGACTCCTCCGTATACGGAGTAGGCACACGTTATAACCAGATTCATTAGCAACCAAATCTAAACCAGCTCTCTCCCTTTACTCCATGACTAACTGTTTCTGCTGTCTCACAGCAGGGGTGAAAAAACAGCATCGCTTCTCTTGAATCTGGTCCTGGGGGAAATGTGTCTTCCATTTCCCCTTGATTGGAGAGAAGGAGCCTGTAGAGGCAGATGTTGCTATGAAAGTAAGACTATAGGAAATTCCCAGCCAGTTCTCTCATCAGGGACCGGTGCTGCTTCACACACCTGCACAAATGATTTGAACCAGCATAAACAACTCAGGTAAGTGCTGTGCTACTCCCACTGTGGATTCCACCAAAATTCCCCAGGCAGTCAAGATGCAAGTTCTGCCGCAGCCAAACTCATCTGGCCTAGAAGGATGCAAATGAAAGGAACTTATGCGCCTACATGTCTCCATATTTTAATATCTACTCAACAACTCCCCATTGTTGAGCTGGTGATGAGTCAAAGGACTTCCAAGATTACTGAGTATCTTAATGTAAAACAGCATCAAGCTTTATGATTCAGTTCCTTTGGATTACCAAAGTAGCATCAAGAAAAGTTGGTTTATGAAGTTCATAGTTCTGCATTTATTGTTACCTTTGTTGGAGTGTATTGGATCAGTAATAAAATGGCATGCTGAGTTAGGGAAACTTTCCTGTCTGACCATCCAGGAGCTACTCTGGCAGTCACACTCTCACCCACCTGAGCTGGGACTGAAATCCCTTCCCACTGGGCAGCCCCAGTGAGCCTGACTCCCCACACACCCCCATACTCGCACAGTCAGACAAGGTTTCCTTACCTTGTTTCAAAGCCAGGTTTCCCATAGCAGAGTCTCACTGCTCCCAATCCTTAAAATAATTCAGTCTTGGTGAAATAACTAAACAGCTTGAGCTGGGATCCTGAACAAAGGAAACCCTGAGTTTTTAAACCCTCACAGTCCAACCATGGGAACATTTGGGGCTCCTTGGCTCCTGCCATGTCTCTGAGTGTCTGGGCCACAGGTCCCTGAGCTTGTCAAAGGAGTGGCAGCTCACAGCCTCTTGCCTCGGACTCCAGCCATACAGAGATCTCAATCTGCAGCTTACACTGCAACTGCAAACCAAGCTACCTGCACTGAATATATTCCTCAATGTATTTCCACGGTACAGTGAAATGGGCTTTTACTGCCGCATGGCCATTTAATGAGCTCCAGTTTTCTGGGATAGTGTTAAAAAAATCAGTCTCAGAAGCTATTACTTTCAGTTTTGTAAGCTTAAATAAATGAATCTGTCTAAAGCTTCAGGCCACCACAACTGTGGCTGAGTGGTCCAATATGATAAATGCCAGACTTTATAGATTCCCTGATAGGATCCATCTGCAGGGCCAGTATGGCACTGAGGCAGCCCAGTCTCTGAGGCAGTTGATTCTGAGTGTTGAATCACTTTTCCCTGCCTTGTACGACAGAAATGTGCTTCAGCTTGACTGAAAATTGATTTCACAGTGCAGGCTTTTGTTAGTATTTATGCAATGCCTGCAAGCTGATGGGATAATTACCTCAGAAAAAGACATGCATCTAACTTGCTTGCAGAATTTATAGAGTTACCAGGTGGCTCCAGCAGGTAGCTGGTCAATAGTCTTTATGCTGAAGCACTAGGCTGTCAGTATGACTCCTCCATTAAGCTCACTGCACATTTAAAGCTGAGGGAGATAACTGTGAATCTTTATGCTGCAAATCAAATTTTCAAATGTTCTGAACGGCAGTGAAGCCATATTTCACATCTTGGAGGGACTGGAAAAAAGAAACCATTCCAAAGTAGTTCAAGGCAAGAGATGACAGCCATTTACCAAGAAGTGACCAGAGGTTTTTTTCACAGTCCACCATGGATCAGAAGAGGCAGTGCTCTGAGGGAGCCTCAGGAAACCTGATTTTGCCAGCCTTGACAGCTGCTGTTGGGTTACTCCCATAGCACGAGGGTTTCCACTGCCTATCACCACCAGAGTGTGCCAAGAGCAGCTGTGCTGGCACAGGAGTCAGGAGTCACACACGGCTCCAAAGCTCTGGGTTAGCCATAACCGAGTTAAAGTTTACAGGGCCTGAAGGTCACTGATTCAGCTGCTAATGGCAGGACCAGAGGCTGCTAACTTCTTCAGGTGTTCTATCCTCGTCACGTACAGATAACAAGCTAAAACCAAAGTGCAAGTTTTTTTTAAATTACTCAGTCCTTTATTGTTTTTTTTAGGTACATTGCAAAGACATGCATGTTTCTGGAATTACTAACTTGGTGTATGTTTTTTGTGAGCTACAGTGAACTCCTGGAGTTTTCCATCACTAGCAAGAAGAGACAGAGCAGTAAGGCAGAGCGAAGCCTAAACAGAAACAAAGTATTAGTAGGAAACAGGTGTGCTGTAACAACCTGGGATAATGTGTCTTCCGTATTGATTTATGTGGAAAAAAGGAGCTCAGCAGACTGAAGGTTTCCATAAGGTTCCGGCATAATGTTCACCTGTACGGTAGCAATCCATATAAAAAAGGTTTACTGGGAGAGAAACCAGGCTGCAGCTGAAGACTGCAGTCCTGGTAACGATGCCAAGGGAACCGGGGAAACCCCAGGCACCGAGCCGCTCCTGTCTCTTTTCGGGGCGACGGGAGCGGCCGGCGGCAGCGTCGCCCCGCCCCGCGCTCGCCCCGAGCCCGCCCCGAGCCCGCGCGGTGTTTCCGGCCGGGGCTCGTCACGTCCGGGCGGCGGAGATGCCGGTAAGGCGGGTGCTGGGGCTGGTCCGGCCGCTCCTGCGGGACGTGCCGACCCCCGTGGGGTGCGGGAGCCCAGCGAGCCGCGGGGCGCGGGGGACGCCCCGGCCCTCCTGTCCTTCCCGTCCTCGCTGCCGGGGCCGCCCCTCACGGCTGCGGCCGGACCCCCGCCCTGTGGCGGGCGGCACCTGCTCCGCCGGGCCTCGGCGCTCCGCCCCGTCCCCGTTCCTCCCCGGGCCTCCGCAGGGCTCCTCCCGGCCGGGGCGCGGGCAGCCGGGCCCGGCAGCGCTGGCTCTGGTGCCCGTGGGTCGCTTGGGGCCCGCCCTGCCGGGCTCGGGCTGGCAGGGGCAGCGGGCGGCCGCGGGAGTAGCGCCGGGCCCGCTGCGAGCGCTGGGCTGAGTTACTCTGCGCTCGCCCGCCCGCTGTGTGCGGTGTCTTGCCCCTCCACGGCAAGTGAAGCTCCGTGCTGCAGTGCTGCTGTCAGGAGTGTGAGAGGAAGACTGTTAGGTTCTCTTTTTAGCTGATCCAGTGTTCTCGTTACTTTTTAACATAGTCGATAGATCGGTAGTTGTGTTGGAAAGGGGAAAAAACTGTATGTAGTTCACATTTTTCTCCCATCAGCGGTGTCTGAGTGTTTTCCCGGCAGGCAAGAAGAGCTTGTTCTCATGTTCCCCTTTTAGCACGAGCATCATATGGGTATTTGTGAAATAAGTTATATTTATCTGGGCTCATCAAGAAATTAAATTTCTGATTCTGTGAAATATCTCAACTGACAGGAAGAACTGATGTCTCCTGCTGACAGGTTGTTTGTATATGGCCCCTTTTTATCAATAATTTGGATAATTCCACTGTGTGTGGGCTGGGAATTCAGCTTCCTCATATCTTGCATACTTTATGTGATTTCCAGTTGATCCCATAAGTTTCCAGAACAAACAAGGCAATTATCAATTAAAAATTAGTGATTGCAACGAAAATGTGATAAATGACATCTTAACACTGTGAAATTAATTTTTAAAGGCTATTTTCTTGATTCAGTGAAAATAGAAATCCAGGAACCTCAGTTAATGAGTTTCACCACTACCTCAAATATATTTTACAGTTGGGTCAGCACATGTTCACCTCTTTTTGCTTTGCTCTTGTTTTTCAGTTCCTCTTTCTTTATGTTTCCTTTTTTGTTGTTTTAGGTTAAATTAATTATTTCCGCAGCAGAGCTTCTTGCAGAAGGACCACCACACTGGTTTGCACTTAGGAAAATATGAAAATAAGCAGGGAGTGTTGTTCTCTCTGAACTAAAAAAAAAAAAAAAAAAATTAAAAAAAATCTGTGCCTTGCTGAGAACAGCTGCAGGAGTTGGACACTTGAATCAATGTTATCGGATGAGTTAGAATCCAAACCTGAGGTGAGCAATTATGAACTGAGTTTGGTTCCCAGGAACGTTTATGGGCAACACTTAGAGTCAATGAGTTATGAGTTTACTCAGATTGCTGCTTACATACTAATTTCCCAAGTGTTTTCAGTGACATCTTCTAATGCTTCCATGCTTTGATTTGAATGATAAAAAATTAGAAAATATTGCAAGTTTTTTTCACCTCCTTTCAAGTATCAGCCAATATTCTTGCCTGTTTTCAGGTTACATTTTTCCACTATTACAGCATTCTTTTGTTATGAGAATAAAATAAATTAATGAATTGACTATTTCTTTCCCTCAAACCAAATTGACTCTGCTTGGTTTTGGACAATCTGAATTATTCTATCAGCATCAGCCAGTCCTGTTCTTCAGAGTACTCCTGTTGCCATTCAGCAGTTGGCAGAAGTGGTAGGCAGCAGCATACAGGCGATCCCAGTTTTTCGGTGTGAGGCTGCTGGACTGTTCCAGGTTCAGCTGGGCATGAATTGCAGGGACATTTGTGCATGCACAGCTGGCCACAAACAGATAAAGCATGAACATACACATTATCACATGAGCAGGGAAAGCATGAACAGCCATGGTTTGCTGGTGGGCTGTGGCTGTACCCGCCTCACTCGCCTCCCGTGCACACTCGCATTCACTTGTCTCTGCCAGGCCTACAGTCCTTCTGCCCAGAGCCAGGGCTTTTAAGTCAGTTTCTGGCTGGAATATTTTTTGTTTTTTTTTCCAGACTGTGGTAGCCTCCTACTTGCATTAGTCAACTAGAAGCTCACTAGCAGTGGACTCGCTTGTGGGTAGAATATTTAGGAATGTCTTTGGTAATTAGATAGGAGGGACTGCAGTGGTCAGGCACAGCAGTGTACTGACTAGCAGCCAGCAAACATATGTTTGGAGTCTCTTCTCTCCACCCTACCCCTGGTTCTTCATTTATCTACCTTGATTCCTCCTTTGCTCCGCTCCCTAAACATAGCATAATAAGCTTAACGCATCCTGCTGTCTTTGTTGTATTGGATAGTAAGCTTGGTGTCTCATATGAGAGAGAGAATTCTGATAAGCCACAATAGCTTTTTTTCTTACCAGTTAAAATTTCTGGTTGAACCTTTACAAGAAGTCACTCTAGCAGCGGCTCACTAATCAGTCATTGAGGAATTCTGTGTTTTGTTACTCTAACCTGTAATGTGCTAGATACAAGCGTTTGTAATTTGTTACATTCGACACCATCACCACCTGCTGCCTCTCTTATTTCTTGCCCTTTTTTCAGGTTGAATGGCCATTAGCTGGCTCTCTGTGCATTAGAGATCCCCACTTAAAGATGCAGGGGTTGTATCACTTGGTATTCTTGCTTTTCCTGGTTCTCAGCTTTACCTCTGCAGATGGCTAAAGTCCTAGAGCAGAGGACATAGTACAGCTGTGAAATACCTTTTGGGGAAGTTTGCAAGACTTAATTGAATGGTTTTTGTTGGGTCTTCTCAACAAAAGTCTTGCGCTTCTATCCCTGTGAGCAATACAGCATGTATCTTAAACTGGTACTCTAAAAAGAATGATGATTACATGCTGGTAATTCATTACAGCTCATGTGATATGTTAAGGCATTTGTTTCTTAACAGAGCAGCCAAAGCCCTTCCAATCACACTGTTCAGGAAAAGTAGCTGCAAGTTCCTAGCAGCTCTGAGTAGTCTCAGCACAATCTGCAAAGAGTTCCTCTCTCTTGCCTTGTCACTGATATGTCTCATACATTCTATCAATTTTCTTCTGAGTTCTGAACCACAAGGTGGGAGCACTTTCTTACTTTTGTCTGTGAATGGGTGGTTTCCCTTAGGTTATTTCTGACAGCCAAGGACCAGGACAGTTGGTATGCTCATTGCTCATTCCTCAAATAGGAGCTGTAACTGGGCCTTGTCTTTTCTCAACTCGAGTAAGGTATTTGTTAATTAGGCTTGTTTACATAATAGTCCTATTTCCTCATGGCAGAGTTGCATTTCCTTCCCAGCAAGCCCATAATAAGAGTTAGCTGTTTATTCTCCAGAAGAAACAAACCTGGTAAATAAAAAAAGTTACAGTGGTTGTTGCAGAGGGCATCCTTTCTGTAGATGCTGTCTTCTAAACCATATTCCTCAATATTGATCAAGGCTATTTTATACTAAAAATTTTGGTTTATTTCCATGTATACATACCCTTTTTTTTTTTAGTCCTGATTATGACACTTGGGTGTTAAGTTAGTACTATTTTCTGTTGCTTTGATGTGAAATTGGTAGATACCCTTTTTACACTTTTCCCAAATAGCAGTTCAAATGTCTCTGAAAGTAAATAATGATTTTATATCCCCTAGTGAGCCATGGCACCACAATTCTTATAGCCACAGATGTTTTTTCATATACCCTATCATGTGAGAAGTATATTATTTAAGAGCTAGCTGTATTTCTGTGACATTTAGATGATAAGACTCAAAGCACTTTGTCTCTATTGCATAGACTTCTTTGCTACTGATTTTATCCCTAAAGAAGCCACCAACATACCATTACATATTTAATGCTTGAGTTGAGGTGAATCCTCCTTTCATAGGAAGTTACAAAGTTGCTTGGAGACAATTGTATGAACAGATGGATCTGCTTTTTCTTCTGGACTCCCTGCCCCCAGAGCTACGTAACTATCATTCCTCAGGGAACTGCTGAGATTTGCATTCTGTGTGCTTTAAGCCTTTGAGGTGATTTATCACACTTGCACGTATTTCTAGTCACCTCCACCATACTGGTCCAGTACAGGGTGCTTTCTGCTCTTGGGGTAACTCCTAGCATAATCAAATAAATTACAACTCTGTTCTGTAAATTGAATTAGTTATTGAAACGGGGGTGAAGAGAGGTATTTTAGCCTCTCCTTTCTCTCCTCCTCAGCGCTGCACAAGGAGAGACACTTGTGATTTAATTAGTTCCCCAGAGGCTGTATGGGAGGAGGACATCCTGGTTTCTAGGTAACAAGCCTTCTGCCCTGCACACCCTTCAGCTCCAGCCCCTCCTTTCTCCTCCCCCTCCACTAAATTTCTTTTGACCTCTTTATTTTGTTGTGGTTCACTGGTTAAATTTAGAACAGGAATGGCTTTGATTAAAGACATGGTCCCTGCTGCTCTGGGAATCTAGTCTAGCTCTCCAGCTGTCTAGTGGGAGGATAGATCTGAGGTTTTGGAGAATCTTGTTACCTTGTCCCTCCCAGCAATCCCTACTTCAGCCAAAGCAGCTGCCTGACACTTCTTGGCTTTTGAATCATCTATTTTGGGAGAAACTTAAGATGATCCATCCCAGGTGGCCATATCATCATTTGTTTCTGGTTTGGTTGTTTTGTTGGGTTGGTTGGTTGGTTGTGGTTTTGGTTGGGTTTTTTTTTTTTGAGGGGGGGGGGGGGGGGTTCCGTTTTGGGTTTTTTTTTGTGTGTGTGTGTTTTTGTTTTGTTTTGTTTGTTTGGTTTGATTTGGGTTTTTTTGGGGTTTTCTTTTGGTTTTTTTGAGGTTGTTAAGCATTTCTAGTAAAAGTTCTCAATTCTTTAAACAGTTTTTTGGTTGTTGTTTGTTGCGGGGTTTTTTTCCCTCTCAGGACAGGGACATTATTTAAGTCTCTTAGAAACACAAGCATTCTACATAGTTTGCAGTGATAGACCTTGGCATAATCCTGTCAAACCATTTCTTATTGACCAGCAGGGATAACAAGTATTTGCTTAGTGACTAGAGACAAGAAATACTTTACATTTTTAATACATTCACTGTCTGTATTATTTACAGAATTTTCAGTTATGTGGCATTTCAGCTGAAGTAGTTAAAGGAGGGTATATTCAAAAAGGTGATATGGCAGAGCAAAAATAAAATTCATTATATCAATATAATTCATTGTATCATATGAACTTTGCCCTCCAAGGATTATAGATTCTCTCTGTGTGATTCACTTCTGTCCCATGAAGTTTCAATCTCTTAAGAACGTCCTTTTGCAATATTAAAATTTGTTTAAAATTCCAAGGGATGTCTTAGCTATAGAGTAAAGCCACCTCACACCTGTTATTGTTCCTTTGGTAATCTGTTAATATTCTGTACATTCAGTTTCCCTAACTATGCCTATTCTGGTGTCCCAAGATGACTTATCTGCTTTGCTTACAAATTCTAGCACTTTGGTCATAGTGGATCAGTCTTCTCCATATGGAGGGACTCTACAGTCACCATCTCAGGAATATTTACAGCCCCTTTGGGGCCTGTTTGTGATGCCAGATGTTATTTGGTTATGGGATCTGTCAAACTGTATCATCTAGGAGGCTCCTGCCTTCCTCGTCTTTCAGACATGAGACCACCAGAGTGTTCCCAGGTGCACACAGAAGTGCACCTGGGCCTGTAATGCCCCTTTTATCAGCCTTGTGATGGAGCAGAGGCATCAGCCCGGGAACTCTATCCCCGGGTGGGAGATAGAGAGCCCAGGGACCAGCTAGCTCAGGATTTCAGGCTGGGCCGCAGGCAACCCATAGCAAGCTCAGTGATATTCAGCTCTAATCCTAGAGTGATCAGCCAGCTCTTATGATTTTTAGCTCTTAGCTTGCTGGGTCAGTATGCCTTTGGCTTGAGGCGGCAGCAGATGAGAGAGAGGAGGAAGAAGACACGAGCTGTTCCATGGAGATGGCTTTATTCAGGGGTCCATGAAGGGTCTCTGATCTTCTTCACTCCCTACTAGAGTACAGTATGCTACTTAAATAGCCTTGGCAGGGATCCAAGACTGACCAATGGACAAAGGTTAAGTGTATACATAAATGACCAATAGCTAGGGGTTAACGTGATTTTTCCAAATAAGGCTACAGAGCTAGGTTTTTGAGTTGGAGGGTGAGGAAAACAGGAACTTATCAGTTGCTGTGTCAGCATATCTATTGTTCGATTCTCCAGGGAGCCTTAGCTAAATCCCTGTGGTTTACTACAGGCCTGAACTGCAAAAATGTGCCTGTGCACACACAGACAGTACAGACATTATGGCTGTGTGGCAGGATAGGGTTTTACCAGCACACTCAAACACAAATGGCATTCCCATGGAAAAGAAAGGCCACAAATGGCCTAATCCTGTCCCTACTTATCAGGTAAAAAAGCTTGACATTTAGTAGCATATGACACATGCCCTCCCTTGCCTGACATGCAGACTTGTGGTCATGCATCTGTCCACTCTTTGCCAAACCTTGAATTCTTCCAGTATCCATCTTCAGGCCTTGGGCTTTTTAATTCAACCTCTGTCCAGGATCTTGGGTTTCCAGATGGTGTTTTTCTCTATTTCACAGGCTATGCCAAAGTGAATTTAATCAAATGAATGTACTCAGAAGCCATTTAGGAGCAGAAATCATTAGAGAGGATGAGATAGACCCCAGTGTTGATGCAGAGCAGCAACCTGCAGCCTGCTAATGTGGTCAACCAGTATTATCCCCAATCCCCTTTCTGTTCCCAATAGTTGTTTCTCTCCTATGATTCCTCCATTTCCTTACCTTTGGTCCTTCCCCTAAACATCCATAAGTTTTTCACAGTCCCACAGTCTCCACTCAGGATAGCTTGGTATGTTTTACCCAGTCCCAGAATTTCCCCCATATCCCATAGGAAGTTTGCTCTTGCCCATGAGAGATGGGTTCTGGTAACCCAAGATAGCATTGTTCCTCTTCCTTACAAAGTTGTTTCTCGTTGAATTTTTTCAAGGTCACACTCAAGTTATTCCTGTACTGGCCCATCCATCAGTGTCCCAGGAGTTCTGGGTATTTTACTCTCTTATCTGCAGTTTGCTAGAGTTTGTTAGGTGTTTTTGTATTTGTGCATTTAATTTATCACCTGTCCTGTTCCTAGATTTCTATGCTGAATAGCCAATTACCAGATACCCTTATAATTTCCTATTTACTTTCAGCTGCAAAACCATATTGCAAGAAGCTTAAGCATGACACAATGTTTGTAATGAATTTTTTCCTGTATTCCAGTTGCTGTAGTTGTCCACAAAGGTATTCAGTGATTTTGAATAGGAAGGTTTGGGAAAAATCTGTCAAGATAAAACTAACATGAAAACTTTTTATTTTGTCTAAATTATTTGAGTTGATGATTGGTTTGCTTTAGTTTATGTGCAGGGTTGAGGTTTTTTTATTCCACATTTTAATAATGGGCATGATTCATGTTGGTTTGTTTCCTTCTGCTTTTTTTGCCCTCTCATAATTCTCTGTACTATTCTCTGTACAAAGCAAATTAAAAGGAATTTCTTTCTTCTGACCATCTGTTTGTGGTTGCTGCATTTTGCTTTTCTCTAGTGGCTCAATATTGCTATGTTGAAGTGGAGGGTTTGAAGCAAAGCTTTCTTCTTGTAGGAGGCAAGTTTCATTTACGTTGTTTTGTATAAAAATAGGCAAGTCCATAAAACGGGTGTTTCATGGTGGAGTGAGAAGCAGTAGGGCTCATCAGCATAAAAGACAATCCAATAATTTAAATCTTAGTGCTCACAGTTTTTAGTCTCTACTTCTTTTTTCTACTTGCCTTGCACATTATTCCTAACTTTCTTTTTACTTCTCTTTTTCCTATTTTTTAATCCTTAATTAGAATGCATGGCCCTGGGTCGGGGGGGCGGGGAGACTGTCTCTTATTGCCTGCATATTTTTTTGACAAAATAAAAATAGATTCATCTTCTTGCTAGGTCCTCTGGATACTCTTATATCTAGGATGAAACAATTCTAACCTTTCAAACTGCCATCTGGCTTGTGGCCTAGTTCAAATGGCACATTGCCATCTGAATGACTGCAGGACTTAATTTGTAGCTTCATAATTGTCAGTGATGACAGCCTGCTCCTAAGGGAGGGTGAGCAGGGAGTCAAGGGTGATCCCAGCCCAGGCAGTGCCCTCACAGACCAGGGCACAATACTGCAGCACCTGAGCATGGAAGGCAGAGTCAGGTGCTGGAATCCACAGCCCTCAGCCCTAGAGAAGGCAAAGTGGTGAACCAGTCCAGGGTCTATCGAGAGTCTAGGTAGGAGCAGCAGAAGATGGGGCTGGAGACACAGATGCAGTAAAAATCTGAGGTTGATCGAGTAGGCAGGGCTTGAGACAGGTAAACCTACAGCACAACTCAGGAAGGGAATGACTGGCCCAGGCTGAGCTTAAAAGGAGCCTCTAGGGAGACAGTGTGGGTGTGGGTCCCAGGGAGACCAATCAGGGCTCTTAAAGCTTCAGAGTTCCTACAGCAGCAGCAGCAGTAGCTCTTTGAGGTAAAAGTGTTTGAGAAAGCATCAGTATATCTAGTGTTTTTGTGAGAGGAAATGAGCATAGAGAAATCGGAGCACAAAATACTAAATTTTCTTTACAGTTTCTTTGATTTAACAGACTTTCTCTTGATGTAAGAGAGACTCAAAAGGCTGCTGTCTGCCACAGGAATAATTTGGAATTAGATAGTTCTGAAAAGGAAGTATTAAGACAATCACAACATAGAAAATAAGAATCAAATTATCTGTGACTGTTGGGTTTTAATCATAAATATACAATTGGCACATCAGGATTTTTTAGTCTTTTTCTTTTGACACTGGTGAACTATCTCACTGCACAGACAACTCCATCTGGTCTCTCTGTGACTGCATGTTAAAATGTGTCACAATGAGGGTAGTAGCTTTTGAATAACTATCTTGTACAATTTCCTTCTAAATGCCAAAGATAAAGTTTGCTACATACAGTTGTTTGCTAGACAGCAGCAGAATCAGCAAAATGCAGGAATTTTGTCAAGGAGTTTCCTAGAGTTAAGGAACTTGAGGTTTAACTTTTTAGTGTATTGTTATTGTCCATATTTCTTCATTCAGTGTTTAAAAAAACCCATAGAATGTGGGTATATGAGTTAATTTGTTTGACAGAAATTAAAGGCAAACAAACATATCCTACATGTGGGGTTTGAGCACTATTTTCTCCAAAATGTGGAGTATGTGACTGGGTGTGTTACAAGTGGCCCCCTTCTGTCCTTCTGAATTGTAAATCCCTACAGGGGAGGGATTTGAAACAGTGTTTAAAAAAGCTCGTGCAGCTCACAGAATTTGTTCAGTCCATTGCAGAAGTTGGGCTGTATTACCTCCTAACTCCCAGCAGCACTTCCTTTGTTAAATCAAAATGAACGCAGGCTGAGTGCTTGTAGCTTTATCCTCAGAAACATGGGCAACACGAAGTATCTGGTTCTGTGTTCAAGGGTTGCTGCCTAAGGAAAGCCTTCATGGATTTCTTTGGGATCTATCCCCACACTTCTCATTTCACTTGCTAACTAGGCTGGCTTGGGGTTCATTAGCATATGACACACACTAGAAATTAGTGTGTGCCACTGGAGACCCACTGGAGAGAGCAGGACCACACAGGATGCAGGTAAGAATGGAGTTTAATAAGAAGACAGGATGGAGTGTAAGAGTTAGGCTGTGCCAGACAACTGAATTGACCAACTTCCTGCTTATGTGCAATGTGCCCCTTTTATCCTTCCCTCTCCATTTTCTTATGTTTGTTCTGCCCTGATCCATCTTGATCTTTTCCTTTTCCTGCCTTTGGCCTTTCCCTTATACAATGCCTAATAAGTCCTGTACAAATCCCCCCACATCTCTTGACCAGTCCCAAATTCCTCCCCAGAGAATGCATCTCAGTTTAAGTCCTGTACCTCTTTATGCACTAGTCCCCCTGGTTTCGTGTAGTATTTTGGAGAGTGTTTCTTCTGTTAATCCCCTTAGTGGGTGGGTTGGTTGTCCATCTTTGATGGTTTTAGGAGTAGTTGATTTGGATGGGTAAGGCTGTCTGTGTTCTTCCTTTTGTCATCCCAGCCGTGTTTCTCTGATTGTTATCTGCTTTTGAATAGCCATAAGACAGACATCTTTGTAACTAGTCCTCTGATTGCTTTTTTTAAATTTAGAAAAGGCCAGCTTTCAGTTAAGTATTTAAAGACAAAGATTTACCAAAGGCTGAGTGTGGAAAAAAATACCTTGAAATGTTAGACCATAATAAAGTATCAAGTGGTAAAATGTTAATTTAAAAGAAATATAGCCTAACTAGACTTACTTTGCAATGATCCAGAGCTGCTTATTATATATTGATTATATATGAGAAGTTTGTAGGTATTTCAGAGATGACAAACAATTCTTTCCTTGTATTAATGTAAATTGAAAAGTTTCCATTTATATCTGTGTGAATTCATGGTATTATATTCAATGTCGCCTACAAGACAGTAGGGACTACTGGATTGACTGGATTTAGTACCTTTTTAAATTATTTGTGCTGCTCTTGACCTAATCTTCAGTATGTTTTTTCAGCTGCTGGTTCAGTTTGTTCAAAATACTTCTATTCCACTGGGACAAGGACTGGTGGAATCAGAACCAAAAGACATCACCTGTCTCTCTCTGCTTCCTGTTACTGAGACCTCAGAATGCAACAGACTCATGTTGCCAGGTAAGATCTATGTGGCAGATCTTTGTGACCCTGCCCTCCATACAACTGTCTTTACTTCACCACTCTGGCCCCACTGTCTCTTGCTGATAAGACGTTCCAGGGATGGAGGAACAAGTTCAGCAGAGTGACTGAACTTTCTCATTTAATAGTCTGACTAGTTAGAAACTTCCTCTTCACTTCTCTCTCGAGTTCTGGGTTTTTTTTCCTTAGAAAAATAATTTCATAGGTGTCCTTTAGTCACAGTGTATTTATACTTTTATTTACTGTGGTTTCACTTTCCTCATTAGATGATGAAAGAGATCTCACTTCTCCAAGTCACACTAATTCTTCCAAAGATGTTTCCTCATCTGCTGTCTTGAGAAGTCTCCAAGTAAATGTAGGCCCTGATGGAGAGGAAACAAGGGCACAGAATGTACAGAAACCATCTGAACTTCTGTCAACTCCAGAAACTTCTAGTTTATTGCAAGACTTCCAGCCCAGCGACAGCACTTCATTCATTCTTCTCAACCTAACAAGAGCAGGTAAATTGTCCTTCTGTTTGTCATCTGGCTGGATATGTCTCAGCAGAATGCAGGAGATACAAGTACAACTCTGTCCCTGATGCTTATGAAGAGGTAAGATCATGAAATTTGCTGGGCATTATTGGATATTTTAGGAGCATTTAGTCATCAACATCTTTCTACAATGTAGAGGTCAGTGGAGACTTTTTCAGGGCAGCTATTTCATCCATGCTATGAACGCTAATCTCTGAGAAACAAAAGAAATTTCCCTCTGTTGCACTATTGTTTCACAAATTTGTCTTCTTTTCTAGGGCTGGGGTCTCCCGCAGAGCACTTGGTGTTTGTTCAAGATGAAGCAGAAGATTCTGGCAATGACTTTCTCTCCCATGACAGCACAGACAGCAGTACCCCATGGTTTCTACGAGTGCAGGAATTGGCCCATGACAGTTTAATTGCTGCCACTCGAGCACAGCTCGCAAAGAATGCCAAAGCAAGCAATAATGGTAGGAGATCTGCAGATTGTGTCTCAAATTTGAAGGTTCCATACAAGACCCTTAGTTTCACATTGTTTCTTCCTCTCTTTAATTTTCTCTTGCTTTGAATCAGTTATGACATCTTCAAATCATCAGTGACAGAATTATACAGAACAGTTATGCTTTTTTCTTCATTATAGATAGGCTTCTAATTTTTTCTTGGGGAATGAACTCTAGTGGAACCATCTGTTCATTGTAGCCTATTAGTTCTCTAGTACATTTAAAGAATATCTTCTTGCTGACTGCAGCTGCTTGTTTTTCAACTTTCATTTTCACTTTTAGGAGCCTATTTTTACAACATACTGTGAATTATACTTTCTTTTTAGCTCCACTGAGTTTTGAGATCAGTTTTCTGGAGAATTCATAATTGGATTTAGTCACATGCTTTCGGACTTAATTATTTTAATAAATAATTGCACGCAAATGCAATATCTCTTATTTTAGCTGAGGTATTTTTAAATGCAGCTTAGCTAATAGGTGAAATTGGCTGCTAGTTAAAATTGATTGTTTGATATTGATATAGAGACCATTTTTACAATTTCTGGTGCATTGGCTTTCTATTCTTTTTGTGATAAGCCTTATCTGGTAGCAGCTGATCTGGTCCAGATGGCTTGTTGGGAATAGTTTATGGACCTGGTAGGGTTTGCAAGTCTGTGTCTAATCTCTGGTATAGGCTAGGCAGCAGCATGTAGGACATCCTAAACAGTTAGTAGCCAGACACACATCTGATTTACAATCCTGTATCATATATGATGCTGTTTTTTATATTAAATTTGACACATTATAATAATCTGTATATGTTTTAGATTTCACTGGGCTTTTTTTTTCCAGGGGAAAATGTTCATCTTTGCACAGGAGATGGGCAACCGAAAGATTCAAGCCCCATTCCTCATTTATCTCGCGTGGAAAGAAAGCTGAAGTGCACAGTTGAGGGCTGTGATCGGACATTTGTATGGCCAGCTCACTTCAAGTATCATCTGAAAACACACCGGTGAGCAGAATGAAGCTATTTGTTGTTATGACCTTGAGAAAATGCACTCTGTATTTAAGATAATGTTAGGTTTTGACATTAAGAAGCTGTGAAAGCCTGGCATTATTCATAGAAATATTAGGTCTGTTGAGTGCTTTAAGTCAATTATGCTGAAAAACTTGGATTAGATTTAGATAATTTTGCAGGTCCTTGTTATGTTTGGTTTAGAATTTTTGTATTTTAACAGGTACTCATATTTAATAAAAGAAAGAAGTCAAGGGTTCATGAAAAAAGGTGTTGCAGTAGCTGGTAATGAAACAGCTTTTTGTTGCTTTGCAGTAACGACCGCTCCTTCATCTGCCCAGCAGAGGGTTGTGGAAAAAGTTTCTACGTCTTGCAGAGGCTGAAGGTGCACATGAGGACTCACAATGGTGAAAAACCCTTTGTGTGCACAGAACTGGGCTGTGGTAAACAGTTCACAACAGCTGGAAATCTGAAGAACCACCTACGAATTCACACTGGTGTGTTTTAGACCTCACCTATTTGTGGTCTGCTGAGGTGGGGTCTTTGCTGAGGAATAAACCACTTCCTCCTCTGTCCTCAAACTACTGAAAATATTATGTTGTTTACCTCTGCCCTCCATTAATGTCCCTTTTCTGTCAATTCACCTTGATCTGTAGGTCAGCTAAATCAAGTGCTAATCTCTTTTACTATCCTGTGTAGTTTCACACAGGCTTTACCTTTCAAATGGTGTGTGGTGATGCTGTATTCTGCTCAGACACCTACTCTGAAGATTCCCTTCCAGTAGTGTGATGGAGGGTGGGGTGTGTGAAACTAGACTGTTACCAAGGGAATAGTTACTGAACATGACTTCTGAAATTGTGTTTTGTAAAGAGGTTATTTAAAATTCCTGAAAGGCTCAATAGCTTAGATAGTAGGAGCTGTACTGACATCTGCCTGACTAGCTTGTGTTACCTATGCTGCTTGTAGAATGACTACATTTGGGACATACAGGGAAATGAGGAATGCAGTGAAATGAATAGCAAAAATATAGTAGCAAAGAAAAGTAGAAAAAAACATTAATTAGAAGGCAGCATTGTGGTGTGCAAACTGCTGTTTGCGCCAATGCTAATTTGGGATGTTACTGTATGCTGGAGGCTGTGTACTCTCAATTCATGCTCAGCTTTTTATAGTAAATAAAATAAGAACTTTTGTTTCATAGTGCTGTATTTTATACATGGTTTGTTTATGATGGCTCTTCTGGGGAATATGATCCTGCCTTGTCAGTATTTTTAGAAGTTGGTATAGCAGCCAAAGTGCTTTAGGTATTTTTGTACTAGAAAGTTGTTTGAGAGAGGCGCAAAAGTTACTGTTGAAATGACCAGCAATATAATAATGACCAGCAATTTAATTAATGACCTGCAATGTTCATAGTGAATAATCTGGTGATTTTGTTTGTTTAGTTTTTTAAGCCTTGGGGCTATCGCAACACTCAAACAAATGGCCCAGTTCAGGCTTCTTGGAATATTGTTAGATTCCCTGATGGCCTTGCAAGCATTGTATTACAGTTGGTTAACATTTCAAAATAACCTTGACAAGTGTGAGAGAACAAGGCCTCCCTGGTAAAATGAAATTACAGATTATGTGGGTCGCCAGCAGCTGTTTGTGCCTTCTGCCTGCCTTAAACACGACCGTATGGTATGTGGTGTGTCGATGCACATGGGAAAAAGCTGCTATTTTAAAGTATGTGCAGTCTAGCTGGAACACATGGTTTGGGGGCAGATGTTGGGATGTAGTTAAAACTTGTGTATCCCAATAATAAAATTTTGAATGTGTAGTAACAGCAGCCATAGTTTTTGCAGTTTTCTTTTGCATTTGCAGCTCCCAGCCGAGGTGCAGATTAAGTTAATAGGCCCAGCTGATACATGCACAATCCTCCCTGATAAGAGAGCATTCTGCAACCAGCAGAGTAGTAGCTTCTGGAGGAGTAAATAGTAGCTTTCTAAACTGCAAACAGATAATGTGGAATTAAGAGTTTGATCGGACCAAAGATGTTATCAAATTGCAGGTATAAATAGCTCCAGGGTGTCTTATAGATGGAACTGTGTGCTGTTATTTAGGTCAATGGTAGTTTTTCCAAACTTTTGAAGATTGATAGCAAGCCTGAAAGTACAATCAGTGTTTGAGATTCTGCTACATATTTCAGCTTTGTAACACCAATTGGAACATGCTGTGTTGATCCTCTTTGCTTACAGCTGTCAAATGCTATTGTAGATAAGAGGCTAATAAATGAGCTGTTGGGAGAACAGTTCTAAAGGCAAAGTCACAGCAGAAATACCTTTAAAAACAAGTTTACTCTGAAAGAACTACATATATGTTGTACAATAAATTGTTAAAATAGCTTGCTTAATCTCTTGTGGTCTTGCTATTACTCTTGTACAGGGATTCCAGTCAAAGACTTGAAATCATAGTGTTAAACATGGTATATTGAGTTATTTAGTGGGGTGTTGCAGACAAAAGTTATGTCTAGCTTTATTAAGAGAGTGTTTAAAACATTAATTTTATTGCACTGCATTGATGTAGTAACCTCCCAATTTATCATAATTTAAATAAATCCAAAATAGCTGGGATATAAACTTCAGCCCATGAAAACAATTTGTGCCTTGAATTACAGTTCCTCCTCACATAGATATAAATGACTGACATCTCTCACAGGATTTTGGCAAGTTCAGCCTGATCTGAAATAAAGTATAGAATCTGATATGAAGGGAAGTACAGTTAATGGGATTTTTGGCACTGAGAGGCAGAAAGGGAGGCAGGACCCTTTGAGTGTGTGGAACAGAGAGCTGGTTATTGCAAACTGCAAATAGAAGATACATCATAGATCAAGTAGTTTTATATTACTCTATTATTATTTATATACTTGGAAGATTATCTAGAAACAGTGCTTCAGTTTTGATGAATGATAGTCTAAGAGTATTTTAAAATAATACCTTTGTTTCTTCTGGTGAAGATAATGCTGTAAAAGCCTTAGGAAACTTAGGAAGGATGTGCAATTTCTGTGGAACTCTGATATACATAAGGCCAAATGGGAGAATGGAGTAGAGGTGTCCAGGTGTCTCAGGGACTTGGGCAATCAGATTAAGTTGTGATCCCAAAATCTAAGAGCTTACTTTTCCCTTGTAGGGGAAAAACCTTTTCTGTGTCAGGCACAGGGATGTGGTCGCTCCTTTGCTGAATACTCCAGTCTTCGGAAACATTTGGTTGTCCACTCAGGTAAGAGTCTTCATCTGACATTCTGTGATCTGTTTGAAAAAAGGCCTTTATTGTAGGACTTTGATTTGATTTCCTTAAGAAAAATCCCGGTTTCTACAGAACTTCTGGTCATAGTGTTTTTTGACTTCCCTTTTGTGGTGCCTGTAGCCTGTACACTTATTTTTTAGGTTGTGTCTATTTTTAAACAACTGAAATTACATTCTAAATTTTTTTCTAAAATGTCATGAAGTTGAATATCTTTTTCATAGCTGCCATTTGGTTAATTAAAAGAGAGACTCTAGCATCTCTGTATATTAACCACAGCCATTTGAATCTGGTATCTCTTTCCAGTGGATTTCTGCCATAGGTAGAGTTTTCCGTTGTTTTTTCCTACTACATATTTGTAATTGGACAAAAGTTTAGGTGGAAATGTATTTCACAAGTGTTTCAAAGCTTCTGCCTTCTGTTTTGATTGATCTGTAGTAAATATCATCAGCACACAATGAAAATGGTATGTTTGGGGATTGGGAGATTTTATTGAGGTAATAACATTTGGGATTGAGTTCTCCATGCTCTTTCTGTCCTGTCTCCTTGGTTTCCATGCCATTGAACCAAGAAGTATGGACAGCATGCTTGTATTGTGAAAACGATGAACTGCTCTGTAAAATGAAAATCCTTTCACAGTGACAAGTCATCATCAAATCTCTGCTCAGTAATGTAAAGCAGATGCTGCAATTCATTGTGTGATGGCAGGAGACAGCTTCCTTGCCTCTGGTCATTTTATTCTATATGTGGGACATCAAGTATTTCCATATCAGTGAGTAAATTATTTCAACAAATAACTTGTTCCTTCTCACCAATCTGACTTGAAGACTTTGTTACTCTTCAGACTTGAGCTATCCAACATCTGCCATTACTGATATCTAAACCTCTTCTGTTCTAGATTATGGCCCTCCAAGAGATGGGAATACATCTCATTTGGTTTTTATTGATAAATTACCACCAGTGGTATTAACAGCCATTTCAAAACTGATATTAGTTTTTTAGTTGATGAGGTTTCTTCTCCCAGTTTGGTAATTCTTGGGATATTTCTTCCCCCTTTGACTCCAAGGAGTGAAGCCCCATCAGTGCCAAATTTGTGGGAAGACATTTTCCCAGAGTGGTAGCAGAAATGTGCATATGAGGAAACACCACTCCCGAATTGGAACAGCTGGCAGCAGGGAGCGAGAACAGCCAGGTAAAGAAGGGAGCACACTCACTCTGGGGGAAAAGTGCAGGAAAAAATTAGTGGATGGTCAAAGAAAAGATGTTTGTTCTCATAATATGAGACCAAAAGCCGGTAAGAAACAAAAGTCTGTTCCTCTTGGAGATAAGAACTCTTCCCTTTCCTAGGACAGGAGACAAAGGTGTATTTTTGTATGGTGGTCAAGGGGCAGATATGTTTATTGTTTTCGAAATTAATATAAATCTAGTTGGGGTTTTTTGATGTGATTTTTTCCCCTTGGTTATGTTTTCTTGTTGCAAGTAGCCTGGGTTTTTACACAATGTGAATTATTTAAAGAGAAAGCCAATCCTGCATAAGATCCCACCATAGTAAGGTTCAAAACAATAAACAAAGTATTTTCCATCCATTGGAGCACTGGCTCACCAAAGAGTAGGAATGGATAAAGTAGGTGTCTAGGGAAGAATTCAGTATGACTTGAAGTGGGGCAGGGAGTCTATCTTATATTGCAGTGTAATTGCATCATGGGAATTCTCTTTTGCCCTTTTTTTTTCACAATAGAGTCACTGATGGGCAGCAGTTTGCTGGAAGAATCAACAGTGCATAGTAAGAATCTCATCTCCATGAACTCTCAGCCCAGCCTTGGTGTTGAGTCTCTGCACCTGCCAGACACTGAGTCAGTTATTGGAGTAGAAGAGGGTGAGACCAGCTGCTCTTTTTTCCGCCCTCTTATATGTGGTGACTGAGATGGGATCGATCATTCCTCCTTGAGGCTCACCATATTGCAGTGGGATGAATGAACATTGCTTTAACTGTGCACGGAGGGGTGGGTAGATAGTGGATGAATCCTAAAACTGGAGTTGGAGAAGATCTGCTGGACCAAGTTTCTCTCTTGCAGAGTTTGAAAGGTGAAGTCTGCTTAGGTGTCACTTAGCCCATGTTGTGGAACGCCATTTCAAAACTGCTTATGCAGTCCATCTCCTAAAGCCTAAAGTGTTTGTTTTGCTGGAGCACCTAGGAGCCCCAGCTAAGGACCAGGACCTCATTGTGCTAGGCACTGTTCAAATATTCAGTATCTTGAGCAACAGGCCTTCCTTCCACCCTTTACCTTCAGAGACTATATTCTAATACATCTCACTGTCAGAAGCTGACTTACTATATTAAATAAATGTACTACTTGATATCATTTGGTTACATTTGCTGTGTTCTGTTCCTGCTTTTCCCAGTAATTTTTCTCCAAAATGTTTTTGGTGTATCAAGTTCTTTAAATGAGTCTTCCACATGGTGTTCTGAATATTTTGTTAACTTAAAGAGCCTTCACAACTGGTGTTACTGAGAATGCAGAGTTTTGCTAAGGTACTGTGTATCTGTAATAGTTTCTATGCAAAGGGAATGCCTAGAATTTATATTGCTCCCTAGCTGAATGGAAAGGTAGTGCTGCTGCTAGTACAGGTATTGTCACCTGGAGGTTCCTGCAGAAGCTCCACCAGGTACCTGGGAATCAAAGTGATGCAGTTTGGCTGCCATCTCAGCAATTGATGGGAGATACTCCAGTGAGATGTCTTCTTTTCTACAGTATTTTTGTAGGTTAGCTGAACAGGCTGTAAATCTTGTAACTGAATAGAACCAAATATTTTCATAAAGTGCAAAAATCCAGAGCCATAGTTAAAACTCTTTATTTCCATACAATTTTGAGACATATTAAGAGACTACAGTTCTCTTTTAGGATTACAGAAACGTAATCCTCCTTTCAGAACAAAACTTTGTTTAGCAAGAGAGATGTGAGTTTCAGTTACTTAGTTTGATGCTTTTACTTTTATCACATTTCTGCAATTTCAGTTTAGGGACCAATATGAAGGCTTTAATTTATTTGTTATTATATTCATGCATGTCACCTTAGTATTTTTAAAAGGCATATTATTATGCCTTTTAAAAGGCATAATAATTTAAACTTCTGTTCCTCCTTTCTTAGGGTTTCCCCTTTCACTTCACATACTTGGAAATTTCTTTTTTCAGCACCATTAACTATCATTATGGAAATCAGCAACCAATTTTAGTAAATACCCTTTAAAATGTATGTATTAAATTTTCAGTCCCACTGCTTCAAATATATCCATACAAAGAGGCTTTAAACCACAGACTTAGAGCATGGAAGTAATCTTCCTTCCTCTTTCAATGTGGCAAGGCACAGTGACAATATGGTTACATCACTGCTGTTTTCCAGGGGGTACCCAGAGAAAGAACAGCCTCTGGATGTCCTACACAATTAAACCTGTGTAGGAACTGGTACACTGGAACAGCCTTTCTGGAACCCTCCAAGGAGCTGAAGCCTGTTCTCAGTGTGGAGACTGAGTCACTAATGAGGATGTTGCAGTTTGGTGCATTCAGTCTGTAACGTAGCAGTGTGAAACCCCTGGGCCACAAATCCTTGGATTTAGTACTTTGTTATGATTAAAATGTCGTTATTTCAGTTTTTATATCTTTGTCTAATGTGGTAGCTCTGACAGGTACTGTATTTCTGACTTGATGATAAGGCTGTGTTGTTACAGTGTAAGGAAAAAAGGATTAAGGTGACAAAAAGAGACACATCTTGTATTTAAGTAAGTGAGGAAAAGATGACTGGTAAGGAAAATTGAGCAATACGGAAACATTATATCTATTTGAAAATACTTTCATGTCAAAGTGCAAAATTCTCAGCAAACATTCCAGGTGGTAAGGATTTTTATTTTTGAAATGATTATTAGTGTCAGGCAAAGGGAGATCACTAAAGTGTGAAATACCCCTTTCAGGGTGCACTAGGCATTTGAGTGCAACGTCCTGGCAGGCAACACCTAACCTTTTTTCCTCCAAAATCTATCTTTGTTATCACAGTAATCATATAATTAGGACAACAGTAATTCAAAGTGATGCATTCAAAGTGTTTAATTACAACCTTCTTCATAACTTTGGTTGTTTTTTTGGGCCAAATTAATGACCTAAATTGGTAAGGTGTTGAAACACTTCCAAATCATGAAACATAGGACATGTTTTAATATATGAAGACTATTGCTTCTTACTAATAGGGGGAAGAAGCCAAGCTGGTAGTGGGTGAATGGAGAATTAACACCAGAGAAAGACTTCCCTTTGAGTCTTCTCCCAAGATGGGTCAAATCCTGATATTTGTTTTTGTAGAAGTACTTGTTTGAAAGCATTCTACCACACGTGTGTCTAAAAAAAGGTTTAGCACAGTAGAAGGCATTCTCCCTTTCCTGCGTGCTTCTGTGGCATGAATGCAAGGAGCTGACAGTAGAGGATGCACCTCTTCAAACTTCTATATCTACTTTTATTCAAAGACAGTGCTTCAACCTCTCTAACTTGTTTTGTTGCCCATTAAAGGAAAAGAGCTCACAAAAGGGACACTTTTGAAGACTAAGGGAGGCTGGAGGGTTTGCTGGGCTGAACAAGACATGCTCTAAACAACAGTTGTTTTTTTCCCTTTACTAAATTCTCCCATCTCACCCCACAGCAATTCTTAGGTGTCAGCTTTAACTATTAAGTTCCTGAGGATTAACCTGGAGAATCTTGAGCAAAAGAAGTCAAGAACTGATTGATGGGTTCTTCTGCAAGCTTTTATGCTGCCACTTCCTTTGTGTTCAGTTCCTCCTGAGGTACTTCCTGTTTGGTACAGGCATCCTTTTCACCCTGAGGCTCGGGCAGCCTGCAGAAAGAGTGATGGGCTAATGCCAGAAATGGTTGGCCCCGTGCATATGAGATAGGGTGCAGTCATAGGAATTTAGAGAGAGAAGCCACAATACTTAATAAAAGCAGTGAAGTTAATTTAGTTTTTTCTACACTAGATTATAGAAACTGGAATGCATTCATGAACAAGGAAAATATTTTTAGTCACAGACGAAAGAGCAGTACTGCATTGTTCTTATTACCTGTGAACATCAGATTCTTCTTCCAGCAAGTCAGTGGCATCTTTCCCTTTTTTCCTTACAAATTCTTCGCTTAGGCCAACCTGCTGCAGGGTGCGTCTGTAGCGACGCTCTGCTCCTTGACGAGCATCGTGCTGTGAAATCGAAACTTAAACAGTAAATGCAGAGAACTGGGGATTCCCCATAACAGTCAACTGGTTTTGACGTGTACATCTGATGCTCCTAATGGGGACAAGAGGACAACACAACCTCCTGTCCAAAATTTTTGTAATCCATACAGCACAGTACCAAAACTGAACACTAGAACAATGTCTTACATCTCCCAAAGCCAGAGCTCACGTTTTCCTGCTTCTTTTTTTTCTTCCTGTTCTTTTTTTTAGTTCCTCCTTCTGTTTTCCTTCTTCTACCATATTCCAGTCTTACCAGACTGGTATACTTGTGTCTGAGTCCTAACTCTGACACTCAAATCAAAAACATGTGCAAAACCCAAATTATGTGAAATTCTGTAAGCACATTTGCTTGTAAGTGGTAAGAACTAACAACAAGTGAATTTAATAAATTGAGAGTGCCTGTGAAATAGCTTCATAACAGCTCAATTGAAAAACAAGCATCTTGGGTCCTATATCCACACTGTTTCCAAATGAACCTTGCAAATCAGTGTAGTCTGAGATTAGGTTTCTCCAGAGGGACCAGTCCCTAAAGATTAAGGTGTTCTATATGGAAGGATAGTAACCTAGTATGGACATGAGTGAACACTGTTGATAACAGTGAATTCTTACCAATCTGGTACATGGAAATATTACCAGTATTTATCACACATGTATGTTCTCTGCCCCCATTTTCAGAACAGAAAGCCTGATCCAGGAGGGTACTTTCTGTTGAGAAATTTTAAATCAGCATATTGTCAATGTATTGTCACTGTATCTAACCAGCTGCAGTTCCTGCAAGGAAATGAAAGTGAAAGAGAAAACCCAGGGAAACAGATAGAGCACAGATTGTATCTACACCTCAGGTGCAATAGAGATTTGAAGCTGGTACTGTGTGATGGTTGAGATGTGCTGAATGCAGCCCAGATTGCAAAGCCTACAGGTGATAAAAGCGACCTAACCATCATTAATGTTCTTCTGTAGCAGTAAAGGTACAAAGAAAAAGTGCTTAACTGGAGAGGGTTTTAAGAAAAACTTTTGCATCTCCAAAATGTAGTCTATGGTATTCAGGTGCTGAATAGGTATTTATTTAATTTCTGGTGTGATAAGACTTTGATTTTGATCAGACCATATACTGTGATTGCAATATATACTAAGAACTGGCAAGCTCCTAGAAATAAGCCTGAATGTTTTTTTCAAGGAAAAAATAGGAAGGAATTTAAAGTATACTTTGGTGGCTTTTCCATGTGTTATTTTGAGTGCACCCCAGAGACTGAGACTGTTTGTACCTTCTCATCCATGAATTAATTTGAGACTTGGTTTCTCAATGCCTGTCTTAAATGAAAGACAATTTCTCCTTTTGCCCAGAAACACTCTGGCACTTTGACCACTGACCTTGGTGACCTGTTCAAAAAGGAATGGTCTGTTCTTGACTCGCAACTTCATTTCTTCCAGCTCCTTTCTGTATTCTTTTGTTCTGTCTTGCATGTTTTGCCTGAAATGGAAAAAATGCCTGTCTACTATAGGTCACCTCTGACTGTAGCTGATCAGGAATGATGAATTCCCAGGAGTGTTCCATTCCTTAAATCACTTTGTAATTCTCTTGATTCTGAATGCTGGGGAAAAAAAACCCTATTGCTGACAAGTTCTGGACCTATCAGCAAAGCTCTTCTAGACTGCAAGCAAGAAACAGTGTTTGCATTTTTAGAAAAACTTGTCTCTTACATGTTCTTTACCAAGCTACACATTACAGTTGACTGGCTTGTACAAATTAGTTTCTACAAGTGTTAATCTAAAGGAAATGGTTCTGTATGGAAGGAGAAGCATGGAATTGTCAAGATCTCCAAATGAATGTGGAATGGATACAACAGCCAAAAAAGGTTAGGCTAGGAATGTTTTTATACCCAATCTGTCCTAAAGAATTATCTGATGATCTTGAGTTAGTAGAGCAAATGGTTATTTTTGTGCAGAGTAGGGTACTGACCTGTTCTGTTTTAACTTCTCCTTTTGTGTTTCCTCCAGACTTTTATGAGGATCCAGTGCTTTTGCTCGGCTGTTCACAGACTTCTGCATTGCTTGACATTTCATTTTCTGTTTCTCCAGCCAATAAATTCCTTCTTTGTCCCCTTCCTTTTTGCTATCTTGAGCATATCTGTATGGAAAAAAAGTTACTGATGAGCCCAAGTGGACTGCCAGACCCACATGCTAGGTGGGAATTTCACTTTTGTAGTCCACCCAGGAGAAAAAGTAAAATTTCAGCTGTACAAGTGTGCAATTTCCAAAGCAACTGGGAGACAGAGCAGGACTTAACAAAGAAAGAAGACAGAGAAACATTTAGGAAATGTATTGTTGATGTAGTTGATGTGATGAGGGAAAACACTGGTGTTTTTTCCTCCATATTGCTCAGTAGTTGTACAGTCTTGTAGACAAACTTTCTACCTACCTAATAGCTGATTCCCTCTTTCTAGTTGCATCTGTAATATGCACAGGAAGGGTGTTGGAAGAGAGAGAGGAAAGTCCAGGCAGAGAATGACTTTTTTGCACTGAAACCTTGGAAAGCCTCTGAGAATCCTGAAAGAAATGAAACTTTATTCAGTGTATTTGTTCACAGACAGTTGCTAGTACAGAATCTCCTCTGCTATTTGCCTACCAAAGAGAACAGCTGGGCTATGAGAATGCACTCACTCTTCTCTCTTCCATCAGCAGAGATTTACATGTGGATGGGCTGAGGGACAAGGGGAAGGAGACATGATTAGAGCTATGAAAGGGTGACTGAGCCTTAGCTGTCATAGCTCATTTTGTGTAGAATTTTGTTCTCTTGTTAGGCCTAGAATTCTGCAGTACTCTCCGTACAAGGGCAGATGTCACAGGATGTTAACCATTAATAAATAAATGCTATAAACTCGAGAAGTTGGTATCTTGATAGGAGAAAGCAATACCACAGAAATGCCCAACTATCTCACCTTTATCTTTTCATTAGCCTGCCTCTGCCTGGCATGGAGATTGGAGGTTCTCAGCTTGAATGGCTTATTACGAGTTGGCTCTTTGATTTCTTGTCTCCTTACTGCTTTCCTCTGAAATGCCCAGTAAAGTTCTTCAAAATCTGGTATTGCTGGATTAATCCTTGGTTTGAAGCTGAAATTTGTGTCCTGTAAGAAGCCAAGTTTTTCCTGCTTAGTTCTGGTGGCAGTTCGGGACTGAGGCTCCCTCCGACAGTTGCTGGTGTCTATAGGAGCTACGGAGCTCTCCAGCAAATCCTTTGCTCTCATTTGAATGCGGATTTCCCTGTAGAGTTCAGCTTCTAAAGGATCAAAAGGAAAGCAATGAGAAGAGTGTGAGTGACATAAAAGGCCGTGAAATTGCCACTGCCCAAGTCTAAACTTTCCATTATTATGGCAGCTACAGATATAGAAGAGACCAAACATCCTGTGCTCTCCTTTCCCCCTTTTTCAGCCCCTCTCTCCTCTGCCTCCCAGGGTAAAATAATTCAAAGATACCAGTAAAACCATGGTAGGGTCTCTTTCTTAGGCATTCATTTCTAGATATCTCTTTTACTTATTGGAGCAATAACTGAACAGGACTTCTGCTATTCTTAAAGGTAACAGGTAACTTGTGCCCTTTGTCTCCTTTGTCTTGCAGAAATGTTAATCTTCCATACTAGTCCCATACTTTTTATATGGGACTTACAGCCATGTTGACTGTGTGGTACAAAAGAGTCATTCAAGTATACTTGTAACAGATGACGGCTTTTCTATGTAATCCCCAGCAGTAATTGTCTATATTGGAAAAGTTTTTAAATAAGGAACATTTGATGGATAGATCACATTTTGTGACTTTTGTGACAAACTTTCTATAGAATATGTTTTAGATTATAGCATCAAACTGAAGTCCTTCCCTGTGCAGCACTAAATATTTATGAAAATGCAGACAGCTGGCTGAGGGTTGGTTTTTTGCTTTTAGGGAAGAAAATCAATACTGCTGTTTGCAAAATAAGATGGTTTTGAGTCAATTTATAGGCATTCATTGCCTGAAGTATGAAATGTTCATTTCTCCTCCCTTCTCATATGCCAGATAAAAATAGAACAATGGTTTCTCCTTTGCTGCCTTTTACCTTTCTAATCTATTTAGGTTAAAGCAGAATGTTTTCTGATGAAAACTGAACTGATGTATCCTCAAGAAGAAATCACAGAAACAGTGAAAAAGGAGAAAAGAATGAGAAAAGCCATGAGAATTATTAAAGACTGGCTTAGTTCCCACATTCAAGCATGAAGTCTGAATTGCTTACTTCAAACTTTCAACTGTGGTGGCTTAAGCCATCTGAAAGCAGGCAAGCATCAGTAACATTTCCTTGGCAGCCCTGACTAGAATGGTCCTGGTACCTACTTTCCCTGTTTTAGCAACTGAGCCAGTGCAAGTGGAAAGGCCACTGGAAACATCAGAGAATGGCAGGAGAGACTGGACTACTACACTATCACTTAGCACAAAACTAATAGCCTGATTTGGGCTCAGGAAATATTTTTTCTCCTCTCCTAGGGGCTGTGTGCAGAATGGATCACTTGAATAGGAGTAAAATTGTCTGATCTAAGATACTGCATGGACCTTGGAGACCTATGGCTCTATATCTGACTTCATGTTTGTGCCACAAATCATCTCAGCCCCTTTAGTGTAACCAAAGGTATGGAATCCAGTTCAGGGAAAGATTCCCAGACTGTCATGATCTGCAGCAAAGTGGATATGGAAATCTTCCTGTAAAGCTCCATGTGCCCATGTTTTCTGGGGAGTGGAAGAGAACTGCTGCTGTTGACACTCATACAGGACTACTGAACTTAGGGCACTCTTCTGCAAGGGTATCTAAACAAAATGCAATGACTAGTGACACACAGGAGACTCAACAACACCAGGGGACACTGGCCTTTGGCTCCAAGTGGTGCCCTACAAGCCATGATCTTACCTCTCAGCATGGAGACAGCAAGGGACAGGCAAGGAGATGCTTTTACAGAAAGAGCCCTGGCATGTTACCTTTCAGTTTATCTCCAAGAAGTGAGTCATAAGTAGATTTGGGAACTTTTTTACTGGCTTGCTTCTGTTTGGAGCTCTCATTTGGGGTTGCTGCTGCCAGGAATTTTTGTCTGATAGCTTCTTTCTTTTTCTCTTCCTTCTCCACAAAACTGAAGGGCCGCTGTGTTGAAAGTAGCAGCTCCTTTCTTTTCTGTGTTGCTGCTTGCCTGCGAATCTCATTCTGCTCCATTATTTCCTGATAAAGGGGCAGAAACACATGGGCAGGTACAGGCTGTGCCCGGAATTGTTTCTGACATTCAGCTTCATCCTGGCTTTGCCTTTTGTCTCTGTGTGTGTCTAGTTCAAGGAACATGTATGACTTCATCAACTCGGACTTTTTGCGAGCTTCCCGCAGGGTCATTTTGAAAGGCTGAGGGATGGTGATGGAAGGAATCCAGGGAGATGAAGCGCTTTTTGGCCTCAAGCGTGACTTAGGAAACAAGTGAGGCTTTTGCTGATCCCAGGTACTGTCTGAGGTGAGGTCGGTCAAAGAACTGGACTGCCTTATGTTACCAGATGTGTGACTAAGACAAACACATTATGAAGGGGAGATTAGTGACATTATTAAAAAACAGAGTTAAAAGAAGGGAGACACTACTGATTAAGAGAAAGACACTGCAGGCTGAGCTGGTTGTTAAAAGACAGGCCTAAGGTTTGTCCTTCTCAGGCTCCATATTTTGCTTTGCTACTGAAGTTTGTGAGCAGAGCTTTGCTTGTTTTGTTTTCCATGTATAAAATGGAAGTTAGGCCTACTTATTTGTCATGCAATTTATTATGCTGAGAGCACTCTATTGCCAGAAAGGCCACAAGCAAACCATCAAGCTCCAGCTTTAGGGTTATCTTACTAATAGCTACTCAACATAACAGACAAATGCAGGAGAGGCAATCAGGCACACAGATGCACAAATCCCAACAAACAGTACCAAACACTAGCATTCCTGGGATGCTGATGGGAATGTCATTACAAGAAACTGCTTTAGTGTGATTTAGAGGTTCAGCTAGAAACTTTGTACCTGAGAAGATGACCATATTATTGATAATAAGAAAACCCACCTGAGACTATCCTGGGTCTCATTAAAATAGCAAACTTCTCATAGGATGTCTGAAGGTGATTGTGAAAGTGAGTGAAACTTAGATTTTACGGATGGAATAAATGCAAGCAAAAGGAAGGATCAAGGTGAATCAGAGTGGACCAAGAACAGCAAAGGGGAAAAAAGGGACGGGGGGAGACAGAAGGTACAGATCATGTGTGAACAGACTCCTGGTCAATACACTTGCTGGTAATTGCTGCAGTCTCTTCTTCTTCATAGACTATTTCCTTTGTAAGAGTGCACGTGTGACCTGCTAGTGAATGCAAAGCTAGATTAACCACAAGGAAAGTCATCTAAGAGCTCGACCTTGGAAAGCCCACAGCTCTGAAGACTGGGTAGTGGACGGAAACGTGTGTCATCTGCTGGCACATCGCAAGCATGATCAGCTGATGAGTGAGGCGGGGATTTGTGCTGTTCGTGTTCTAGGTGAAAGCCGCTTACGTGGGCACCTACTGACCCATCCTCCCTGCTGTGATTCCACCTGTGGCCAGTTTTCTGGGACATCATGCTCTGCCTCTTCCCTGGCCAGAAGGAGAAGGAATCCTGCACCCCATCCTGCCAAGCGTACGAGGTATCGTCCTACCTGAGAGCCTCCCTCAGCTTCTCACGCAGAACTTCCGCCTCCCTCCTGAAACCCTCCAGCTCCTCATCTTCTTCGAACACCCCGAGGTCACCCCATAACTCTGCCTGGCACGGTACGCCCGGTTCTAACGGAGACCGCCGGCCCCCCATCCCGATAGGATGCTCCCAGCTCCTTGCCCGGCGGCGGGAAACGCAGGAGTCGGCGCGTTACAGCCCGAGGGGATGTCGCGTAACCTGGAAAAAACGAAAGGGATCGGGCAGTGCGGGTTCTGGGGCTCCGACCCCGCCTCCCCGCCCGGAGCGCCGCGGCCGGGCCCCCTCCCGTCCGCGGGCCGCCGCCTCAGCCCGCCCCGCCCCGCCCCGGCTCGCACCAATCAGCGCGGCCAGCGGCGCTCGGGCCCGCCCACTCGGCCGCACGCAGCCAATCAGACGCGAGGCCGGCGGCGCGCCCAGCCGTTGTCATGGCTCCGCGGTGCCACTTCCGCCGCCGTCAGTTCCGCGGCGATGGCGGCGCTGCGCGGGCGGGCGCTGCTGGCCCCGCTCGGAGCGCGGCTCAGGGCCGGGCCCCGCGCCCCGCTCCGCTCCGCCGCCTCCAGCCCGCCGCTCTACGATGTGGTGGTGTCGGGCGGGGGCATGGTCGGGAGCGCCATGGCCGCCGTGCTGGGTAAGGCTGTGACCCGCTCCCCGCAGTGTGAGATAACCGTGTATAGGATCTCAGTGGCCGGGATCTGCTGAGGGATCCTTGATCCTGCTCTAAAGTTCTCCTAAGGCTGTTTGGTGAGCCGGTCAGTGATGAGCCAAGGCGTATCCGTGTGTGTGCATAGATGTTAATGGGGCCATTAACTGGAGTTCTATCGACTGTAGTGTTTCTGTCAAACATGCTCGTCCTGAAATAGCTGATGGATAATGTCACCCTTAGCTAAAACGCTTTTCTGATTATAGAATCATAGAATGGGTTGGAAGGGACCTTAAATATCGCCTAGTTCCAACCCCTTGCTGTGTGCAGGGACACCTTCCATAGACCAGGTTGCTCCGAGCCACATCCAGCCTGGCCTCAAACACCCTCCAGGGTTGGGGCATTTACAACTTCTCTGACATTTACAGCTTCTCTTCATTTACACCTGTTCCAGTGCCTCACATCCTCACAGCAAAGAACTCCTGCCTAATATCTAATCTAAGCCTTCTCTCTTTCACCTTGAATCCATTTCCCCTTGTTCTGTCGCTACATGATCTTGTAAAAAGTCCCTTTTTGTCTTTCATGTGGGCTCCCTTCAGGTACTGTAAGGCCACAATTCAGTCACCCCTAAGCCATCTCTTTTCCAGGCTGGATAAACCAAATTTACTCAGTCTTTCCTTGTAGGAGAGGTGCTCCATCCATCTAATCATTATTACCTGATCCCAAGTTTCATTCTCTAACCCAGTATTTTAAACACTGGAATACCAAGTTAAAATGGATCTCTGCTTGCTTTGTATCATTAGAGATCCTGAGAGTACTGCCTGCTCCTTTATTTGCAACATGGATTCAGAAGGGTGCAGTAGTGACAGAAACCTAAAAAAAAAATAGTGCCCAGAAGATCAAAGATGCTGAGCAATAAGTGCTTTGCAAGTATAAGGGCTTATCTTGCAAGCTTAAGGTCTGCTTGTATTGTTAATCCACCCAGTGGATTTGAGATGGCATAATGATCCCCTCCAGCAGTGGTACCTAAGGCTGACAAGCAGGTTTGGGACCTCTGAGGAGATGAGGTTATTACTGGCCATAATCTAGAGATTATGCCCAGGACACTGCTGTCTCTAGGGCTGCTGTAGTAGTAAACTCTGGGTGTTGCAAGGACACCACTTCTGTCCTCAGTGCCTTCTGCATCTGTGGTGCTTGGGATGCTGCAAGCGTGGCCAGCTCAGCTGCAGTGTTTTACACTTTACTTGAGTCTTCTTTTTTTTTTTTCTTTTTTCAGTTCTCTTTAACTGGAAGTTTAAGGTATAAACTGCCTGTGCTATTCCATTGTCAAAATATGAGGACAGGGAAAATATTAATGTAATTGCTACATAGCACAGAAGTTTTATTTTGATCTCTCTTCTAAAAGGAGAATTTATGTTTTAGCTCTGGAAAACGAGTTCTGGAGTAAACATGGAGTAAATATTGCAGATTTCACTTGGATATACTCCAGTAATAAATTTTCATTTAAAAATGGCACAAATTTGTACAAAAACGTAAGCTTTATGTAAAAGGGAAATATGTAATCCTTGCTTTAGCTGCAAAAGAGTTGTCCATCCCAGTAACAGGACTGTAGTTGTGAAGCTCTAACATACAAAAGTTTACCTGCCTGGTCAAAACCTGTATTGTATATGTAGTTCCTTATTAAGTGTTGCATCTACTCTGTCTTATTACAAAAACTCAGATGTTTTGTTTTTGAAATTTTTGGCAGGAGCATTGTAACAAAGCATGTATTTGCTTAATTTAGGGCATGACATCCACTTCCATGATAAAAAGATTGCTTTGCTGGAGGCTGGTCCTAGGAAAGAATATGATCACATGCCAGACAGTTACAGCAACAGGGTCAGTTCCATCTCCCCAGGATCAGCAACCCTCCTAAGCAGTAAGTATGATTTTGTTGTTTGCATTTTTAACATTTATATTTGAGATGGTTTTGTTGAAACAAAAACCCTTTTGACCATGTGTTGCCTTCACCCTAACATCAGTAGGATTATTTGCCTTTGTCTCTACGTGCTAAGTTGTTGTTATTAAATCCAAATTCTCTTGATAACAAGGATCTGTGTTCTGGAATCTTGGTCTGATTTTTTACTATATAAATATTTGTGACTTTAGGCAGTGAAAGGTTGTAAGGTGCTCTCTACAGCATCTGGAATGTTCTATTCAAAAATAAACTTAGTGCTTTGTAGGCTGGTAACTCAGTCCTCAATTAATGAGGATTAGTTGTCATTTTAAAGAGATATTTGACCCTTGATTCCTTTTGGAGAAAGAAATGTTCTCTACAATAATGGCTGTGCATTTCCATGTCTGTTTTATTACCCAGTGATGGGACTGTGAGAGCTGTCTGTTAGGTCAGGGGTTCATGGAGAGCTCTTGTTTCTTTCCTGCTGGCATGTGTTAACAGTAAAACAATGTGATAGCACTGAGGCAGACCTGGCACTGTCTAGGGGAGGTGCAAGCCAAACCTGAGCATAGTCAGGGAAGAGTGGAGGAGAGTGTGGAGTGAGCTTCAGTTTAGTTTTGGTCTCAGTGTCCCATGTGAACCTGTATCTCTGTGTATTTCTGTGCTTTTTCTGTTTCAGGTTGTGGTGCCTGGGATCACGTCTGCAGCCTGAGACTCAAACCCTTCCGGCGAATGCAGGTGCCTTAGGGCTGCACGTACACCTTGTGTCTGTCTACCCTGAATTCTCAAAAGTACTTGCATCAATGACACAAAGGTTTTTCTTTCTATGGTAAAGGGCAGGTCATACTTATGTTCATTTCTGTCCCTTTTTTATGGGTAGCAGTCTGCTCAGAAATACCTGATGTTACAGGCTGAAAGGTGGATTCCTAATGGCAGGTGTAGATATTGAGGCTTGGGTATTAGCCAGGAAATAAAGGAAAAGGGTGTATTAGTTTGACTGGGATAGAGTTTCTTCTCTTCGTGGTGGCTTGTATGAGACAGTGTTTCAGATTTGTGTTGAAAACTGTTGATAACACAGGGATGTTTTAGTTATTGCTGAGCAGTGCTTACACAGTGCCAAGGCTTTCTCACACTGCCCTGCCAGTGAGCAGGCTGGGAGTGCACAGGAAGATGGGAGGGTACACAGGCTGGACAACTGATCCTGGCTGATAATCCATACCAAATGGTGTCATGCTTAGCAATAAAAGCTGAGGAAAAGAAGGAAAGATGGGAAGTTTGGAGTGATGGCATTTGTTTTCTTAAGTAACCATTATGCTTGATGGGGCCCTGCTCTCCTGGAGATGGCTAAACACCTGGTTGCCCTTGGGAAGCAGTGAATTAATTCCTTGGTTTGCTTTGCTTGAATATGTGGCTTTTGCTTTTCCTATTAAACTGCATTTACCTCAAGCCATGAGTTTTGGACTTTCACCCTTTCAGTTTTCTTCCCCATCTCAGTGCAGGGGAGAAAGGAAGCAGCTTTGTGGGGCTGAACTTCCTGCTGGGGTTAACCTACTGCAAGGTTGTAGCATAGCTTCCTATGTCAATTATGTAACAGAAAAGTAGGGATGAAAAACTTGACTTGGAATTACTTTTTGAGCTTAAGCTAAATCATTTAATGAAATTAGTTATGTGGTGCACTTTAGTAGCTGGGAATAGACAGTAATCCAGGATGTTTCATCTAGTTCTATATTTCTAGATTACTGTGTCTTTTTGCTGTTAAGTCCCTGAAATGGACTTCTTTATCACATAGCTTCATGTAATGTATTTTTTCTTCATAGGTGTGGGATGCTTGTTCAGAAGCCATGATCGTTTTTGAGAAAGATGACTTAGATGACATGGGTTACATAGTGGAGAATGATGTCATTATGTCTGCTCTCACAAAACAGTTAGATGCAGTAGCAGGTAGTGGACAACTTCTTCAATGTTTTATTTCCTGCAGATAGCTTTCAGTTACTTGCCTTCTATTGTGTGCTAAATCTTGAGAGGGATTCGTCTAACAAGTAACTGTTGAGAAATGGGCACCTTCTGGAATGGGGAAGGAGGGAGAAATCTGACTTCCAAAGGCTACAGAGCAGGAAAGCACTTGGATATGCAGTTCTCCAGAATACAATCTCTTCAAAATTGGACTTAATTAAAAAATCTATACCTCCTTGTCCAGAGCAGGCCCCACAGTGACAAGGCGTTGTCCATGTCTGGTTTTTTGGGGTGCCTTGAGAATTGTAGGGTGAGCTCCTAGGGTGCTGTTAAGACACCTGCATGGCCATGGCTGTGGTAGCAATGTTTCCTTTTTCCCTGTCCGTGTTGTGCTGTGACCATGGTACTCTGTGTTCCCGTCAGACCGTGTGGAGGTTTTCTACGGGAGCAGAGCAGTTGGGTACACCTGGCCCCTTCCTTCCCATGGCTGTGACACAAGCCCTTGGGTCCAAGTTGAGTTAGCTGATGGACGCAGACTTCAGACCAAGCTGCTGGTAACTAAGCTCTTTATTTCTGTTGATAAGGCATCATCTCTAACCCAAGTCCTTTCCACTGGATTTGGTTCCAATTCCATGTGTGCCACTCCACCCGTGTGGAGTGCTAGAGTAAGGTGAGTGGCTAGCCCTGTCTGTGAGGGTGTGGGACACTGAGCATGGCTTTCTCTCTGCCTGCTGCAAGGAGATGCTGCTGAATTTGAGAAGAACAGAAAAACCCCTTCCGGTTTTGGGGGCATTTTTTTTTCTGAATGAGCAGACAATATACAGATGCAGTCCGAGGTTTTTAGAGTGAAATACTAGCTCCTAATGTTTCTAGGAGCTGCTGAAGAAGTTGCTGTGCATCTCTTTGTTTTACAGATTGGTGCGGATGGTCATAACTCTATGGTCCGGAAGGAAGCTGAAATTAAGAACATTGAACATCAGTATGACCAGTCAGCTGTGGTGGCAACTCTCCATTTATCTGAGGTAAAATTCTGCTAAACTGACTCTTCCATAAGCAGCAGAACCTAAGAGGGTGATCTGACTTGCTGCCCACTTGCTTCTTTCCACTGTAGGCCACAGACAACAATGTAGCATGGCAGCGGTTCCTTCCCACCGGGCCAATTGCGCTTCTTCCGGTAAGATGTTTGTAGTTCTTAAAATGTTTTTAAAAATTTCTGTAGTCTAGTAACTTTATTTCCATCCATGCCTTTCTCTGTTGGTTCTGTCTCTTAAGAATTTGCACATCTGCCCTTCACTCTTCATTTATTGTGTTTTCCCCTCCTGCAGTCTCACTCTATCCTGGCATTTCCCACTTGTAACAAGTTGGGCAGGAACTGTAATTTTCAGAGGGACTGACAATGTGAGACCTGGCAGTGGGGAAGTCTTTGCACTGAATATTTACTTTTGTTTCTTTTTCTCTTGATATTTACCCTTGGCATTCTCTTAAACTAGCTGTCTGACACTGCCAGCTCTCTGGTCTGGTCTACATCTCATGACCATGCATCGGAACTTCTTGCTATGGATGAGGAAAGCTTTGTGGATAGCATCAACTCTGCCTTTGTGAGTATCGGCCTCGTGACAGGCTTTAGGAAATAGAACAGAATTCTGCAGCTAAACAACAGTAATGGGAGAGGTGGATTCTGAAGTTCCTTCCTCTGGTGAGAAGGATATTAAAGAGGCACTTAGTGAAGAAAAGATGACCCCTTGGGACTGAATTAGGTTAGTTCTGAAAGTCATAGAAGTTAACTTAAATTTCCAAAAGGTAGGAAGAGTAGGTTCATCCTAGTTGGAAATTTGTATGTCCTAGAATCGTGAAGATAGTCTTTTCTACTGTATAGTTTTGTCCAAGTGGTTAAAATTCAGTATTTGGAACTCAGATTTTTTTTCAGCTGGGTTCTTTTATGGGTCTAGTTTGGGTCAGCTTCCAAAGATTTGTTTGTCTGTTTCAGTGGAGCAACATCAACCACTCTGACTTCATTGACACAGCCGGGGCCATGTTTCGTTCTGCCATTTCGCTGCTGAAGCCCTCAGGGACCGCAGTCCGTCAGCTGCCCCCGAGTGTTGCTGGAGTGGATGCAGAGAGCCGGGCCATGTTCCCCCTGGGACTGGGCCATGCCACAGAGTACGTCCGGCCCCGCGTGGCTCTCATCGGGTAAGGCGCTCGGTGCTGCCCTGGGGTGGGCGGGTGGCATGGGGTTAGAAATGACCTGAGGACAGCAACTCCCCGTCAACAAATCAGATGTTAGAAATGATACATTGTTCCAGTCTGACTTTACCCAGATCCAGTTTGTTCTGTGTGCCCTTTTGTATGAGTAGCTTTCTGTCCATTATCTGTGCTCTCTGTGTAAATTGAAAGATAATTATTTCCCTTTCCTGGTTTGTACAGTCTAGTGAAACAATCCAGAATCTCATGCTGGATCTGTACTTCCTTTTACATTATACCAGCCATTCTGAGCACCACTTTGAGTTTTTAACTCAACTTTTATGAACACAAATGGCAAAAATTACTCCATGTGGGATGTCAGAGACTTTTGTATGGTGGCCTATTCAAACAGGAAAATCCCTAATTTCTTATATTCTAAGGTTGCATGTACTTTCTTCTCTGCCCCAGCTGCAGTATGGTGGTAGCTTTTAGTAATTCTTGGATGCTCTGCTACACTTTTGTGTGGTGCACTTTTCACCTTTCCAAGCTATGAACCATTCTATGCTTGGGAGCACGATGTGCTTTATAGCTTGGCAAAGCACATGATCTTGCATTTCATATCAAAACTTCATTTAATTTCTCTAACTTTGTGACTCCCATAGCGATGTTTCTCTTTAAGCTTTACAGATAAGTCTGTTCATAGAAGAACCCAATTTTGTTTCTATTCAATGATGATCCCACCTCTCCTTTATACTCATGATGTCTGTCCGCTCTGTGTTTGTGCAATGTGCCATTGACAGAGCTCCTGTTGTGCTGAGGTCACTTACAAAAGCATAAAGGCCTGTTCCACATGTATCTGAGAGGACTTTGGCTAGTCACCTCTTTATAATTTTTCCTTTCAGACCTGCTTTTTGTTACCTCCCCTATGTCTTGCTTCTTACAACTGGAGAGGCAGTCAGGTAGTTCAGCATAGCATGCAAGGAGGTACTGGATAAAGCGCATATGCTGCTCTAAGGTGGTTCATTACAAAGAGGTGAGGAGTGCTAAACTGGTCCCTTCCAGGGTTTGTCAGCCACTGTGGTTTTCTTCAAGAAGGGAAATAAATTTCTGTCTTCTCTTGCTCCAGGGATGCAGCACACAGAGTCCACCCACTTGCAGGACAAGGAGTGAACCTGGGCTTTGGTGATATTGCATGTTTAGCTCATCACCTCAGTGCAGCAGCCTTCAACGGGAGTGATCTGGGTAAGGCTCCAAGCCAGCATTGGGGCAGTAAAGGATTAGACTCTCAGGCCTTTGGTGCAGTCCCTCTGGTTAGCATGCTGCTGTCTTGTGTTTGAAAGCTTTGTTGAAGTGAAGCAGTTCATGATTCTTGGATGCAGTTTCCATCCCATGAATCTTAAAGCTGCTTTAAAAAAAATAAAGCTCTGCAGGATGGCAGTCAGAGATGTGGTGAGATGAAGAGCACTAGCTGGTGGAAAGAGGTCTTTATTGAGATGAACCATTTCTCTGTTCTCTTTCAGTTCCCAGAGGAAACTGCTCTATAGATAAGATGCACAATTGTTTGTGGCACATCAAGTGTAATAGAAACACTCATTTATCTCTTCCAGGCTCCTTAAAACACCTCCTCAAGTTTGAAACAGAACGTCAGAGGCACAATGTCTCCTTGATAGCTGCTACTGATGTGCTAAAAAGGCTGTACTCTACCACACTGGCTCCTCTGGTGTTGCTGAGGACATGGGGATTGCAAGCAACAAATGCCCTGCCTCCTGTCAAAGTAAGGATCTCACTTCAGTGAGGGCTGTAGGAGTTGTCCAAAACTATTCATGAAATATGCACAAGATGTAAAGATCTTTGTTTGTTTAAAATGAAACATTTTTGGTTGGAAAATACTATTTTAAACTGGGGTGTTTGTGTCCTGAATGGGTCTGAAGAGTTCCTGAACAACTGATGACTCAGTAAAGACTTTTTTTTCCCCTCCAGCACAAGGGATATAAAAGATCTAAGTGTCTTATATTCTGTATCAGTAATTAGGAGTTAGAGGTCATCAGAAATCTTTGGCTTTATTTTGCTATGGAATTAGTGTCAAACCTTGAATTGTATTCTAGCAATGCACAGAGAAAACAGGCCTGTGAAGACACATCTCACTAAGAGATTGGGTGACTTCCCAGATGCAGTGTGCAGCCCACACTTAACTGTTTCTGTGCTGTTTTGCCTTGTGAATTGTTCCCTCATGGCAGAAATTCAAGTCTCTAAAATGGAAATTACTTGAGGAAGGCTGTGGTGAGGAGTTCTGTCTTAGACCCTCTGTTTGCAGCCTGTCTGCCTGAACTTCTCACCCTCTTGACCCAGTTGTTGGATTTTTGTGAGGTTCCTTAAGCCCTCTGCTCTCAAGGCTCCCAAGCATTAGCAAATTAGATTCTCATCTTTGGATTTCAATTTTTACTTCATTTATTCTCCATCTTTATATTAAACACAGGTGCCCTGTTTCCTTTGTGTCATGGTCACAGTTGAGACACTTCCTCAACTAAAAATCTGTACATTCCTAAGGCAGTGGCAGAGCCAGCTGCCGCTGGCCCACTGTCTTCATTAAGGAAGACTATGCTGCTGCTTCAGTGCTCACAAATTTTTTTCTCTTTCTCTGTTTAAAAGAAAAAAACAATTGAAGATGTCTTTTTCTGAGCACAGAACCCATTGGTAATACCAGTTTTGTACTACTTGGGAAGGACGGGAATGCTACAGTTTTGTTAATTTTCTAGGACATAGCGATGGGTTCTGTGTGTGTGGCTAGAAAGACTGGCCAAGAACTGTTGTTCATTTATATGAATGGGAACATGCCTAAAGGTTCTTTCTAAAACACATGCTTATGAATTACTTCTCTTTTTCTTCTCTTTTAGGAGCAAATCATGGCTTTTGCCAGCAAGTGATCTGTTGTCAGTCTGCCTGTCAGCAGCTTGCCTGTGAATGCACTGCCCTTAGAAGGACTGTGACTGACTTGAATCTTTGAATTTTTATTTTAATTTACAATAAAACTGATTGAGCTGTGTATTACACCATCCACTAGTTTATGCAAAAGCTGTCACATTTGCCCTCCTCAAGAGGATTTAGTGTTTCTTTCCATAGTACCACGATGTGTTCAGCCACAGAACTAAGTGTAGTATGTGCTTTTAATCTGGGCCTCCTGAATTGAAGATTGAGGTGCAAACAGCTGTCTGTCTTTTGGCAAACACAGTGCTGAATTTTGCCAACTGCTGGCTAATTTTTAACAGCTTTTGCTGCTTTATTACTTTCAGTTTCTTCTGATATGATTGCTAGGGCTGTAATGTCACTCCTGGCTTCTTGGCACCTCAGCTCAGACAGAAGGGGTAGTTTGCAGCAGAGGGAAACAATGCATGGTGTCAGATATATTTTAAAACTCTCTCTGTTGTTCTTTCACCCTTTTCCCTGCCTTTCTCTTGGTGCTTTATTAATAATGGTGTTTCTTGTGGAACTGGCTAGTCTTAAGAGCTCCATGGAAAAGATACAAGTCAACAATCATATCCAGGAAAGAAAACTATACCACAACATCTTGAATATTGTTAAAAATGCTTTAATTACTAAAATAGACAATTCAAGATATTCTGTCTTCGGTTCCAAACACCAGCCTCTTGCATTAGACATTTGCCACTCACAAAATTAAACCAAGCACTGCCCATGGGCAAGATTTACACATATGGGTGACCAGTATCAGAAATTAACATCAGAAAGAATGAAACATAAGTTTTGAAATGAAAGCCATTACTTGTGCTTCTGCAGTCACTCATATTAGGCAGTTCTTGTTAGGTGCTGGCTCAAAGACATTACAAAGGAGGAGATAAAAATCAGGGCTGCAAGTAGAGCTCTTAAAAGGCTGCTTACTCTTTAGTTTAGGTAATAAATAATCTCATTGCACTAGGGTAAGTGTGAGGACTTGACTGGGTTGTCCAGATCCCCCCACCCACTTGGGTTCAGATGTAAACAGCAGGGGCTCAATTCTGCAAATTCTTGCAAAAATAAACCTTTTAACAGAGTTTTTGTTTATAACTGAAGGATCGTGCCAGTAACAGAGAGCAGAAGTTCTGCTTCAGTTAACGAATTGTGCCACTGTCAAATGAAGGCCCTGAGCATTCAGATTAAATGCAGCTTTGGTACTGGGAAGCAGATGCTATCCCCTAGCATTTGTAGTACCGGGGTCTAATGAAAAGAATGCAGAAAAAACAACTTCCTCTGCATGATACCCTTCTTCTAGCCCCTCCTTGCTTCAGACAAAACCCAGCCCTTGAGCCCTCCTCAGGGCTGGTATGTTCTCAGGGGGCAGATAACGCTGCTGCTTCTCCCTTAGGTAGAGCATCCCACCTTCAAAACACAGCCTCACTGCTGCCAGCTCTTAGCCCCAACATCCAGTAAGAGTTTGTCATAGCACTGGCTCAGACTAAAGGATGATTTCTGGATTATTAAATTAGCTTGTTCTTAGGATAATGCAGCCTGGCCAGGAACCACTGCACCCTACTTTATGTTTTCTGAGAATACAGAAGTGTTCACTGAAGACATAATGAATCGATTTGCAGTCACCTTGTTCTGCAGACCAGACCATATACCAAGTTTTGCCAACAGTAGGAAAAGGAATAAGAAATGCTTATGGTTGAGAAGAGGCCACAATTACTTTCTTCATGTTCGAACAGAAACTTCTAGAGAGGAAGGAACAGGACTTTGGTGTGACACAGGAATTTCTCAGTGTGGATCTCAAACAGATTCTGGTAAGGACCACACATGCAGGATGAGCATGTCCTGTTTCAAAAAAGCAGCCTGAATTTATGGCAGAGTGTCAGTGATGAGATAAATATGGATGGCTCCATCCACAACCCTTGGCTTCTTGTTGCTGACTGAACTTGTTCAATCAAAAGCACGTCTTGCACCCTCGTGCTGTAAAACCTGAGATATGAGAAGCGGTAGCTTAATCAGCCATAGGCAAACTTGCGCTGCTAACTAGAGGAAAAGGACTAATCTTCACAGTAAGGCAAGTTTCTAAGTCTGTTTGGCAAGAACATTGAAGACATGAGTGCACGACTTCCTCCCCTTGCTGGGAATTACCAATTATTTTCAAATCCAGTTTGCAGAGAAGGCAGCATGAGGGCAGTCTTTGGTTTGACAGAAAGGTGTTTTAGAGCAACTGAAACTGGGACAGTTGGGTAACTGCAAGTGCCCACCAGGGAAATGTTCACCACAAGGTATCAGTGGCTAGAAGTTTCCTGTAGTCACATGAGTAACACCTCTTTGTTGTGACGGGGTAGATTCACCTGTACCTTACACATTCCTTGAAGACGTGAAGACAGTAGCAAGCTGCCAATTATTTAATGGGGTGGAAGACATTTCTACAGCTGTTTTTATTTAGGGCAATGGATGGGTTTCAAATGGGAGACCACACCTTAGAGCTCACTCCAGCAAAAGGGACTGTGGTGCTCAGACCTCTTGCTGGCCTTGCTGGGCTGTGCCCTGCCTGCTGTCCTTGGGATAGCACCAGACTTGACTCATGGGTGAGCACCACCTCAGGTCAGGTGTCCTGAATCAGTTCATACAAGAACCTGAGCAGCACCAGCAGCAGAGGGAAGAAGGCTGTGGATGTGCCTTGCTGAGAGCAGAGAAACAGAACTGGCTCTCACGGCAAAGTGAGCTGTCAGATCAGCCATTTCATCTGACTGCAAGCTCCTTGTGGGTGGAATGTGACAAGCTCATCTTCTGGCAGTTGAGTTTCAATAGCTGGCACTGCTGCCTCGTTGTGCCAGCACAACTGTGTGTTATGACTACATGCTAAATGAATAAATTTATCAAGTCTGGTAGTCAGATGTATGGTGTAGCTGCACAGACTTGGAAAGGGCAGCAAAACTGAAACACAGGCACATTCTGCTTAGGAAATGCCTACTGCCTAAAAAATGCTTGGTAAATGACTATGTTTTAGCCAGCACCTTTCCCAAAACCATGCCCAAAGTGTACTTACAGCAGGCCCTTGAAAGACTGGAATATTCTTGCCATGTATTTGCTAAGTTAGCAGCTGGATTTTTGGAACACTGAGGTTGGCAGCATCCAGAGTTGTTCATTTTTCTCTGCATCACTGTTGATGCTATTCCTAATTTCTGTATTTAACATCTCACAAGCAAACTTAAGTTATGTATGTTTAAAATAGAAGGGGGTAGGGGAAGTCATGTGTCTGTAGTCTGCCACCACATCCAGGAACTCTGTGCTTCTAACAAACTTGCTGGTGAAAGCTGGTTTTGAGCCCCTTGCTTATTCTCTGCTGGAGTTTAGACCTTTTGACTTTCTTAAGGCAGATTCTGGATCATTTATGGCAATCACAGTTACAAATCATACTCTCACTAGGCACAATGCCAATCCAGGGTAAAGAGCTGTCATATATTTTTGGTCCATGTTCTGCTCTGTGACCAGTCCAGCTGAACACCATACCTGGAGATTGCAATTTACTTTCTCAGCATTTTCAGAAATGCTGAAGTCCACAGCGGTATCACAAGTCAATAAGTCATCCCCAGAGACTGCAGCAGGTAAAAGGTAGCACCCAAAGTCCAGCTTGTCTCTATGTTGTTTACTTTCTTTGTCAACTATAAAGGAAGAAAAACAAGTTATTCCTGACGTTTCTCTAGATTCATAAGTTGCACAAATGACAGCAACTACACGTTACAAATCTGGAAAGATTCAGTAGATAATTAGTCAGAAAAATGAACTAATGCATGTTAATCAATAGGGATTTAACTGTTCTTTCTCACCTTTAAGACTGTGTTGTCCCTAAATCCAAAACCTTCCTTTAATAAAGCAGCAATATAAGTGAGATCCATGCAGAGGAAAGGACTGGCTGAGTTGTACCTCTCCATGTTATCACAGACTAGAGAAGGAAAAAAGAAAAAAAAAGGGATCTCAGCAAAATTAGAACTTTTATCCACATTGTACATTTGAACTGAACTCAAGCCAAAGCTTACTAAAACAAGCCACCCTCTTCTATTAGTGGCTGTGCATGACACATGCTACACACTACAGAGCTGTTCTACAGTGTTGGAGAATAAACCATATAGTACATCCAGTTTCTCTTAACTCCATCAAAACGACATCTTTTATTACAGCAACATAATCCACACAGCTCTTTTGAAGAACCTCTGCTCAACTGATAACTAGCAGAGTGTTAGATTACTTGTTTTTTTCAAGAACACAGCATCACTTGTTTTCATCATCTCTCCTCCATGGATGGATCCAGTAATGGATTCCACCTTCTAGGATGACAGTTTATTTTATGTTTTCAAACCACACGTCTAAGGAAATGGAAGAGGCTATTGCCCAACCAACCACTCCCTTGCTGCAGCTAAGTCAAGACCCTGTAGTCAGGGTGACAGTGACAGGGAAATGTATTTACACTAAGCATCATGTTCTAGACATACTGTCACTGCCCTGTTCTACCAGCAGCAAGAGCAGAGTTCACTTCCTCCTAAGAAAAGATAAGCAGCATCCTTCTACTATTGAAATGAGACAGAGAAGAATTAGTTCAGGCTCACAGAATTGATCTCCTGATGGTCTAAAGCTAAGTAAGTGGTTTGATAATGTTAGGTAAGATCTTAGCTACGTCTTGGGAAATAAGCTCTCTCACTATCCAGAGAAAAAATAACAACCAACCCACACTCAAACTTTAGAGCCCAATTCCCCTATTCAAAATCATCCAAGTTTCCGGGGAGATTAGATTTAACTGAAAAATCATTAAAACTTAGGCCTTATTTTAGGAAAAAGTCCTGAACTACATAATTAGGCATCTTCTGCTGAAAAATATGGTCGTCTTATTGTCTTGAGAATGATCACAGTACAGAGGTAACTTGCTTTTAGCCATCAGCAGCCAGGCAAGGTGGGAGCTCTATCCACAGGAGGTATGAAACTAGAACAATCATTCAGGAAAAAAGACGGGGGGAGGTAAAGGAATGTGGAAGAGACTGTCAGACTTAAAAACCCTCTCCCTCCATTTTGTTAGAGATTAAATAGGATTTAAGGTAACAAACTTACAGAATTCAGTGCTCTCTTAAACTCAGAGAGAAGCTCTTGATGCAGCAAATTCATTTTCTTTTGTAGTGACTCTATGATCTACCTCCTTCTCCTGAACAGAGCTGTAAATCCACCAACCCCTCACTGCTCTATCAGCATTGTCTTCTGCATTAGTTAGAGTCTTTGACTAATAAAAGTAACATGACAGGTGTAAGTGCAATAAAGGTTAAATAAATTTGCTTTTCTTCCAAGTCACATTATGTGCCGCCTACACATTGATATTTTTGTTATTTCTTGTCCAAACCAGTTTCCCAGCTCATGACAATTACCTTCTTTGGCTTTTCTTTCAAAATCTCTCACTTCTAAAACACCTCCGCGTTCATAATCTGAAAAAGATGTGAGAAAACATCGTCATAGACCTGACAGCATTTCCTTTCTTTATCCAAGTTGACCCTAGAGTGCAACTCAGGGATGCTGCACTAGTTGTGAGACCTGCTTGGAACAGAAGACAGAGCTGCAGGGGTAACTGGAGCCCTGAGCATATTTCATGTGCTGAACACCAAACTGCAGTGACAGATAAATGTCATCCCCTCGAGGCATTTTGTGTGTCTCCTCTTTCTCAATAACATTGCTTTCCTCTGCTCCCTGTGGCTCCAGCCACCAGGGTTCCTCTGTCTACCTTCTGGAAGACATGCTCACATGGAGTAGATTATCCCAAATTTACCAATTAGGTTGGTGTCAGCTGCTCGATCATAGTAATAGGAGAAAGCATAGAAGGAGTTTCCACGAATCTCCTCTGGTTGGTGAAGTTTCCCTTTGACAACCTTGAGTACTTCCAAGTAGCAAGGCTTGAATCCTGTTTCTCCTGTCAGGAAAAACACAGGCTGGGTGAGCCAAAGAGCATATGCAAGAGATGGAAGAAATAGTGGCAACAGGATGAAAAATTAAAGAAGCAGAAATTAAAGCATCAGAACAAGAGCTTAGATATCCCTTCTGTAATCCAACATGGCATCTACACACAGGCAAGGACTCTAAAAGCCCCTCATCAAGGAGAACTGGTTAGAGCAGATCATTGCTGTGTCTGAAAAAGGGCCACACAAACTACTTCCATGTCAGGCAAAACCCCCATGGACATGTTCTGTGGCCAGCAGAATCTTCTACATTTGCTGCCACTTGTTAGATAAAACCTCACTTTCTCTCCCCATCACACTGTACTTTTACCAACTTATTCCACACACACCAGATCTGTAATTCAGCTCTCATGTCCCCAGTCTGTTCAAGTCTATGATGGCAGCAGACTCATAATCTCTACACAGCATTAGAGACTTATTATTATTAGAGACTTACTATTATTAGAGACTTAAGAAACAGTTCCACAAGTGAGATTAACTGGTAGGCCAAAGTGTTTGTACCCTAACACCAACAGAATTTTTGCACTTTGCTCAAAGCCTCAGAAAAACCTCTCTTATTTGCACAAGTAATTCTAAACATTTCCTATAAAAGTATGATTTGTAACAAGAGATCACAGTCAGAGGACAGGGGTACAGGTCAGCTACTCTTACAGCTTCAGACTGTGATCTGAATTTCTCAGAAGTCAACCTTTGCAACTGGACAGATATCCTTCATACCCCAATCATCATCTGCTAACTGAGGAAATATTTGACAAGGAAAAACTCAGATTCTGGAGATAAGACTTATTGTAAAAGAAACAAGTCTCCTTAATTTACCTTCTTTGTTGCCACCATACTGATATTTCACTCCCCCAAAGTGCCACTCTGCCTCCAACTGCTTAGGCAAACAAGAACTGCGGAACATTTGTCCATCCACAACTGGAAAGAGAGCAGAGAGGAGAGTCAGAAAGCACAGAATTTAACATAGCTATAAATCAATAGCAGAACCAGAAAAGGCTGAAAAATCTTCATTAAAGTCTTGAAGTGAAAGTACAAAAATCTGAATTGATGGATGTGGCACTAACTGATCACAAATTAGGGACCGGTCTCAAGTCTGGAAAAGTTGTATCCATTTTGTCCTGCAAACAGCAGAGCAGCCAGGCTTGTCATTTCTTAATGTTATAAGTGGTACCAGGGTATCTGGATAATGGCTATTCACCACAAAAGACAAGAAATGAGAGGTGATAAACACACAGATGCACAAACCCTAATGACAGCAGATAACCAAGACAAACAAAGCAACTGAGCAATGAAGACAAAACCTCCTAAGGCAGAGATCAATGGCCACCATAGGATCCACTGAATGTACGGGGTTCAACCAGATATACTGTAACTGATAAGAAGAAAACATGATTATTGCTGCACACACAGGTCTCACAGAAAAAGCAAACTTCTAACAGTATGCTTGAGGCAAACTCTGGGACAGCAAAATTTGCTCTGGGATACTTAGGAAAAGGCTCAAAGGCTGGGAAAACGGGGACTTAAGGGATCAGGGAAGTGCAACTATGGCAAACCAGAGGGGACTGTGACCATAAAAGAAGACAGTCACAAGTAAGCAGGCAGCTAGTCCATGTGCTTTTCTGTCTGAGCCTTGTGACCAATCATTGCAGTCTGTCCTATCTCCTTCTTAATCCCTACTCCCAACTATTTTTGATTTGAGTACATTCCAGTAATTATCACAAGTCCATCTAGCTGTCAAGTAAGAATCCAGAAGGTGGAAAGACCCCAGACCCCAGGTCCTGGCCAGAGACTGGACAAAAGGCCCAAGCTCTGGGTGAGAGACTGGAAAGACTTAGGAATGTGAGTATGCACTCAGGTTACTGAGTGAGAGCATGTGATGTGCTCCTGGGCTTCCATCTAGACTAGGGCAGTGCACACAACAGTCTGGGGAACACCACAGGCTAGGCAGATCCTACAAAGTGGGTTTGGCCTAAGCAGCAACCCCAAGGAAAAGAATCTGTTCATGCTGCTTATGCTTCTGTGGATGCTTGTAAAGCTGTGTTTGTGGCTGGCCATGGTGTTTGTATGCTCCCACATGTGCATTTCTGGAATTTGCACTTGAGTGTCACTGCTGGCTGATCTCAAAAACAGGGAAAAGCAGCTGTCTCAAAAGACAACCCCTTAACAAGTGGTAGCTGTTTTCAGACAAACATACACCATCAGCAACATAGAAAAGCACAAGATACAGAAGTGAAGACACACAGGAAATGGGCTGCTGACACAAGGCTAAGTCTAAGCATCTCTTCATAAATCTTAAATGTTCTAGTACATGAACATACCTTCCGTGTTCAAAGCTCCAAGCGTTGCCAGCCTTGCAGCTTTTAGTCCAAACCCCAAATAGCTGCAAACAACAAAAGACAGATGTTATAGTCTTGATTCCTGCACATCTGGTATGCTTTACCCATAGCCCTCTTCCTAAGTCCTGGAACACCCAAAGCAAATTTCCTTCCTCAGATTCCCAAAAGACTCCCTCTCTAAAATAGAGCTCCCTTTGCCAGAACAACCCTGAGGGCCAAAAGAGTGACACAAACCCAAGAAATACAAAGAGCTGTAAAATGGGTGAATCTAAAACTGCAGGAAGTGGTTAGAGTTGATGTGGCATTTATACAAGATGATCATGAAAAGCAAAAAAGCACTACCTTAAAAATGAGGGAGGAAGAAGGGTATGTGCTGAGTGCATGGGAATAGGGCAGCCACTCTTATGCAGCACACACAAAACTATGCGCTCTTAGGGCAGAGTGCAGAACCTCCCACAAAATAGGAACCGTGGCTTTGTGTGAAATTCACCTGTTTTGACTCCACAGGTAACTGCTACATTCATTATAAGCTAGAATATGAACAATACTTCTGAGAATGTCATCACACATTGCAGCAACACAGCTAGATTAAAATCCTGTTGATCTTTTCATTCCCATCTCTATGTTTGGCCACTTACCACTTCTGTCATGTCATTTTAAACGTCTACAGAATATTCAGAGTTAAACTAAGGTCCAGCTCTCTCTCAACTTTCAGGAGATGATTTTTCAATCCCAATTATTTTAGGTGATCTAATGGACTGTATCAATGACTACAGTAATTAGTTACATCAGCAAATGTAAGGAGTAGGAGAGGATGACTATTAGACCAGCTCTGCTGTTAAGTAAGCAGATTCTATAACTGGCTGAGATGATAATGTTCACTCCACTAACTCTCAGGAAGTCCTCTTTTCCAAATCTCTGATCATTTTTAGTTCTGACTACTGGCACGATATCTACCTTTCTGCTTGTTTCAGAATATTTGGCTTGGATCCAGTAATAAGAATTCTTTTCCTTAAATATGAGTTCACAATGCTGTCCCTTCATTTGACAGACTGCCTAATATTCCCTTGCAGTGACATTAACCATGATCCTGGAATGCTTCCAGCCAGCTAATGTCATGTTCCACTTCTGCTGTTCCATGCAGATAAGTAGTAAAGAAGTCATGGTCCCTGCTGTTGGTACCAGGATGATGTGGCTGTTGGCTCAGGGGCTGATTTCCCAGTGGAAATAGCAGTCTTTTGCTCCTCACCTGTGGGTATAGAGCTTGTACGTGCTATTAAACATTTCAAATGAGGTAAGAAAATCCTCAGGGGTTTCCTTCAGTGTTTCCTAGAAGTTAAGTAAAAGAAAAAAAGGTTTTCATTTATACTATGCAATAAAGAATAACCAAGTTTAATGCAGTATCACAGATACACCCACACGGTTTACTGCACACTCATCTGATCTGCTTTGAAAACAAAGTACAGCTTTCCAATGCTGCCACTGCTGTAATATCTGCAGCTTTTAACACCAATTTTATTTATATGCATCTTTGTGCTACTTCAACATATATCAGGGAAGCACAACAGATCAGGATGAAAACACTTTCTAATTCAGGTGACCTGAATTTTTTAGGGTACTGACATGTTACTCTACATGTAGAGAGTCCCTATCCCCATTACCAGAAATCAGCTGCACTACAAGTGCTATGAACTTTTTCAAGTCACACTAGGCACCTAAACTGAAGTACTCCTAAGAACTAAAAATACAAGAGTATAGGCCCCATTTTCACCATGTCAAATGTCTTGCTGGTACTCAAGGAATCACTGTGATCACTCACTCCCAGTCTTAAAGCTGCTTCACCTAAATTAGCCTCTTGTCTCACCACCTCCAGTTTCTTCCTCTCAGTCTTCTCTCTGTGCACACCTCCATCCCCCTGGTACCCTGCCCTAGCCTCCTGACAGACTAACTCACACTCTTGCAAGGCTGAACTGCTTTAGCAATCATTTGTGTCCCCTCCCTAAGATCTCAGTCTCAGTTTCTGTCTCTCCTCTCCTCATGGCCTCATCCTCCCACCCCTTCTTGGCTCCATGTGCTTTTATCATCCATGGTTATTCTGGGCCAAGCAGCAGAGTCTGAGAGAACTGAAGCTGCACAGTCCTGCAGTTACCATGCAAGTAAGGAGATCCAGATCTGGGTTATTTTTCCTAGAGTCCTAGACAGAAGCCTGCTCAAAGCTGAAAGGAATTTGGCGGTATTCAGCTTGAGCTTCTCCTGAGCAAATACAAATCAAAATTTGTTTTGGGTCTCAAGTTGAATATCACTGAAATGGCAGTCACATCCTTGGCCTCATAGACACAGACTGCCATATTTTGAGTTGCTTCTAAACCTTCCATCACAAAAACTATTTAAAGGAGAGATCCTAAAAAAAATAGTTTGGAGAAAACAATTGGGTTTTTTTATGCCCTACTTTCACAAAAAATGAGGCAGACACCAGACAGACAATTTCATAGTTACTGTGATTGCTTTTCAGTTGCTTTTAGCTTTGGCAATAATGCCAAAGTTGTCATTATATGTTCTCTACTTGCTTTTAATTCATATTTAATTAATGAACCTCTTACTATTACAGTATTTTGTTCAAAACTAATAGAAGAGCAAGCATGTGACTGCCTCAGATTGCAGGAAAGAAAAATCTCCACTGTAAATCAAAGGGAGGTATCCCCACTAATTCAGATAGGAAAAACTCCCAAAAACATACTGAGCTTATTTATTCAAACTTGACAGCACAGGTGAGAAGCAGACATAGTGTGCAAGCATGAACCTTGACTCCACACTGCCCTACAAATTCACACCATTAGTCCTGGTCAGCAGCAAACACTCCAGGCCTTTTCCTGCAAGGCTGGAAGGGGACATTTGAATCCTGAGCCGCAGTTCAGCCTATTTCACGGTTCTATTTATTCTCCAAAACCCTGACATGCAACACCCTTTCCTGTTGGTCCAGTGCCCACTTTAGCAGGTGTTATCAACACAAAACAGAGGACAAGCCCACAGTATACTTGAGGCTTTGCTGAACAGGATAAGGTTGCATGTCATGTTCCAACATAACACACAGTTGCAGAATTAGAGTATCCTGATGTGAAAGCCATGTGTTTTGTAGCCAGCAAACATCCTTTGATAATCTCAAGTTCTATAAAAAAAAGTTAAAGAAATTACTCCTTCAGAAAGAGTGACATAAACATATCACAATACGAAGGTACAGAATAGGTAATTTTCTCATGCAAACTGCAGATTTGGGTCCCAGTTCAAACTGTTTCTAAACAGCTGTAGAGCTACTAAAAATGCAGCAGAGGTCTCTGAGGGACAGAGAGCAGAATGCTCCAAAGGAATGAAAAGAAACTGATAAGAAAACAGAGAACTGACTGTGCTGCTATTAAAGACATTTACTCTATACAACACTCCTCCCCTCCAAAACTTTGTGAAGATCTGTTATCAGACTCAAATGGGGGAAAAAAAAAGATAGACCAGCCCCTACATTTCTTCTAATATTCAAGAATACTACCTAGAAATGTTCTACATTTGTTGAATACACAACAATATCAACATTAATGCAGCTTTCCCAGCCTGAGTCCAGAAAACAAAAGCTGTTTCTTTTTTGTTTTACTCATTTGCTTTCTTTTTATTTCCTCATGATTCAGGCTCCTTTGTTTTCAAGTGCCTATCAGCCAGCTGCTGATCTCAAAGGGAACAGAAATACAGATGTTCTGTAAACCAGGGATGTTCTGCTTGTGCCACTGCTGACAAAGTGGCACCAGAGAGTGCAGCAGTGCTCAGGTCTCTCCAGCAGCCTTGCAGTCCCAGCCCACACACTTTTAACCACTCCTCACCTCAAACCGTGGCAGGAATGTGATTTGGGTTGAGGCTCCTCCCAAGTCCAGAATCCCAACAGTTTGCTGGTTCTGGCCAGACAGCTGCCCTGCGAACAACACCGTGCTCAGAACAGGCCCGAGTGCACAAATGCTGAAATGCAGACTCTGTGTGGATGCTCAGGCAGCCACCAGCTGATCACAGCAATACAAGGAGGGCTGAGCTGCCCTTCAAAGGAAAAACCTCAGAGAGAACAGGCAGGCAAACAGAAGGAATTACAGAATGAAAGACAGACTTTCTTCCTTCATACCAATCTCTCCTCCAAAGAGACAAAAGCAGATAAATCTCCAGGTATCAAGCAAAAGCTGAAAGTAAGAGACAAAGTATCTCCTGCAGAAGACTGTCAGGTAGAGTACACGAATTTTGTAACCACCATATAGCTGGGCAAAAGCAGTAGGGAAAGGAAGGGCAGTAAGAGCCAAAACAGCTATTATAATTTCTCCTCACCTAGAGCAACTTTTTAGCTTGCTCACCTATCTACTAGGGTGCTGATTTTCTTTTCACTAGATTGCACTCCCAGAAGCTCTTAGAGCCAGTAGTGCTAAGGCACCATGCCCACAGCTCCACCGTAGCTGCACAGCTCACACTGGGATGAAGAACACTGCAAGGCCTTGTTTCCCACACAGGAGCAGTACCACTCCCCAAAGCACATTAGGGAAACCAGCCTGCCAGTGCCTCCAAGACCTGAGTAAATTCTGGCACCTTCAGGGTTAAGATGTCTCCTTCTTACTACAGACTCTGGAACACAGTCTGCCCAAGGCAACCCACTGCTTTGGCACTGGTGAGACAGCAGGCAGGAAAAGCAGGGCCAATGCAGAGGAACTTAGGGTGATCATCTCCACAGAGGTTACTCAAGTTCAAGTTTAGAGTAGTTATACAGAATTAATTACCTGTCAAAAAGTTCACAGTGATCCAGGCCAAAATTCCTGCAATGAGTGAAAAAAAGAAAAAAAAAAGCCAGTCACTATTAAATACACTCACAATCTCCTGCCCACTGTTACCAGCCCTCCACAGGTTATTTATTTACCTGGAAGTCATTACTAGCTTAACGCAACCACCCCAGACTTCAGACATTAATTAAAACTCATAATTAAATTACATGATGCATTATTGATTCATACAAGTCTCATGAGCTGAAGTAGGTAGGACTTTGTAATATCCATGCAACTGCAGCATACATAAATCATATCTATTACCCAAACAACGTACAAAGAAGTAATGAGATGACACAATGCACAATTACCTTGGGCCTGTTTTTGCAGTCCAGCATTTCAATTCCTAATCTGAAAACTGCATTCACGCCACTCTGTGTTTTAATCTTAATGTTTCTATAATTACACTACAGACAGAGCAGCAAACAGTAAAACACAAACAGCTCCTTTGACTCCAATGGCTTGCTTGACACTTATATGATTCTCACCCAAACATGTGACAGTAGAAGAGGTAGGGATTTTAAATAAACTTGGCAGGCTACCCCGTGCTCTATTATGCCTCGTTGGTCCAGCCCCCGTCAATAAAACAGTTCTCCCTACTGTACAATTTACCCATTAATCCATAGTGACAAACTATGCACTGCACCATACTTATCAAATACTTCAATACTTTATGATACTTCTCATTTTCTCTCGGCCCATGTGGACAGATTTTGTTCTTTAAACTTCCTCCATTTATTAGTTGTTTAAGCACTGTGATAATTCTTGCTTTCCTTCAACACCTTCCAAAGTGGCAATTTATCTGCCATAAGGAAGACTTCTGAGCTGAACATAACATGACAGGATGGCTCTTTTCATCAGGCATCCATACAGGTGATTACTACTTGCCCATTCTCCAAGGTAGTATGTCTGGATATGTAGTCAGAATGTTACACTGTTTTCTGCACTGCAAGATCATTGCTCACTCCAAACCTACAACATATTTCACCTTTTCTTGTATTTTACAGCACTTGTTTGCTACTTTACTAGCAGTATTTTTCCCAAAAGAATATTTTTAACTTACTATTTTATTATTTAGTTATCTATTTTTAATACTTGCCAATTATCCTTAATTCTCCTCTAATATTCACAATCCTCCCAATTTTAGATTGAAAATTGATGAGCTGATCACAATAGGTTATTTTTAATGCTAATATTGCAGAATTTACAAGGCATTTTCCATAAGCTTCCCGGCTTGCTAGATATTGTCATGTAGTCTTTCAGAGGTGGACACCACCTCCTTTGCACCAGTTCTCAGGAGCAGCTTCAGCTGGTCAGCCTGCATCAGGCAATGCTTATTGGTGAGACAAAGTTTTTGTTCTGAAACTTGTGAAATCTCTTTGTGTATCTGCATTTGTAGCACAACAGGTGACCAAGTAATGAACAGCACCTCAAAAAGGCAGGATTGCATTGTTTCAAACAGGGCCAGAAAACTTTTATTTTTTTCTGCTTAGTTTAAGGACCATTTTCCTTTCCCACTCATATTCCTAAGATATCCCTCTTTTTCCCATATCTCTCTGCTTTTACTTTTTACCCCTCCTAAAACATACCTTCATGAGATCCATCCATGATGCCAACACTGTCCTCTGGAACCAGGAATGGTGATTCCTCAAAGACTTCTTTCACCTGAGGAAAGAAATAATGATTAGACTTCTCCAAAGTCTTCAGAGTCTTGTTCTGCTCTGAGCATGACAAAGTTTTGTTTAATACAGCAGCAGAAACTAAGCCAAGTGTGTGGAGTAGGGGCTAGGAAAGAAAGAAAAGAAGTATTGTAGGTCTCTCTCCATGCCTTCCACCACAGCAAGACACAGGATTTCAGGACCAGACAAGATGCTCTGTGAGTTTTATGCTATTGTGGGATTACAGTCTCTTTTCAGAGATGAAATTCTCTTACGCTAAACAGAATAGAGAACTGAATTAAAAAAAAAAAAAAAAAAGGAAAGAGGGCAAACAATACCAGCGCATCTAAAACAACTCAGTACTACCTCTGAAAGCAGAGCCTGAGCTTTCTCCTCCGACAGCAAGCGAAGTCCAGCCGTGGCTTTTAACACCACTGGGGTCTTTTTCCAGAGATGAGGTGGCACAGCATCTACAGCCATGTCCAGCAATGTTTTGACAGTTTCAGCACCCTAAAAGGAAAAATATGCTTTTTATATGGTTTCCTTCTACAGGCCATCTCAGTTTTCCCTCAAAACTTGTGAGAACAGTATTCAGTAGCAGAAGATACCCACACCCAAGACAAGTACAAAAACCATGCCAGACATCTCATTAGAACATTAAACAGAACGTCTACATTGGAAGGAAAGGTGCATTCATAAATATATTTTAGGGAAGATAAGTGTCATTGTTTGTGGAAGGTATTTTTTTGAAAGGATGCAGGGAGGTGAGGGAACTGATTACCTGACAAACCTAAACAGCTTGCAGTATGATGAAACTTAAATGGTGCAATTACTGACTGAGGCTACCAAAGCAAGGGGAAACATCTGTAGATTTCACTAAATGCAACATAAGAATTCCAAGTGTGTCCATGGCAAATATTGTAATTAAAATGCCAGCTGTGCAATGGTTACCACACAAGGTACAGACATCACTGCTGGCTCTCAATTATTTCCACGGCTCTAACAATCACAGTTTGCCATTAGCAATAAACATTCTCCTGTGAAATGTCTAGAAATTTCTTTTGGGCTGAGTTCTCCTCTCCTACCCAAAAACAAGTTTTACTGGAATCATAGGTGATCTTATAAAAGTTTTTTAAAAATCCCAAATCCATTCACTCTTCCATGAAGTGTCACACTCAAATTCCTGTATCATGGAATCCAACTGAGCAAAATGAGAAACCTGAAATCCCCAAAATGCTAGCCCCCAACTTCAAGGCTGCTGAAGCACACAAAATAGTGTATCTAATCTGTCATTTCTCTGGCACCTCCTTTAGTTTGTGAAAGAGCTTCCTGTCAGCACAGCAGGTCTGGAAAATGGCAGCTTACTTCAGAACTAAGAAAATTATTTCTAAATGAGACAGCGTATGCATTTACTCATATTTGGGGTAGCTGTAGAGGAAATAAACACTGAATATGGATGCTGCTAGAGACAAAAACCACTTTGTCTTTGAAATTCTCAAAGGCATATAGTCTAGTTATATAAACATTTAAGCAATTAATTAATCCACTGTTCCACTGATGAAATATGTAAAACACCAGCTCCTATTTCACCATCACAAAAGTAGAGGAACAGGTTTAGAGAGAGAGCAGCAGAACTTTCACATTTCTTCTTGACTTTTTGTAATTGCAATCAGTAATAATTGAACTTGGTAGAATCTAATGATATCACAGAAGCACGACCAACTCGCAGGGAATGAAGGCCAGCCCTACCTTTTCAGGCTGATCAGCATATGCAGACAGACCTGGCTTCACAGACTCAAAGATTTCCCCTTCCACCTCTGGAAGGTTTTCTGCACAAACAAAACATTACATGATACAGTCAACAACTCAAATCTTATTCTTTAATTTCCAAAAGGTTGCCCTCAACTCCTGTGAAGTGACTATCCTTGATTCTCCTTGCAAACAAGATTATTCCCCTCCTGAAACAAGACTTGTTCCTTCATGTCAGGAACATATTTAGCAAAAACTTGCCCTTGTACCCTCCAAGTTCACAAACAATTTATTAATACCATGTTGTAATAATTTAAAGCATGTTCATTTAGTATTTGTGAACTACAATAAGTTACAACAATGCAGCATAACTGTCACCTCTTCTTAATAAAATTTCTTTCCCTTTCTGTCCTTGAGCGAATTGTGAAATATTAGTGCATATTAAGACACACGCCATCAATTCCCAATTATCCTTAGGTATTCATCCAACTGAAATAGAACAGAGCTGGCTGTGCTCAAGTACTTGGCTGAGAAGCCAGAAAAGTTTGACCACTGCTCCCAGAGCAGTTTGGGTGTAGAAGCTATCCCTGAGTATTGCATACTGCAATCCAGGCTGAGTCAAACACAACTGGACCTTGCACCAGTCCTTCCAAACCACGGATGAAGTCATGCAAAGACACATAAGCACTATGTCCCAGCCAGCAGCCCTCAACCTTTGCAAAATCGCTGGCTTACTGTACCCAAGATAATTCATCCTCCTGAATCCTGTCACACATGCAGCCAAAATTTGGCACCTCTGCGCCATGTGAGCACCAGATACGCTGGAGTGTGGTGCATCCCAGCACACTTCCTCTGGAAATGGCTCAGACCTTCAGTACTTAATAGCTCTCTAATTTACTGATTTTAATTTGCTACAAAATGTGACATAAACATATGCAGAATTCAAGTATCTCTTGATAAAATTTAAGGTAACATGCAACCTGACAAAACCAGCCTAAGTATCTTTTCATCTCAATGAGATAATCCTTTTAAGCAGCTGCATAGATGAAAATGTTTGAAAATTTAGAATTCTCCAGTATACCCAGAATTGTATCTCTGAGACTCAAAAGACCTACAAAAAAGGTATTTACACAGCAAAACACCACAACAAATGAACAACAAACACCTGCAGGAGGACCATTTGAAGGACAAACTGCAGAAATCTTCAGCTGCTCCCAAATGCTGAGCTGGCAAAAACAAAACTGTTTTGACAAGTTGGAACCTAAGTCAACATACATGGGGGTCTTACCTGGGCTCTTCTGCACAAAGGTGTAAATATGAATACGGGTTCCAGTGCTTCCTGCGTCAAACATGATGCCATAAAAAGTGTTTGCTTTGGCATTTATAGGGCACACATTAGGTGGAAAGAACTCCTGAAACCACATTTCCCTGTTTGAATGTGAAAGAACAAAGGGCAAAGAGGAAAATGCCAATGCTATAAGGATGGGAAGTCGGGAAGATGCCATCTTGCCAGGACCCCTTGAGGCTGCCAATCACGTATCAGCAATCACAGGGCTGCAGAAGGTCCTGAAGAGTTAAAAAAAAAAAAAAAAAAAAAAAAAGAAGGAATGGAAATTACCAAGAACTCTCTCTCCTTTATAGTTCTGTTAAAAAAGATAAAAAATAAATCATTCTGTACACATACATTCTCCCTTCAGGTGCTTTCCAACACCTCATCCATAAAGAGTTTATTGCACTTACTGCTACAATTACATCTAACCAATTTGTTCCTTCAGAGTAAAGTCTCTCCATTTCCCAAGCGCAGAAGAGACGGAGTATTTTGCTTTCCAGTATTTCTAGTTTTCACTTTTAGACAATTTCTTTCTCTTATTTGTCTTGCAGATTTTAAATATTCAGAGTCTCCAGTACCTCCTCCCAAAAGCCCAAATATTATCTGAAAAGCAGCAGTGCCAGAGGGGAAGGAACTCTGGGCAGAATCACTTTAACATGTGCACACTTGAGATGCTGTGGCAGAACACAAGTATTATTCAGAGTCACAAACAAAGAGAATTTCATCTCAGGCTAAGAACAGCTGCTGGGAGAGATTAGCACACAGAGAGAATGAAGGCATATCCTTCCAGCAGCATCCCCATCTCTGAGAAAAGCCTGAGCTGCACCAGAGGGGCTGAACTGAAGTGCACCTGAGCTCTGCCTCACCATATTTTTTCATATTTTTCTTTTCTGTCTTTTTGGTTTGGTTTTTATTTTTAGAATCATAAACAACAACAACAAATCAATCATAGCAAAACCCACACGCTCTCACAAACCTAAAGCAGTTGCCCCAAACACTCAGGTTGCTTCCAGAGCATCTAACAACAGTGTCCCAAAGCTGTGTTACACAGTATTGGATATCAAGATACAACTACATCATCCCTTAACACCGATCCCTTTGCATATATTTTTCCTAAGATATGCTAATAAAAGTCATGGGCACAGAAATCATGGGGTACCCAGGTAAAAGAAGGACAATATCTGGGCATCTTTAAGAGCAGAAAAGAGCATGTGGCCAGATGTCCCACCATATGCAGTATCGCCTGCACCGACCCACACACACAGCACTCTGCACACAGAAGGTGCAAACAGCTCCTTATCACTTCCCAACACTTGGTAACACAGGCATCCACCCACAGCGCTGCAGATTCTACTTTATAAGGCTGCTCATCAGCTGTGCCCAAGACCCCTGCCCACTGCTTGCTCTTACATTTGACTTTTAGCAATCTGCTCAGCCCCACCATGTTCATTCTATTGAAATCTTTACTTGCTGTCTCTATTCTACATGTATTCATTCCTAAACCCTCTCCTTTCCTTTCTATGTGTGTTTGCTATAGCCTCTATTTCCTCACACCTTTCTCCCACACCCAAAAAGCTCACTTATACTCCACTTCCTTTTATCCCAGATTCAGCCCTTGTAAGACTTTTATTATTTCCATTCTTCACCTTTGTCCCCAGTTACAGCAAAGGGAGATTAACTTTTACCCATTCTCAGCAAAAAAATCACATTCCTCAGGCACCTCTCTAACCCACTCCAGCATTCTGCTATGTGTAGAGCCACAAAGTGCACAGCCCACTGCAGATGGGTAAACTCACCTGCCTGCTGTGACCTTAATTTTTATCCTCCCATTTCAAAAATGCAGAAATGCGGGCAGAGACTCCCGATCCTCTCTGCCTTAGAAGCACACTCTGAAAAGAACTGACCACAATTCCACTAGCAGAAAAATCAACTCCAACTGCAGTAATTTCTAAAGTACACACATTTTATGTGGAAAGGAGTAAATAGGTAGTTCTGTAACAAAGTGCTCTCCTGGAGAGGCTTGATGAGAAGTGCCAAGCAGTTTGGCACTTTTGTGGCTATGGATTTGGACTAAGATGCAGTTGGCATTACCCAGGTTTGCTTCACCACAGCAAGGAGGGCCATTGAAAATCCAAGCAGCTATACTGTTTTAACAGAACATAAGGTGCCTTAGTGAGAGCCACCTCCCAGCAGGTTTGAAGAGGTGTTCTTATTCTCATACAATGTAAGGATTTTGTTTAATGAGCTATCACAAATACAACCCAAGCACCTGTCTTAAGAACAAACTCCAGAGTCCTATTACAAACAGCACATGTGACAGTTATGTAAGCCTCAGAATCTCTGATGATCCGAAAATATCTGAGCAACTGCCATCATTAACTCATACTTTCCTTACCAGACCTACGAGAACCTTAGTCTCACATGAAATTCCCTCACAAAGCTTCTCTTCTCTATTCCTTCTCATTCACCACTTTCTGTTTTCTACATTTCCCCTGACTTTTTTTTCTTTCTCCTTTTACACTTCTAAGGACAAATAAAACCCCAACAAAACAACAAACTTACAACCAATCACCATGGGATTTTATTTTTCCTCTCCCTCATTAAGAATGTAAAACGCACACTGACCCCTTCAATGACTGGTGAAGTCCATTTAATCAAGCACACTACCAAAACTATGTCCACAAGAAGAATGACAACAGATGAGAGTAAGAAATCACAGAGCATAACAGAAATGGAAATGGAAAAAATGTGGAAAGACAGAATCAAAAGTATGGAAGAAAAAGTTCAGGGTAGAAATAGACAAGACATAAGTTACTAAGAAGGAAAAATATTTTCAAAATAGTTCCTCTCAAACAACTTAAAAAGTCCTAGCTGGTATCAGAACTCAACAGGGTGGACAAAATTAACAATAAACAGAAAGGAGAAAACACGGTAATTGTTATGAGAGCACAAGCTTATTAATGCAGTCAAGCAGTTCAGCGAGGTAAAGCCTACAGTTCCCGATCAATAGGCTCAGTTACTGTCCTTCAAAAGGAGCAGTAATTAACAATCAGCACTGACCATGAACACGTTAGGCACACACCTGAAGCAGGATGGAAGCAACAGCTATTCCACTCCAGGGACTCCTAGGGAAAACCACCTCCAGAGCCCCACGGCAAGGGACAGCGTGCCTGCCCTCCGTCACCTCGGCTGCCAGCTCGCAGGAGGGGACTGTGCATCAGGGAAATTATAAGGTCGTGAAGGCACATCAAATACCAATCGAGCTGTTTTATTCAAATTTGAGTTTATCATTACTCAATGCAAGCAGTGAAACATGATTATATAACTACACAGGATGAATTTCAAGAAGTTGAAAGTTAACTTGAGTTCAAGTTAGTAAAACATTTACACAAACGCTACAGTTGACCTCAACACCGCTGAGGCCTGAGCCAGCAAAACAGCACAGAACACTCATTTCCCAGTGCAGAGAAACACACGTAAATGTCATCTGTACACAGCAGATTTTAGGTACTAAATGAGAAACATCCAATATAAAAAATTTGGGAGCTATGCAAACTGTATGATCTAGAAACACTGGGATGTTGCATAGAGACTTCCAAGACTGAAAGCATGAATAAGAAGGAAAAAAACCCCACAACCAAAGTCGCCCTAAACAACAAAATTAAAAACTATACCATAATAATAACTAACCTTAAGACAGCAAAACACAACCTTACTTAGAGCTCACCATACACAGAAACACTGGTAATTTTCAAGACAAGAAATATTCTATACTTGACTATTTCTGACAAAATAACACACGAAACACAAACCACACAACAGAAGCATCTCCCTGTAAAAACAAATGTGATCTGAGGGGAGGGAGCAGCAGTGTACCAGAGATAGGCAAGAATTTCACTTCTGTTTCCTAACATAATATTGGAAAATATTTGGAGGCACACAAAAATATTAAAAAATAATTAAAATATTAATCACATAAATACAGGCAAATATTTTACAAAAATAACTATTTTAGGAAATAAATAAAATTACATAATTCAATTAATATTCTTCCATGCTGAAGCACACCAGAAATCATTCAGAATGGAAACTCCTCTGTGCTAAAACAGTAACAAAATCTATTTTCCAGATGAGCAGCTCTTATGGTCACAAAATCTATTTCCCAGATGAGAGCTTTGACACTTAACACTCATGACTAAATAAATACTTTTTAACCTTTCTTTTCCCAGAAAAAAAAGGTTATTACATTTTTTTCTGGAGTTACCTTTATCTATTGAAAAAAAAATAGCTTTATGGATTGTTTTGACCAAAACTTAAGCTTCTTAAAAGCACACTGTTTAGAAGACTCAATGAATAACTGAATTCAAAGGAAGAATTTCCCAGTATTTCTATAAAAATAATGGCACATGTGCACATATGTTTTCGGTAAAATGCTGGCTCTAGAGCTTTAAACTCCAGGGGAAAAGAGTAGAACCAACTCACAAACATCCATTATCGGAAGTTTTAATCTTTCTTCCCCCATACTGAGGCTCAAAACACACATTATTTATTTATTCACATTTCTGGCCAAGTGGGTTTTCAATTTTCCTCTTTAATTCGCCCAAGGCTAATTTCCAGGAAACCGCTACGCGGCGGCGCGGGCACCCGCGCAGAGCGGGAACGCGCTCCCCTGCGGGCTCCAACGGCGCCGTCCCTTTCCCTGGCACGGCCGCTATTCCTGGAAAACGGACCTTGGCTGCCGGCAGCCTCGGGGCGCCCCGGGCTCTGCCCGCATGCCGGGCTGGCAGCGCTGCCTCCCGGGAATGCCGCTCCCCGGGAATGCGCCGGACACGGCGCCTCAGGCCCCGCTGGACCCCGGGCTGTGGGCTCCGTCCCCGCCGCGCATCGCGGCGCCAGCGCGTCCCGCCTCGCTCCGTTACCCTCATCCGCGACCTGAACCCCCGCGCTGGGCACGGCCGAAGCCCTTCCCTACCTTCCTGCCCTCTGCCCTGGTAAAAGCCTCCGCGGATCCCCCCGTGCCCCGGCGGGGAGCGCGGCCCGGGACCCGCAGCTCTGCCCGGAGCCGGCAGCGGCGGCGCTGGGCAGGAACACGCGCAGCACCGCCCGTCCCCGCCTCACCGGCGGCCAGCGCTATCACTCGACAGGACGGGGCGTCCTCCCGCCAGCCCTGGGGATAACGGGGACGCCGGCGCAGCTTTCGCGTCTCCCGCTGCCTGCCCGGCCTCTCACCCAGCGGAGCACCCTCCCGGGACGCCGGGACCGAGCACGGCTCGGGGGCGTTGACCCGGCCCGGGAGCGGCGCTCCCGATCCCGGCGCCGTTGGCACCGGGAGGATGGGGGGCGGGGGGGGGGGAACGGGACGGCGGGCGCGCGGTGTCCATGGCAGCGCGCGGACGCTACCGCGCCCCTCCCCCCGCCCCCGCCGGCTGCGCGCGCTCACCGGCCGCTCGCGCCGCCGCATCCCGCCGGCCCCGCGCGCCGCGTCACCGCCCGCCCACGTGACGCGCCGCCCGTCGCGGAAGATGCGCGTGGCGGGCGCGCGCCGCCCGGGCTCCGCGGGAACGGGAGGGAGTCCCGGGCCCCGACACCGCTCCCGGCCCGCAGCCACCGGCGGCAGAGCTCCCCACGGCCGGGCCGCCGCCGGGCGCGGGCAGCACGGCACGGCACGGCACGGCACGGCGTGAGCTCCCCGCAGGCAGCGCCGGTCCCGCCGGGGCCGTGGTGTGGGGCCGCAGCGCCCCCCGCGGGCGGGAAGGCGCCAGGCGGGTCGGGCTGCCGGGACGAGCCCCGTGCCGCCCCCGCTCCCGCGCCGCTCCTTCGCGGGGAGCGCCGAACGGCGGAGCGAGCCCGGCGGGGATCGGCGCCTTCAGCGGGCCATGGCCAAGGAGAGGCTGGAGCACTCGTTCAGCTCGGAACAAGAGACAGCTCGGAGGGAACGTGCTGGGTTTGGCCCCTTGGAGGAGGCTTTAGAGAAAATGGAGCCAAACTCTACTCAGAACACAATGAAACAGAAGCACTGTGCTGCGGTTCTCATTTGCTCGATCACAGATTCTTTCGTTTTACCCTTATTCCTACTTTTCTAAATCCAGGTACCAAGCAAATCCCTTTTACAGTTAGAAAAAAAAAACCGTGAAAATGAAAACGAAAATTCAGTTATTTTAACATCTAATTTATTGAATAAGAAGATACAAAGCTCTGATCCCCAGACATTGATGAGGTCAGTTGGTAGGACGCTATTTTCTTGCTCATGTCCTAGTGCTTGTTTTCAGCCTATCTAGTGTAAAGGATCTTGGACCTTTTTCAGAGGGCCAATTTTCTTTCTGTATCTGCCATTTTTTCTCCTTTTCTAAACTTTCTGAGCACTGCACCACCATCTGTAGCACAGACCAGACAGCTGCAGATTAAAGTGGAAACACTGGAAATGGCCTTAGAGCACATGACCAGAAAATCTGTGAGAGAGACTGAGAAAACTCAGCACCCACCAAGTATGGTGGGGATCAAAAAACTGCAGCAACTTCTAGAAATGAAGGATTGAGAGATGGACAGAGTGAAAAACATAGCCCAGAATATCTTAAATGAGGGGATTGAGGTGGAAAGATTCTATATAGATGCTCTGTGATGTGAATCAGGAGATCATATCCAGTGGAAAGCATTGAAAGGAAAAGGCCCAAACTGCCTATAACAACAACAACAACAACAACAAAAATACAGAGGCATGTGCAGCAAAGAAGCAATTTCCCCAAATCAAAAAGTTCAAAAGCAAAAGAAATAGCATAAATAATGTGCACAGAGACCTAGAGGAAGCACATAAATGCTGCTGGTGTGGAAATGTTAAAAACTAGTGTCCATCTTCCTAGACAGATGCCTAAAAAGTCCTTTGCATGATAATATTTTTTGGATTTGGAATTTCTGTAGTGAGAATAACTGTATGAGTTTCAGTATCCTATAAATTAGCAATGACTTTGTGGGAACCTAATTTCAACTAGGTTATCGCTTTTTGGTCCTTATTTCTATGGATTAAACTAAAGGTAAATTCAAAAGTGTTATTTGCATATTCTGCCTTGTCATGTGGAATTTGATAGAGGACTTCCGGAACAGATTTGCTTCTGTAGTTTCCTTTTAATAATTATTATTAGAAAATGAAGGCATTTTGAAAGTAAATGACTGTAGACCGTATTAGAGGCCGTTTTCCTCAAGCTTTCTAATCATCTAAAAATTAAGTAATTACATGAAACAGACATTGACATATTGAAAATAGGATTACATGCAGTGCAGTACTGATTGACAGGATGACATTTTATAGTGAATAAAACAAATTCTCAGATTTACAAGTGTATCTCAGAATTTCTGTTAGGATGCAGTTTAAATTAAATTAGAGCTACACATGCTGCAGGATGTAGCCAGGATTGCAGGTCTCCACCCTCATGCTAGACATCTGTACCTACCAACTGCAGCAGTGTCTGAGCACTTGGATTTTAAGCCATGGAGTTAAGGTCCCCCACAGCTGAAGCTTTCATATGTCCTTGGTGAGAGATTAACGTGATCCTAAACTTCAGAAAAATGTTTGTTTAGGATGGATTGGCTACTGAATAACTTGGTGACACACAGTCAGTTGGAATGCTTTGTTCAGGTTATCTCAAAGATGGTACAGCAGAAACACTCCCTTGAAAAAACAGGGTGAAATCTGTAATTGAGGTCCAAGGAATCTTCTGCCCTGGAGAAGAAGAGAGAGACTGGAACTGAGAGAGAAAATTGTGTATTGACCCTTTTATGTATGAAGAGGAGAGATAAGGAAAGGACAATGTGTTTGAAACTAGTTAATGTTAGTACAAGGCCTCCCCCTCCCTATTTATAACCACTTAACAGAACAGAAGTCTGGGTTTGTTCTATTTACTTCAGAGAGCCATAGATTTAGAAAACACAACACTGTGCTTACATTTATTTTTAAAATTTATGTGCTGTGGAAAGCTGAATAAGTGGTGCAGAGCTAGAATTTTAAACCTCCTTCACACATACAGAATCCATGAATTATATGCCTTTGAAATTTTCTTCTAATAATTGATCTTTTCCATGTTTTTCAGGGGAATTTTTTTTTAAAAACTGGATATCGGTAAGTTTACATGAGAAAAAAAGCCCATTGTGATTGCTTTTTGCTAAATGAATGGGACAAATCCATAGTAATCTTTTGTTTCTTCAGTAGGTGGATACTGAACTAGGCTGACCACTCCAGGTCACAGGATTCCAGTAAATTCTGAATCTGACATAAGAATCTAGCTATGTGGCTTGGTATGAGGTACTTTTTCAAAAAGTTGGTACACTATATACTGATTTTTTACATGCACTAGACTATACTGTTAGATCTTTGTGTATTGTATCAAAAGAAGAACAAGTGGAAATAAATTTTGATACTGCTAAGGTCAAGAATAGAAGTCGGGAGAATTAACTTTGCTCAGTGCAATGGGATTTATTTTGTTCAGTCATTAATGGAGCCCTATCCATCTTTACCAAGCAAGTAAATAATGTATATTGTGACAGTAGCTCTCCCCAGGTATACTTTCTTATAAGAGTATTGTAAAGCAAACTTCCCAGTATTAAAAAGTACAAATATCCGCAGCCAGATCATGAAAAGTTTACTTACTCTATGGTTCATTGCTATCTGCATAAGAAGTGTGGGAGCAGGACTTTAGAGATACCTAAAATATGGCTTACACTGGAAATTCAAAGTCCAAGCAGCATTAAGTATATTATAAGCTGTGAATTGGGATTTAGGATTATAGTGAGGTATCTATATGCACATGAATGCTTGTGTGACAAAAGTGAGGAATTTTTAAATTTAATTTTCAGATTTTTGTGTTGATCTTTCCGCAGCAGGCATTTAGGCACAGCTCTCATGGAAAATAAAACTCATGAGCTCCTAAAGCCCTCTCGTTGAAAAGCAGGTTTATGTTTTCTGGAGGATGCTCTTGTGAAAGTCCTGATCATACAAGGATGTGCATTTTCAGCCAGCACAGTGAGTTTTGATTAAAAAGGCAAAATCTCTGCAGCTGATGTTGCATCCAGTATAGGATCATAGAGGGTGGACCATGATGAAGACTCACATGCCTGATTTTCAGATACCAACTCAGATACAACTTTATTGCTAATTATAACACTCCAAGGCAAGCAGTGTCAGCTTACCCTGGAGGAATAGGTAGGGCGGGGTTCTGGCACGCACAGCTTGTCAGATGTGAGGCAGCCAAGCACACGAGCCAAAATGTAATACTCAGACATCAAAATACCAGATAAAGTTCATCAGCAGGAGCCCTGGAGGCATTTATACACAAAGATATAGAAAGATGGGAGACACTTTCTTTGGAAAGCCAGGCTGCCACTTTCCAAAATGGACATGGAAGTGGATTGGAGCCTTTTTCTTGACACACATAGGGAAAAAACCCTCGGAGTGGAAGTCACAGGGCCCAATTCTCAGAGGTGGTTAAGCCATTTTAAAAAATTTTTGGACTGGAATGTGTTAAATAGCTTTCAGAATCTAGATTTCAGTGCTTTCTGAGCAAAAACTGTTTTTAATAGTCTTCAAAGGGTTGAGTATGAAATTGTATTTAATAGTCTAAATAAATTTATTGAGATACTTTAGACTATATTTTTGTATAATATAGAAGATACATTATTTACCTTGTTTTTACGTGAAATATTAAATAAAAAGGAGAATAAACAGATGAGTGGAAAGCAGTAACAGCAGTGAGATGAGGCAGGTAAATTACAATCAAATAGCATCTGCAGCTTCATCTAAAAAAGGCAGTTCATTACTAGAAAAGGAACACACAAGATTTGTATTTTTAGTTCAATTATTTAAAACTATCTGTGTAAAAATGCTCTTGGAAATGTGGATAATTAGAAAAGATATTTGCACACAAATGAAAAGATCATACAGGTGTGTAGAAGATATCTGGAGAAAGTGCAGGAATAGTCCTGCAGTACCTCAGGGAGCAGGTAACCTTGATAATAGACTGCTTTTGTTACAGGAGAAGATGGATTCTAGAATTTCTAAAAGAAGGGTGCAATGGGTTTTAGTAGGACAACAGCGAAGTCAGAATAGCAATGCTTATTAGGGAGAAAATGAAGGCATTGTGAGAGTAAATTACTGTAGACAGTATTAGAGGCTGTTAATTAGTATTTCTTTCCTAGGTACTTGAGTGAATGCCAATGTCTTAACAGTGACTTACCTAGAATATCTAACCTTTGCAACACAGAAAATACTCATCCCAGCCTAATGTTTATTACACAGCAGGCCACATTATCAGATTCATCCTCTTCTGCAGTGATCCTTCCACATGTTCAGCACAGACCAAGTAAGGCAGCTATATACTTTCCATGAACAGTAGCCAGCAATTAACAACTCATCTGCACTTTTCATTTTGAAAGTTAGCTTCTGAATAAGGCTGTGAATTGTAGATCCCCTGTCTGCTGCACTGCTCCTTTGACTCGTTTGTGTCTGAAATCCATCTGAAATATACTTATTTTTCTCCTTCTTAAAGACCTCATTTTTTCCCAGGAACCTGCAAGACCCTGTACAAAGCACTATGATTTGGACTAGTGGTTAGAACCTGTGTATAAAGTGTTGGTATAACTTGGTGAAGATGTCTGTGATCAAATTATGTGTACATGGAAACAGAAACAAGGCATTCCTTGAAATGCTGTGCAAGGAAACTGGTACAGAGGTCCCTGAAATACTGTAAAAGGAAAATGTATACATGGCTTACAGGAGTTGCAGACCATCTCCTGTGAAGAGGGGAATAAAATCAACATCACACCTATGTAAGGTCTTACCAAGGAACAGTCATGCTCTGCAGAAATATATTAGCATGTTTTTAATTCGTATTCAAATTGCAAGGTGAGAATTTCCCTCTAGTGTATAGCAGAGGAAAAAAAACAAGATACAAACATTAGTGAATGCACAGCAATTGCACTAATATAGAGCTGTCAGTTACAAGGCATCTTTACCAGAAGGCAGGATACAAAGTGTTCACATTCAGATTGTTTAATTAGAACACTTAATGGTTACAATCATTAGAAGAATATTATTTTCCGTGGATGTTTCAGTGAGATCCCTGCAGATCCTTCATGGCTGCATCATCTTTCAGGAACCAGAAATAAAAATATAGGTTCTCCAGCTCCAAATGCACAGATTCTTAAAACCACATTGTATATACCAAGTCTTACTCCTCTCTAGAAACAGGAACTTTCAGTCCCAAGAGTACATGACTGTGTTTGAGCAAATGTGACAAGGAGTCAATCAACCAACACAACAAATACAGCTACAATCAGGACAGGAAACCAACAGACAAGGCCTGGCTGCTTTGTGATTAACAAATGTGTTCTTTCTTCCTACTGACCTGTCTACTTAGGCTCCATTTTATTTGGACGCACATGATGCTGTGACACAAAGATACACATACATGGTTATGTTTCTGCTTCCACAGTTTCATTATGGTACAGGATGTGTAGGCTTGTATCCCTTAGCACAGGGAAAAGGCACCAAACAACTTTCAGCTATAATGGAATTGCTGGCAAGCTTGAGCATACAAGCCCCAGACAGAACAGGAACAGAAGTTTACAAGCTGTCGAAGGTACAGTGAAGGTCACTGTACCATACAGAAATTTCTTTCATCCTCAGACAAGCAATCAAATATGCTTTCCTGAAAAATCCATACAAAGCTATTTCCCAGTGTTTTGGAAACTGCTCGACAGGTGAAAGACTGACAACTTGCTGTTTTCATCATATGTAAAGTCACTTCTGTGAGACACCCAGGATGTCCCAGTTATGTCACTCAAAATGAGTACTCCTCTTAGAGTAAGGTGAACTCAGAATCTTAATATGCAATATAAAGAGGTAAATAAACCTGCTACAAGATGTAGTCAGGAGTGAGTCACTAAGGCTAAAGATACTGAAGTGAAAACCAGAGTTAGTTCAAGTTCACAGGGTCTGGAAAGAAACAAAAACTAAGACCAATCTCAGTGGCTGCCCTTTTAGTTAGATAAGGTTATTTAGTCTTTGATAGGTTGTATGGAAAAAATTAGTTCAGCTAACCAAAAAACCACTGACAGCAACAGAAAATCCAGACCATGAGTCACATGAGCCCGCACAGTAACAGATCCTTGAGACAAAGGAGCTTTCTATTCATTCCCAAGTAAAAGGTGATAGTCAGGACAAAGATGGAAAGTGCAGCATAGAAGGGCACCAGGAACAGCATCTGCAAAGGCTGGTTTAGTTTCCCATAGTTGGCATAACCACAGCAGGCTTGGCAATGGTGGCATCTTCCTCTTTCCATTGAGAAATGATAGTTTTCAGCTGTGTGTAGAACTGCACTCCCTGGAGGAGAGATCCACATATCAGATATTTGGCCTTATGAATTCCTCAGGTCTACACTACTGGTATATCAAACAGTTTTTGATTTATCTAAACAGGATTGAGTTTTCTTCTGTGGAAACAATTCTTGTCAGCCTGTTCTTTTTACCAGTTTCACAAAGATTCTGATTCTGTGAGAAAGCTTGCTAGTTATTGCTCCCTTCTCAAATACCTAAAAAACCTTGCATTTTTTTACTTAAGGGAAAAATAAAGAGGAATGGACTATCTATGATTGTGACATGCATTATGGTGCTGTGATCACTGGCTGGTTTTCAGTTTCCTGGTTGAAATACCTTCAAAGTCTCCTCACTAATGAGGTCTGATGACCATCTGCCCATTGCCCTTTATAACATTTATATCAATGATTATCACAATTCAGATTTATCACAATTCAACCCAATGGAGTACTCTGAATCAGAAAATTACCTGTTTGCCATAGAAATTGGTGTCCCCTCTGAAAGAAGCACGAGAGCCAGTGAAAGAGAACATGGGCAGAGGTACTGGGATTGGAACGTTGACACCCACCTACACCAAAGGAAAGCTGCCATATTAGTCACAAGAAATAGCAGATTGCAGAGCACTGTCCAAATGCTTCTGCATTTTGTTTTCTTATGTCTGAGGCTGGGTACTGCTGGCTGAGAGGGCAGTGATTACAGCTGAGTGGTTACTCACTGTAAATGGTGAGGGCTAAAAGCAACAATCCTAGCTGGAGCATACCTGTCCCACATCTACTAAGTGAGAATACTTCCGAGCTGTGGCTCCATTGGTGGTGAAGATTGCAGTTCCATTCCCATAGGGATTATTGTTCACCATCTCAATGGCCTCATCCAAAGTGTCTGCTTCCAGCACCACTAGGACAGGCCCAAAGATTTCCTCCTTATAGCAAGTCATGTTTGGCTGCCAATACAAACAGCAGAAAAAGCAGCTTGTATAAAGGATAGAATAAAAATATCATAGTAAATAGGATATAAGAAACACATGTGCTGGTGGTACTCCTGATATTCCTAGGATTACTGATCATACTGCATTGCCACAAGCCATCCTTCAGTCCTCCTTACCTCTTCACCATTTCCCATGCCCTGTCCTCTATCTAGTACACTAAAGAAGGCACCACTTTTCATCTCCAGAGTGCTTTCTGCTTTTACTGCCTGCATTACAAGGAGTACTTTGACACTGTGCAAGGGAAGGCTGAGCCATTTATGTATGGCCTTTCTACCTGGTGATCATAGATTCCTGACTGATTTGGCTAACCCATTTTTCAGCTGACCCTGCAATACATACTTGCAAGCACTGGTTTTGGTCATCTTACCTTGACTTTGGCAAGGATCGTTGGTCCAACAAAATTGCCCTTCTCATAACCCTTCACTTTGACATTACGTCCATCCAGGAGAAGGCTGGCACCTTCTTTTACTCCTTTCTCAATCAGACTGCAAACCCGTTCCTTAGCTTGGGGACTGATTAGAGGCCCAAGATCTGCTCCAGGCTGGTCTCCTGTGAAGAGGCAGAGACATCAAGTTTTTAACTCTGACAACTTCCTTTTCATAGGCATCTGGGACGTAACTACACTGGCAGGAAAAATCTGAAAATCCTGATATTTCTGAGACACAAAACACAGATTTGAGACATTGATGAACAGGAAAAACAGCCTGCAGCTCTCATAATCAACACAGAATCACCAGAAAGCCAAAATTCAACAATAGATTCTTCTCAGGAAAGAAACTTTTCCCCTTCACAGCACTTTATTGAATATAAATAAAATCTAATTCCCCTAGAATTAATAACAGTCTAGCTTTTTCAAAGTACTTGTTCCCATTTTTCTTTTTTTATTGTATGCTTACTACTAATTGGAAGGACCTTGAAATGAGGTTGCTATATAAATGGCAGATATGAGTTAAACCTAGGATTTAACCTCAAATCTCCAGTTAAAACAAGACTGATCCTGTAAACATTGCATCACAGTCCCACCAGCAGCTGAAAACATATTCCTACCTCTAAGTCTAGGGCTGCGTTTCCCAATCCAGACAATCTGCTAGCTCCTACCCCTACACATCAAACTGGTGGTGCCAATAGCTCCAAGGGTCACAACATGGTATGGCAGATAAGCTGACCTAAAAAGCTATGGTTGTACAGAAGTGGAGTACCTTGTAAAAATTATCTCAGTCTGTACCTGCATTTACTCGTAGATTTTTGGCTCTGTCCACAAGCTCTGGCAGCCATTTCTGAGCTTCTCCTACTAGAATTGCTGTAGACAGGGCCATGCAGCGTTGGCCAGCTGCTCCAAAAGCAGCTCCAACCAGCTGGTTCAAGGTGTTCTCTTTATTGGCATCAGGCATCACCACACCATGATTCTTGGCTCCCTAAAAAAACAACACACACAGTCTCCCATTATTAACCATCCCAGACTGCTTCTTCTCTAGCCCTCTGGCAATGATTTCTTAGAGTGGCTATGATTCTGCTACCAACAGGCTGGCAAGAGAGCAGCCTTATCACTTAGCTATCAGCAGCAAAGTCAGCTTCTGCTGCTGAGTGGTGTGGTGTCTCTTAACATTCACAGGTGACAGAGGTGGTCTATGGCTCAAGTGTGCTCTGTTCAGAGACATTACCATGTTGGCCTGGACTCTCTTGCCATTCCGGGATCCTCTCTCATAGATGTACTCGCCAGCCTGATTAGATCCCACAAAGCTGATTGCTCTGATATCCGGATGGTCACAAATGAAATTCACAGCTTCAAATAGGAAATAATACATTGTAACTGTGGTGCACAAGTGCTTCCCTCCATTCCCATCCCCACAACACTAAATCTATGTATCTTTCTTCTCACTGAAATTATTGCCTCTGTGTTTCCTTTATCTGAGTTCCCTGAAAGCCTGTCTGTGTAACTTTTCATTCACTTCTTAGGACACATACTCCTGCCCTGTCTTCAATCTCCTGGCTCTCTTACATCTCTTCGTGCTTTGGGCACCTCCCAGGGTGTCTGAGCAATGTCAAAGTGAAGTTACTGTTCTCTATTTGCATTATCATGTCCTGAAGCTAGTAGTTGTGTTGTAAAAAATAGCATGTTAGGAGCCAGGATACTGGCATCCACTGTATAGTCAGTGAGGCATTTAATTCTTGTTTATGCTTCCTTGTGAAACCAAGATGATTTATCTACTTATTTTAGTTGCAATTTAGGTTGCTAAATAGAATTTGAGCACTTACATGCCTTGGGAACTCTGACCCTAATCCCCAAAATTTTGTCCACTATATCTCCTGAAAGATCTGATGCAAGGTGACAGAGAATCTCCCACTCACCTTTCAGCTTCATCAATAGAGCATCTGTCCAAACCCATCTAACAGCAGCAGTCTCAGACTCTCCAGCTGGTACCTCCCACTGAGCACACACCACAACACCTACATTTGTCATCTCCCAGGAAGGGTTGTCATTACCTTCATGTTGTCCATGGATAATATTCAGGGTCCCATCGGGGGCACCAGCATCCTGAAACAGCTTGGCAAGGAACATTAGTGCTCCTGGTACACGCTCAGACGGTTTCATCAAGAAGGTGTTTCCACAAACCATGGCCATGGGGAACATCCAAAGAGGAATCATGGCTGGGAAGTTGAATGGTGCAATGCCAGCACACACGCCCAGAGGCAGGCGGTAGGTGTAAGTGTCCATGTCTTTAGTGATGGAGGGCATGGTCTCCCCAAGGATGAGGGATGTCACACTGCAAGCGTGTTCAACCACCTCTGCAGCAGAAAGGGCAATATGCTGCTGGATGATCTGTTAACAATTAGTCCCCAAACTCCCTTTTCACTACTGCTTTGACCCACCTCTTCCAGCCTCTTCTCCCACAACTTAAAACTCACTGTGCTCCAGAAAATCTCTCTGCCAAGCATTGTGAACAAATTGTGAATGGATTCTCTCTTGACCACACTACACATCATTGTGACAGGAGCACAGGCACAACAGCCCCACTACAAAATGCACAGGTATAGCACTATTGTACCACCTGGGACTCAACCTTAGATCTCTGAAAACAGGTGAGAAGTTCTTATCCCTTTTTAGTAATTTGCAGTCACTCCTAGAAAAAGCTCTAATGACTTGGAAGTGATTTAAAGATACTCTATCTAAGAAAACTCTTCAGTTTAGAGCTACAATTGACACTTTTCTTTGACTAGGGAGCTATAAAGGGATCAACATATACAGAGCAATCAGTTGCTCAGGAGACCTCATCCCTTCCTGTGGGTTCTCAAACCCCCCTTTTTAACAGGAGGAGCCAGCAGCTTACGGAGGCCTCGGAAAACATCTCCCTCAGCATCAGCCAGGGTCTTCCCTTGCTCATAGGTGATCAGTTTGGAAATTTCTTTCTGAAAATGGAAAGCACAATATTTATGAATGTTAGAAAAGTGCCCACCCATGAAATAGATTGCAAGGATAAGACAGAATTAACAGAGAGTTGAACATCACAATGAATAGACTGAACAGAATCCAGAAAGACCATGCTGACTGATTTGCTCCTTATAAACAAGAAGCCAAGAACCCACATAGTTGACATTTTAGAAAAAAATCATCCTAGGATGGCTTGTATTCTAATGCTTTCAGGTATGACACCACATACACACCAAAAAATCCATCTGGGAAACCCAAAAACATAGTAACATACTTGTCTTCATCAACTGACACATGTTACATCAAGGCTCAGAGTTCCTTCCACGGTCTCTCGGTAAAGGGACAAATTCAGAATAATATGCCCTAAGGAGTACAGCCTCTCTGTTACCATTGGATGGGAGGTGTTTTGCTGCACCTCTCAACAGTGTCTCAGTTGGCTCCTCGATCATGGCAACACCTCATCAAGACCCCGAGTCTCTCAATTTAGTTCCTAAAATCAGCTGCAATGGATTCAGCCATAGCCATCACACACAGCCATGGTGTCTCACCAGATTGTCTTTGATGAGCTGTTGGTAGCGCAGAAAGATTTGCTGGCGACTCAAAACAGATGTTTCTGACCAGTTCCAAAAAGCCTTTTTGCAAGAAGCCACAGCTGCCTCCATCTCACTGGCTGTGGCTTTCGGTACACGGCCAACCACCTCATTTGTGGCCTGAAACAGAAAACAAATTGCATCAAAACTCAGCTTTTCCCATCTGTCCCCACCAACCATTTCACAGCACACACCTAATATTCTTGTTCTACAAGGAGTTGTACTTCTGAGGGCAGAGCACAAAAGAAATGCCTTCCCTGATTGCACACAAAAGGCCTGGGCTACAACTGGAGTAGCTCTGAAAACCTGCACTCCAAATATATCAAGTTAGGCACTCAGAAAACTGCAAATGCAAAGCTGATTTCCAAGCTGAAGTGATTTGTCTATCTTGAAACCTCTAGAGAGTATAAGGCAAAAGTTTCTGTGGGCTATGGTCTTTTCCCTCTCCATTGTCTTGGTTCATCTGGCTGTCCCTCTTGCACATTAAATGAGGCAAAATTCCTTAGTGAAAAGCAGTATATGACTATGTAATTGCCATTGATGTTAGCTTACCCATACCCCTAGGCGAAAGTACTATATTTACATACAACCTTAACTCTACAGTATTTTAACTTCAAGCTTGTTGCCAGTTTAACTTCCTTCTAATGTTCTCTTAAAAATTAAATCTGCTTTGCCATAACAAAAAATTCAGATATCTCACTAAGAGAGAAACTACTCAAAACAAGAGGAAGAAAATTAAACAAGAACACTGCTTGCTATGTAGAGACCAAATGAGCTTCATGAACATGACTTGCTGCTCTGATCATTTCCACAAAGCAAATGAAAATAGAGCTTTACAGAGAAGATTTAGAAACTGCTGTTTGAATGCTTACTAGGGAGCCCAAGAGGATCAGAATTCTGAGTGCAACCTCATTTCCATTTGTCTTTGGTGGAATACATAGACAATACAAGTGCTACTTATCTATTTTGCACTGCATAGCATCTAGCTCTGTTATTATTGTGGGTAACAGATGGAAGCTCTCTGAAAGGAGAGGAGCTTTAGCTGTCAGAATTTTTCACCTTTTTACTCTGAGAGTACTATCAGCCTCTATCAGGACTTCACTTTCAGCTGGCATCAAATCACACCCAGCTGATTTCATATACAGGGTGAAAGACACCCTTCAGAAACTTGACATACTCATCACAGAGCCTTTCTATGAAAAAAAAACCACCAAAATTTAAGCTTCCTTTCTGGAGATCAGGGACTTACTATGTGAGAGAGGTAAAGGCGATAGTAACTTATCCTGAGACTGACATTTCATGTGAGAAGGAAATTGAGAAGCTGTAGTCTGCCTTAAGCTCCAAGTCCAAACCTTTCTCAATAAATATGTGTATGTTTTTCTTCTGCCACATCCCTGAAGAGAGACACGGACCTTTGTTTCACAGTGATCATGTTTACATAAGATGAGACCATTCACTTACCGGGTTGTGGATATCAATCCATTCAGTAGTTTTGGACTCAATAAACTTCCCATCAATGAAGAGTTTGGTTGTTGGCTGTAGAGGGCAAAACATTGGACAGTGATTTATTTTGTCTCAATGTGCCTAAATACCTGTGTGCCATATTGCATGCAAGCCTTCATCATTTACTGCTATGTCAATCACTAGAGTCTGGATCCAGTCTTCAGAGCAAGACCCAGTTAAACGCTCTCTGCCCCATTTTGGTCTCACTTTACACCAAAATGGCCAAAATTCTTTCTAAAAGCAGTTATAGAAAAAAATACATTGCTCTGCTTATGTTCAGAATTGTTTCAATCTATTTAATCGAAACCTGAAAAACTGCACTCATAAATGTTCAGAAGAAACAGTTAATAATTCACTTCATGGGAATTCCATGAACCCAGTGCAGACTGTACCACTGTCCCATGTGCCTCCTTCCCATCGAATCACTAAGCAGGTTCATCTTTCCAGTTTATAGCTTCAAGCAGAAAATTGGACTTTCTCCACCCCCCACTGGGTCTTGCAACTAAGAGCAGGAAACCTGTATCTGTGGACTGTCTTGGCTGGCAGCACAGAAAACACAACCTTCCAATTCAGATGAAGAGGAGGGACAAGGAAAGTTCGGAATAAGAAGTTCAGGCAAACATTAAACAGAACAGAAAGCAGAGGTAAAAGCTGTAATTAGCATTAGATAGGCAACAAAACTGTACCGTGCAGGAAAACAAATTGTGACTGTATAAATTAAGAAACTAGAAAAGATGAGTTGACATTGGTAGGTAAGGAGAGAACTAGGAGAAAGCAAGAACCAGTTAATCATGACACAAATCCACGACTTGGGGAGAAGAAGTAAGAGAAAGGGGAAAGGATCTTCTGTATGAATAATAGAAATGGGACAGGTCAACAGAACTGGGATATAAACCCAAATATATGAGAAAACTGAAGAAATTATGATGTGGAAATATGAAAGGGGGATGAGGACTTGGATGCTATCCAAAGTGTAATGAAGAGATCAGAGGAAGAATCAGGAACATAAATGGTATTGGGTGGACAAATAATGACAGTGAAAAGTGGAAGAAAATGAAAAAAACTAAGCAGCAATGTTAGTTGGAACAAATTGAGAAAGCTTTGAGATGAGAAAGCCAGGATCAGATGAGAAAGCCAGATGTATAAAATAATTCTGTTAATGGACAAGCAAAATTTAATGATTTGGAAAGCAACACTAGAAGGGAATTAAAATTAAAAAGTTGTAGATGATTATGTGGCTGGAATCACACTTGGGGAAGAGAGGCAGAAATCTGTGCCTATGAAAACGCTATCTCTAGAACCTGGAAGGAAGCACAGGAAATCCGAGTCCCTTGACCGAGTTTCCTGACTGTCAGAAAAGCTGCTGGTCTTGTGCTGGTCGAAAGAATGACAAACTCCTATGGCTGTCAATCACTCCATTAGCCTCACTGAGGCTAATGCAATGGAGCTGCAAACTCCAGGGCTTTATGACCTACACAGACTTCAGTGCAATGGAGTTAATGTTTTTTCAAATTGCTTATCTCAAACATTGCACACGCAACAAAAAATACTTTAGGCAAGCCAGGAAATGGTGAATTAAAATTAATTGCACTTTTTCCATAAGATCACCACCCTTTTTTATATAGAGAATGCACCTGCTGTGGAAACATGGACGGTAGTAAAGCAGACTACTTATGGAATCGTGGTTTGGAGTTCGGAGAGAGTGCAGCCATGGACAGGGGAGGAAAAAAAGCAGTACAACAACTCAAGCTGTTTGATACTGTCCGAAGGAAACAAGATCCTCTGTCTTTCGCAAACAGATGCTCGAGGCCAGTCCAGAGCCACCGGGAGGAACGCGATGGGACGGGCGGCCCCCGCTCAGTTCCGAACTCCGACAAATCGGACAAAAAGTTCTCCGTCCCCTCCCGCCGAGTACGGGGGCAGTGCCGATGTTTGCTCCACCGGACCCACCCGGACGCACCGGGGTTCCAGCCGAGCGGGCGGGAGCGGCCTCAGCGGAGCCTCCCTGAGGGCAGTGTCCGGCGGGCGGCGGCGCCCGGGGCTCTCCCGCGCCTCCCTCCCCCGCCCATCGGCTCCGCTCCGCGGGACGGGCACTCACCACCGAGGAGGAGAAGGACGCGGCGACTGAGGCGATCCAGGGGGCACCGGCTCTCTGCGGCAGCTGGACGGGGGGAAGCACAGAGCACCTCAGGGCGGGTCAGGCAGAGCCTCCCCCCGACCCCCCTACGCTGCTCCCGCCCGCGACCGACCCCCCCGCGGGGTCCCAGGGCCAGGTGAGCCACGACCCCCCTGCTCCCCCCGAGCGGGTCGGGTTCGGCCGCCTCACCCTGAGCGCCACGCGGCGCCGCCCGCCCCACACTCCGCGCGCCGCCGCCGCCGCCGCCATCCCGGCCGAGGGTCCCCGCTCCGAGGCCCCCGGCGGCGCCCCCGCCCCGCCCCGCCTCGGGCCCCGCCCCCGCGCGGCCCGCGGCCAATCGCCGCCAGCAGCCGCTCCGGCCCCGCCTCCCGCGGCCCCCGCCCCCCGTGCCGGGCCGCCGATTGGCGGAGGGGGCCGAGCCGCCCTCCGAGTGTCGAGGCCCGGCCCCGCCCGGCCCAGCGCCGCCCCGCGGCGGCCTCGAGCGCGGCACGTGGGGCTCGGGGGCGGGGTTTGTTTTCCGCTCCCGCTCGGCCGCGGGCGTGAGCGCGGTCACGTGAGGCGCGCGCCATGGCGGCTCCGGCGGACGGTGAGGCGGGAGGGCCCGGCGGCACCGCCGCTCCCCGCGCCGCTCCCCCTCGGCCTCCCCTCACCCCCTCTCTGTTGCAGGCGCCGACCTGGAGGCCTCGCTGCTGAGCTTCGAGAAGCTGGACCGCGCCTCCCCGGACCTGTGGCCCGAGCAGCGTAAGTCCGGCGGGCCCGCGGCCCCGAGGGTGAGAGCTCCGGGTGGGGAGAGCCCGACCGGGGCCGGGCCGCCCTGGGGCAGCTGCACGGGCCGTGTCGGGCCGGGCGGGGTGGCGGTGCTGCCCTCAGGGACGCTCACCCCCCGCCAACCTCCGCTTTCTCTCCCCAGTGCCCGGCGTTGCCGAGTTTGCCGCCTCCTTCAAAAGCGTGAGTGAGCGCTGCCTTGCCTTTCGCGTTTCCTCCTTCCGTGTATGCTATAGATCTGCCGGTTCTCTGGCGGGCTTTACATCTTCTATGAACCGTATCTCAGTAATAAGTACAGTATATGCTACAATTTACCGTTTTGTTTTAATGTATCTTTTATATGTGTATTTCTTTTTTATGCTTTATGCAGCTCACTGTGTATGAGAATTATACTTTGGAAGTAATAAAGGGTTTTAAATTTCAGAAAATCTTATTTTTTGTACTGATTTTTGGCTTGTGGATAGTGGTATGCCGTTTTAAACTCTAAAATGTCCAGGAAAAAACAAGATTAAACATAACAGTATTTCTATGGAGTGCACTCTCATATTTTTGCTGTCAGTGTAACTAGTTTTCAATACAGATCGTGCTTCATAGTATAATTCTAAAAATGGACTTTTCTGAATATGAACTTCTATTTTTTCAAAACAGCCAATTACAAGTTCTCCTCCCAAGTGGATGGCTGAATTAGAAAATGATGATATTGATATGCTGAAGGGTGAGTATGAATATTGTGGGCAGGAATTGAGGTTGCCAAAGCAGATGTGAATTCAGTACTTGCTTAGGAGGCTTAAAAGACTTGTTCTTTAAATGTTCTGGTGGTGGCCCTATGGCCTGAGATCTCTAGCCATCATGTTTGCAGAATCTTCAAATCAGAAGTCTCTTCATCTTGTTAATGATAGCCATATTCATTAAACCAGTTATTTTCAATAACCTATCCAGATGTCAGTGGCAGGCTGATTTTTCAAAACAAGCAGTGTAACATTGTGCATATTTGAGTCACCTCCCTTAGCCTTTTTATCACTGTGTAAGTATAATGAGCATCTCCTGCATTTTGAGAAGTAGCATGGATTTTTTGGAGGGGCTCAACTGATCACTTGGTGAGTAGCTTAGACTTGTTGATTGACTTGGTCAGAGGTGCTCTACGTATGTGTGTGTTCCCTCACAGATCCAGGAGCTCCGATGCAATGGTGAGGCTGAAGGGGCAAGTTACAGCAGGACTAGCTAGCATGTACACTTGCTGCATGTTGCAGCTGTTAGTTTGCAGTAAACATCCTTCAGTGTGCTCTGCCTGTCATGAATTCTGGATGATGATGTGTGATCGTGTCACAGTGACCTGTCACAGCTGCAGAGTGAAAGTGAGATGGTTTATCTTTGACTCCAAGAAATGTGCTTGAACTCATGTTATTAATGCAAAATAAATCCATTCCTTTGCATGCGTTTATATAGCTTAGTCATGTTGCAATGAGACGTACAGGAACTTCCAAAGTATGGGTCAAATTACTCTTTGCGATGGTGGCGGATGAAAGCATGGACTAGAGTCATGGCTGTCCTCCTTATGTTAAAATTAGCAGTGGAGTCAGTTTGAATTTTGAACATACACTGTTCACTGAAACAGATTCTGACAGAAGTATGGCTTGAAAGTGCTCTGTGAAGTACTGAACAAGCGAGCTGCTACTAGAGGACTATAGACAGTGTTAAAATTCACCTTCTCTCTTCTTCAGAGTTGGGGAGCCTTACTACAGCTAATCTGATGGAAAAAGTTCGTGGCCTGCAGAACCTGGCTTACCAACTGGGACTGGATGAATGTAAGTGCTGTACGCAGATATGTCTGACTGCATTGCAGATCTTTCCACTAAAGCATGTGCTTGTACATTGGTAGCTGGAAAAGCGTGTTGGCAGATTTGGCAAGTGTTTGACAGTGACCTCCTGCAACAGGATGAGAGAATGAGCTTACATCTCCAACTTACAGCCTGCCTGCATGGTGAAAACATGTATGTCAGTCTGGTGTTACCCAGTGGCACAGAGACTTGGGTTCCTGAGTTGACATTGTCTTACATAAATCAGGTCACTTTGCTTAATTTCCCACTCAGATGCTAAAGGTATTTCTAAGAATACTTCTCTCTAATTCCATGCACTGCCTCCACAGGGAAACTTGCACTTATGTATAGGATTCTCCTGTCACTTTGCTTTTCATACTGTTTTCTGCTTCTGTAGCTGTTACTTTTTTCTACACTCAGTTGTGTCAGGCAGTGATGTCATTGAGGAATAAAGATGACTTTCATCCCAATTGCAAACAGCCAACTCTTACTGTGGTTTTTCGAAGAAAGAACTCCTTTCGTTGTCTCCTTGAGAGCTCTTGTTAACAGCTTGATCTAGCTTTGAGCATTTCAAGAGTCTTGTGGAGTTGTTTTTAATGCTACCCATACATACTGCCACATTTATTTTTTTTCTGTTTAGTTATGCTCTGACGTAGACCCTGGTTGTAATTACTCTTGGGCTACACAAAGCACCAAAAGTTTCAAGTCTTTCACCTTCCTTTCACAAGGCAACACAACTTAGTAATAAACCTTTAGAGTCTTTCTGACTGCAAACATAGGATAGCCTAACGCATTCTTAATAACAAATCATTAAACTTGTTTTAACATATTTTAAGTTCATTTTACTTTCAGTGCTAATATCTGCTAAGACTGTGTAAAGCATTTGGTGGAGTAGCAGTTAAAGTATAACAGTGTAAAACTGAGTCAAATGCAAAGGTTGGCTGATGGTTGGCTTTCTCAGTTAAGTTGCAGGCTCTGATGTCAGACAGTGTTGTTCTGCAAGACGGACTTTAGCAGAGCCTGAGTTGCAGTAAAGCTAGGGAGGTGTTTGTTTCCTTATTGCATGTGAAATATTTGTTGCATGTGGTTCCACTTATTTTACTGAGAACAAATGCATACGTGAAGAAGACAAAGTGAGTGAAAACTGAAATATAAGGATCAACAGTTATAACTTAAGTCTTGAATTTTCAACCTTTATGAAAGATTTCCATGTTTCTTGTCACTGAAGGCAGTTTTCCTTTACTGTAATCCATTGAATATTTTGTGTGTTGTAATATACATTTATCTTTGGAAAATTTTTTACCAAAAATCAGTTGTGGAATTTGAACAGAAGCTGTTCAGGACTGTTTTTTCTAATACTGTCTTTAGGTCATTTTCTCTTACTTATTCTATAAGTGATAGAATAAGAAAAAAAAAAATCAAAAGATCTGTTCATTCACGTTAAGGGACTTGTGGTTTGGTCTCGGACGTACATAATTGAGTTACATCTCTGTACTGAAATTTACTGGTCCCCTCTTGACTTGGCTGGTTCGTTGAAACTGGCTGTCAAAAGCAGGACAAAAACTGCTGCTGACCAGTCTCCTCTAGATGGCAGCATGAGGCCTCCCGCAGTTTTCCTGCTTTGGAAGGAAACTCTGACATTTCAGTTATGGTTTAAAGCTGTTCTTCCCAAGATTGTTTTTTGTGACATTTTCTTTTCAGAATGTGCACTGTCTTTTTTTTATGGTATTTTCAAGTGTTTTGTCAGCAGTGAGGTTGAGAGACAATTCTGCTTCATTGTATTAGCAACTTACTTTTCCTTCCAAATCTTCTCTCCTAGATCCTACCTCAAATTCTTCATATTTTCAAAGACTTCTATTTTCATCCAAGTTATTAATTATGTACTGTGCAGGACCAGGGTGATTCCTGCAGCACTCCATGAAAAATGCATCTGTTAAGTGATATTGCAATCATGTTGTGAGATCACAGCATACCCAGTTCACAACATACGTTACATCAGTTTTGCATTAGGATTCATTAGGCAAAGTTCTGTGGGACAGGGTACTTTTTGTAAAGTTTATTTATTGAGGTACTATTGCAACATTAGCATTGAAATCTGAATAATTTATTTAGCATGATGTAGTTTGATAAATTAATAATTACTGAGTTACATGTCTTGTTTCTTGAATTCATGTGAACTCTCTTAACTGTTTTGTCTGTATAAGTGGACTTTCTTGACAAGTTTGGACCATATATATTGAATGTTTTGTCCATCTTGATGAGACATCTGGATGGCTTTCATCTAGGAACAGTTGAATACTGTTATCTGAATGCTGCATTTTTATTATCTGTAATCCCATCTATTCCAACTTTTTGGCCATGGCTTTCTCAGTTCCTCTTTGGTTCTGTGCTTTTCACAGATTTCCTTTCTCTACAACTAACTTCTTCCCTTCTTTTTCCCACAGGGGATTACCTTTACTTTCTGTAAGCCTATCTAGTTTGTTGACTGCCCCATGGCTTCTGTGAGTCAATTTAATTTATCAACATATAATTTGGCTTTTCTTTCCAGCTTGTTCTACCTCTTTCTTCCTGGCATGCTAGTAGGTGGATTCTTGCTCAAAATATTCCTTGCAGAATATTCTTCCCTTCCTTAGCACAGGGTTCATGTCAAAGTATAGTTTTCCTTGAATGAAGCAGGATTTTTGTAGAATGAACCATTTAAAAGAAGATTTTTACTTTCCTCTTTAAGAACAGTCTTTGGTCTCTTTTGTGTATTTATTCTTTGTTAAAAGGTAAATCTGGAGTTCTCTGGAAGCTTCCAGGCTCATGTCCTTGTATCAAGAAAGTCTTTTAAATATAAATTATTTTTCAGCACTTCTGAGGTTTCAGCTTGTGGTTCCTTGTCTGCTTTTTAAGCTCTGTAAAATTCAACCTCATCATTTTGCTTGTAGCTGCTTTTCTGTTTTTGCTTTGGTTCTCAGAATCACAGAAACATTTAGGCTGGAAAAGACCTCCAAGATTATGAAGTCCAACCTTCTCACATTAGAGCTTCTACTTTCCTTTGGTTAATTAATTATTTTTTTGGTTAGAATAATCAAAACCATTTTTAGTGTTTAAAGTCCTACTTTGTGTCAATTTTAGTGTTCCAGTTAATGTGGGTATTTTAAGGGAGAAGGAATTGGGCTCAATGAATACACTGACTTTTAGTTGTTCATACAGTTAGGGTGACTTTGGGAGGCATAGTAGCTCTTCTGAATGTGAGCTGCAGCCACTCAGTGAGTCTCATTTCTGAGTTTGGAGAAGAAAAAAGATACAAAAGTCTTGTTATGAACTTTTTTCCTTCCCTCTGTCTCCCTTAATTTTTCCACTTGCAGGCTTTGCTTGGTGTGGAGTAGTGAGCACTGCAAAATGAGCAGACCCCAGCTAGTGTGGAAAGCAAGAGGGGAGTAGTTCTTTTTTGGGAACACAGTCACAGACCTTTACTCAATGTTTATGGCCCACAAAGCAGCAAGTTTCAAAACACTTAATGTAAATAACTGCGAATTTAGGTTGGAAGCTCTGTTTTTCCACTGTATGACCCATTGCACCTTTTGGAGTATCTGAGTCAAAGTTGACCTTAGAATTTTGAAGTCTTGGTTTCATTAACTGCCAACTCTGAGAAGTCCATGCGTTTAAAGTCACGTCCTCTCATCCTTTGGGATGTAGGTATACAGAGAGATGTATCTGAGAACTACATGCACAGAGGAAAATGCTTATATAAAAAAACTTAAAGTTTGTTTTTTTTCTAAACTTCATAAAATAACTTAGGTATAAAAGATATGTAGGATGGGAGAATGGGAAAGGCATTCTGTCACTGGAGGAATGTGGTTGTCCAGGGACTTTTTGAAGGCCCTGCAATTGTTTCCCTGTGAATCTCTGATATTTTTCAGATAACATCTGCTATACTGGTTCAGAAGTCCTGAAATGTAAGTATAGATGGCTGGTATCACAGCCATGTTTATAAAATCTCACTGCTGCCAGAATGGTTATTCAGCCACTATGGTGTCACAGTACAGCTCCAGTGGTACTGTCAGTACAAGACTTCTGCAAAGCCTGTTCTTCTTAATCCCCAATATCTTTGTGAGGGTAATGGTGCCTGGGTGCTGTGTGTGCCTTAAATATTAGAAAATGTAGGATAACTGACCAAACAGATATGAATATCATTTATAATTTCCTTATCAGTGATTTTTGCTAGTCTAATCTCTTGTGTTAGGTTAAGTTTTTATTTGGAGTTGAAAGTAGTTTGTGATTTTCTTGCTGCAAAAGTAGGAATGACTGTATTATCCAATGTCAAATCCTCATACTCTTTCAAGAGGAATGAGATAGTTCCCAAACATGCTCAACTAAGTCTTTTTTTTTATAGTTTCCCATGGTTTTGTGCACCCTGACTTTCACTAGGTTCTAGCAACTTTGCTCCTATTTTCTTTGTAAGGCTGATTTATTTTCCTGATATGTTCAAGCAAATAAAAAAGAAGGGTGCAGTTGAAGAGCTCTTTAATCAAGGGCCCACAGATGAGACCTGGATGACCTGTGAGATTGCAGGTGAACAGCAAAATGTTGGTCATCTTGTAGCACCAGACTGATAGAGGAAAAGCCAGTCCAGCTTAGTCAGTCAGTGATCATTTTCTTTAGTATGAAGAATAAGTGAATGGCTAGGGTTTTTGGTCTGGAGAGAAACAGCTGATGTAGTATGTGAGAAAGATCTGTAAAATATTAATGCAGTGAAAGTGTGACTAGGGAGTGACTCCTCACGGTTTCTCATAGTATGGGAGCCAGAGATAATGAAAGAGTGTGTTGGGACAGGCATGAGGAGATCCTTGTGTTGTGCATTGAAGTCAGAACACATCACCACTGGAGCTTGTGGTCATGGAGTTTTTCACTCAGTAATGAAAAATGAAAAATTATTGGAAGATAAATCCTTCCAGGGTGTCTGACTGCTGAGGAGTCCCCAGTGCCTTGGACATCTTGGAGATGCAGAAAGCAGAGAGAGATTACTGTGCAGGTACAGCTGGGTGCCTCCCTGCACTTACACTCCTCTATAGATGTTTGCCATTGGCACGTCACTCAGGGTGGTGAGTTGGAAGGAACCTTTGTTTGACAATGGATATTTTCATTTATTTATTTTAGTAATAGGCTAAATTGCTTGGTAGTTAAGCAACCACTACCAGAAATCTCTGAGGATTCCCTGTAATGGAGGGACTCTTCCAGAGACAGCAAGAGATGGATGGGCACATGAATGAGGAACAACTACCTTGCTCTCAAGTTAAGCTGTCAGTGGGTTTGAATTGTAGTCCTCTGCAACCTCAGCAGCCTCTGAAATTTCTGGAATATCATAAAGAAGGCCTTCTGAATTCCAAGCTATGTACAGATCACCACTTTTCTTTAGATTGGTAGTCTTTGGTTTTTCATTTTTCGTTTCCGATAAATGCTGTCTGTTGTGATCTCTTGCCTGCAATTTCAGCTTTTTTGTAGGTTTGGCGGGGCAGAGCAGTTAATCAGGATTTAACTGCAGCATTTTTTGAGCATACACCCTTAGTTCTGTCAGTGATCCTTGCAGGCTACTGTCATTGAGTTTTGGATGTTGTTTGGTTTTTTTACTTGTTTTTGATGCTGATCATAGGTAGGATATGTTTAAATTGGGCTCCATCCTTGGTGGACTGAATTTACCAAACTAGGAGACTGGGCATGACAGTTGCTACACTTGAACTTTTTATATACAAAGTTGCTGAATTAGAATCAAAATAAGGAAAATAGGGAAGATAATGTATCCTTTTTCTGAAATACCTTTTTCCTTTTGTGTAATGGATTGGCTTGCCTAGGAGTGTCTCTGTGTAGCATGAACATGCTTTTTGGGCTCCATGCAAAACACCTGGCCTTTCTACCCAAACAGGCTTCTATCAATGATGTAATTGATCAGATAAAAATATTTTCTGATCATAACCACTTTTTCTTTAGTTCTGGCAACACAGAGGCTTTTTAAGCTCAGAAGTCTTACTTTACATTTGTGAACATGGCCTTACTTCTGCATTACAGTTGTCTGGTGCTCTTTTTGGTGTGTATGTACAGTTGTTTGCAACAAAATGTTACAGGTTCTTACATTTGTTGGAAACCAACGTATGAACAGATGTGCAAGTAAGGGGTGCTTTAAAATGTCTTACGACATCTTCTGAAATCTCTTGTTGGTCCATTTTAGTAAAAGCTGTATGTCCACTCTCTAGTCTGGAGAGTTGCATGGAAAAGTGAATTGGACTCTTGTGGTTTCTTACTAGTCAAAATGAGGTTTTGAAAGCTGACTCTTTCTATAACATGAACTCTTTCCCTATTTCCTTGGGAAATAAGCCTGGCTAAAGTGTCGTGGTGGAGCTGGAGAAAGAGAACTGCCTTTTGGAGTGGCAAGAAGGGAGAGAAAGTGAAAAAGTAGCATGTGATTTGGATCTACATCCCTCAGCAGTCTCAGTGCCAGTTATGATGAAGATATAGCAGTGTTATTACAACCTTGACTGCTGACAAAAGAGTGAGGAAGATGCTCACTTTTCCTTTGTTAAAAACTGGCATCTCCAGAAGTACTGTGCTTCTAGCACTTGTGTGCTTGTATTAATCTTAAACATCATAGAAGAAAATGTTTTGGATTGCCTACATTGTTCTAAATATGTTGGTGTTGGAAAAGAACAATGTCTGCCAAGTCTAGTGCTTGTTATATTCTTAAACAAAATTTTGTTTACATGCAAGGTGAGCTGTCCTGCATAAGAAGAAGCAGTTTGAGGTGTGTGTGCTTCAGTTATTTCTGCTCTGCTTAGAATTTTCTTTGTAGCAACTGGGTTTTTTCTTGGTTAGTTTTCTGCATTCCCTGCCTTGCTGAGTGAATCTTCATCATGTTTCAGTTTTGCTTGAAAGCATATTTCTCACTTATTTTGTTATTTAGTACTGTGTTTGGCAAGGACTTTATGTGAAATAGTATACTACATGTGCTTCAAAGCTTGAAGGCAGAGTTTTTACATTTGCACAACAAAATTATGTTCTTTGGACACGGGATTTCTGTAATACACAGCTTGAGGTGCTACTTAAAGTTAGTAGACTTCTCCCATGGAATGGGTCACATTTTGGGTCATTCGTTTTTGGGTTAGGAGATGATCACAGAGAATTTCAGGAGCTCACAATCAGCTGAAATGGTTGCTTTAGTTTTTCACAGTAGGAAAAATATAGAGGCTGTTTTCAGTTTACATTCATAGTAATTCTTGGGCCTTATTTGATTGTTTCAGAGAGGTGAAAAGAACACCTAAATTGTCTGTTGAGGTGTTTATATGGCTTGTCACCACAATATCCAAGGTGCTATGATTTCCATGTGAAACCTTGGCCTTTCTCCTGATTCCTTTTACTCTCTCCTCCCACAATGTAGATCTACTGTTTCATTTTAATGCACATCGCTGTGGTAAGAGATACTCTGCATCTGCAGAGGGACAAGGAAATCACCTTTCCTTATACTGTTGGCTGGGTGGTTTATTTACAGGCAGGATTTTTCGGGGGCATCTCCTCTTGGAAGAGAGAGACATCAGAATGCCAGCTTGAAATTGCAATTCATACATGATCTGTGAATTGGCTAATTCTGACATGTAGGTAGTTAAGAAATGATTACAGTCAGAGGAGTCATGACCTCAACTTTTCATCATCTCCATTGGCTTGTGCCCCAGTTTGGAAGTGAAGGAGGCATAGGAAGTTTTAATTGTACCTGTGTGATTTATCCTCAGTCAGCTCTTTAATTTCTTCTGGCTGTCTGAGGTTTCCGACACGCTGTAAATTTCTCCAACTTTTTCATTATCTGCAATTTCTTTATGACTCATGAATCGGAGTGGAGAGAGAGTGTGGATTTACAGCAGAGATAAACATGTCCATAAAGTCTGTATCTGTGTCAGTAATTGTACTGCTGTCAGTGACTGTCCTGTTTTACAGGTCTCTCTTGGGAGAGGAGCACGCTTTGCTACCAGTGTCAGAGAAGTGTTCACTTTGATTTGCATTAACGTGCCAGGAGATTAGGTTGCAATGGTGAGGATGGAAATTGAGTTTGGACCGTGGCTGCTATTGTTTGTTTTTTTTAAATAAGTGGGTGTGTATTTGAGTTGCCCTCTATGTGCAAAAAAAAAAGGCTTTCAGATTATTCTTAAATATAAAATCAGGAAGACACAGTATACTGACGCTATCAGATGTGATTCTACTCTATGCATAGTATGCATAGATAGTGCGCTCTTAACATAAAACAAATGCAGTGTCTAGGTAACTGTCTTATATGGAAAGAAATACTGCATGGATCCTTAGGGTGTTCTCTGTCTGCTGGTAAAGTAGAATGAATATTTCTGTAAGTTTCAAGAAATTTCTGCATCTTTATGTTCTTGCCCTTCCCTTACCCTTAGGGAAAGATGCTATGGTGGACATGGATGGTGAGTACTAAGGCATCATCATAGTCTCCAGGCATTGATGATTCTGATTGCTGCAGAAGGAGGTGTATGCTTGTGAAGTTTGAGAAAACGAAAAAAATATCTCTAAGACTCTCCTGTATGCGTTAGAATTTTAAACTCCTACAGTTTCTCTGTGCTTGTATTTTGTGTTTGATGCCTGTTGTAGATAATTGTCTATGTGGAATCTTCTTTGTTAAATTCTACAGTTTGGGTTGGATTTTTTTGTCTATGACTTAGTTTTTTTCATTATAAGCTAATTATTTTACCACAGAATTATTTTAAAATATCCAAAGTGACTGTAAAACCCCAAATTTCCATTTTGTCAGGTATTCATTGAGACTCCTAAGTGCAGCTGATTGCATTTTTCTAATTCTGATGGATACTTTTTACCAAAGGGAGAGTATAATAAACAATGTAAACTCTGTGATTGTGTAGATAGCTTTAAAATGTGGTTAGGTGTAGAAGTGTTAGAAATGCTAAAATGACACCTGCCATTGCATGGTGAATTCTAGAACCTGAAGTTGGGAGTACAGTGGGGAGTTTTTCCTGTGGTAGACAGAGTCCCATCTTTGGTAACTAAGTTTCCAAAGCTATATATATATAAGGATCACATGCTGAGTAGCCCAACAGCTGGCAGATAATTGCTGTTGAAGTGAGTGATGCCCAAATAAAAGCTGAGTTGATGAGATACGTTTTACCTGATCTTTTTTGAAATGTGGGGTTTTTTTTCCTTTTTTCTTGTCCTTCTCCTCACCATTTCTATGTCCCCATACCTAATTTGTGAATCTGATTTTGTTAAAACAAAGGCTACCTCTGAAAGGTGCTTCAGTTAGAATGTATTACTTGCTTTGTTAAAACAAGACAAAAACAACACCTTTGCCTCCACCGAAAAGAAAGCCAGGACAACAAATACCAACAATCAAGAACTACAAAATAAAAACACCAAACCAATTTAAAATCCCCCACAAAACATTTCTTATACCCTGGTATTCATGTCTAAGAATGTCTCTTCTCAAAGTCCCCTTTGTCTCCTATAGTTTGTTGAGTAGAAGGAATGCAATGGTTTGATAGTTTATGGAAAAGACTTTTTGAGTTTATGTTGATAGAGTGAAGCTTGATCTAGATACTTCCTGTGGTTAACAAAAGGGAAGTGTTAGTGGGGAAGAAGAGAAAGAAATCTGATTAATCTGAAAACTGACCAAACTGCTCTGAAGACTGTGGAATCAGTCATCTGATTCATCACTATTAACTTCTGCAGGATTTTGGTATGCTACTCAAAGCACCAATTTGTGCTTTGTAGAGACATCTGGAATATTAGCACTGGTCAGTCAGGTAGTGGAACACATTGTGCAGTCACCAGTTCTGTATTCTCTGTTCTTGGAGGTTTTCCAGACCTGACTCAAAGCTTTAAGCAGCATGATCTGTCCTCATAAACCCCACTTTGAGCAGGAGACCTCCTGAGCCCTTGTAACCCTGATCATGCAGTGGCTCCATGTTTCTCTGATCTAAGTTCTCCTTCTAGAACTAGAAGTGCATTTGAAGCCTGCATTCCCCACAGCACCAAACAGTTCAGCTTATGAGCTTTAGGCATGTGCAGCTCTCTGATCTGCCTCTATGGGAGCTGCTGATTAGGAACAGTAAACCTAAGAATTCCTGTGTCACAGTGGTGGCTTTTAGGCTTTGGGACGACGGCGAATGGACTTTCAAATACTTCCATTGACAGAGCTGATTACAAGTCTGTGCAGTGTGGGCTGCAGAGCCCATATTTGTGCACAGGGAGGTACAGTCCATTCAGTACAATTCTTTAAGCAGAGTAGGAGAATGGTCCTCAGTATACACAGAGGTTCTTGTGTGTCTTGGCTGAAATGAACAGTGAAACCATCCTCATCTGTCCAGACAAATAGAGGGTCAATGGGGCTTGGCTGAAGAGCTTTTAGCCACAAAAGTAAAGGAATGGGCTGTCACATTAAAGCATTTCTACCTGCCACATGCTTGGCACAGAAAGAAACATGACTACAAACAAAATGTTCTTACATTATACTGTCAGAAGCTATTTTTTGCTACTCTCATTCTGACAGGATAACTTGTAGACTACTGTCAGTGGAGGAATTGAGGATGGGGAAAAGTTTGATCAAGCATAAGGTTATGTGCATTTTTCTATTATCATTTAAAATCACAAAAATGCCTAACAAATCTCAGGAGTCATTCTAGCAGGTACTCTCAAATCTTTACAACTGGTCTGTATTTATTATTTAAACATCTTTTGCTTTGTCTGTGCCTTTATTCAATTAAAACTTTCCACTTCTGTGTTACTAAAACATTTATTCTGTATAGATATTGGAAAGATTATCTGTATGCCATCTCTGTCTGAAATGTTTTGCTGTAAATTTGACTTCTGGCAGGAATGAAGAGAGATTTTTCTTCCACAGTAGGGGTTGCTGGACCTATTTGCAGAGCAGCAGCTGATCCTAGTGAAAAATCTCACTAGAATGTGACTTTGGAGACTTGGCTAAGTTTCTGGTACTACCCTCTTCTACTTGGTTCATTTATTTGCCTTCTTATGTACCTTTTCCTATCTCCCCAGCTGTAAGGTGGAGTTCACGTTAACTTGGTTTTGCAAGGCATTGAAAAAATAATGAATTTTTTAAAAATAGCATATAAAGCATTTATTGTGAAGTATCCTTTGCTGTGTGCTGCTGTTTGTTGTTTCCCCCTGCTTGCTGCTTTTATATGCCACAGGAAGGTATCGTTAGAATATTATTTCAGTCATCAGTAGTAAAATGAGAATATGATAATAAAACAGATCCCAATATCAAGTGCTCTTCAGCCTGGGACCCAAGGAGGGTAGCTAAGAAAAGCGAGGCTATTCTCAGCCATTTGCAGATGTTTTACATAAGAAAGGATTTCTATTTGCAAGCAGTATAAAGGTTAGAAATTATTAGTCTGTATCTGTTCTAATGCCAAAGATTATTTACCTGTTCGGTTTGCTATATTCCTCTTCAGTTTCCTCCATTTTGGATCCAGTGATAATGCATACAAAGCTATGTGAAAATTTGCCAAGCATTTTGTCACTTTATTGAGTGGTTTCAGTCGTTCGGAGCATGAAGTCTTCTGTAAGATCAATAGTGAACTTGCCACCTTACCTCTTGCATCTGCAGTAAATGCAGCTTTGAGCATCCTCTCTGTACAATGTTGCTGGACCAAGCCTGATAGTATCTGTCTCTTATTGCCTCATTAACTTGTGAGCATTAGAACAAGATAAAAATGCCCTAAAGCCTCTTATCTGATGATTGTTGTAACCTTCTGAGTGCCATTAGTTTAAGTTTGCAATCAAATGCTTCCCCTGAGAATAAGGAGCACTGATTAAACCTGAAGCGTCCCTAGAGGCTTTTACAGCTGTCATGGGGGCGGTGGCTGCTCCTGTCCAAAAGGAAAGGGGGGCTGGAGGTCCCAGTGGGAGGGCCACTCTGCAGACATCCACGTGGCTGCCCCAGCTGTTCTGCTTTGCCTAATGAATTGTTTTACAAGGAGAGGCTGGATATTGTCATCACAAGCTGCCTTCCCCAGGGACTGAAGCCAGCCTGATAATGACTAATGTTAGTGATAGTAATTGAAGTGTGATGGCTCTCCAGGGACTTGCACACATGTAGAGCTGTCAGGCACTTGTGGCTGGTACAGTCCCATGAATACCTCAGAAATGCTTTTTAATTGCTTGACTTTCATAACTAGTTCCCATACATATCCTGCAGAAATACACATTTTAAGGGGATAAGGAAAAGGAGCTGAGGACGCTGCTGTGACCCTTGGTGTACACAGGTAGTTACTGTCCTGACATGTTTTCAATGCAGTGTTCTTGCTCCCCTTAGTCTTGGTGTGGACCTGCTTGGTGTTTGTACAGGCATGTACAACAGATTGCACCTGAAAGTACCTTTTGTGTCTAAGGTTTGTCTTCTTGATGCACAAAGATTGTACTTGATTCTTAAAGAAGACAATAACTTCATTTAAGAATATTAAAGGATTGCTGCTGTTAATAGCATGGAAGCAATGACAGCTATTTGCATTTTCCTAGGCATTGAAAACTGAATGTAAGATAAATCTTGTAAAAGCATAGCATATCCATGTGTCCCGATATGGCTGGAGTTTATCACCATGAGATTTTGGGAGTCTAGGACAGAGGAGTAACCAATTTGTGTAAAATAGATTGTTTTTTGTTCTGAAAATGTTCTCATTTAGAAGTGCATTGTTGAATATAGCAGTGGGCCTGAGATAAAAGTATCCCCAATGGGGTACTGTACTCCTGACTTCCAGGATCCCAACATGAACTTGTCAGGATGCTGAGATATTTTGATTTGCCTCTCTCTCTACAGGAAGGTTTTACTGTGGCTTTTTGAGCTCTAGCTGGAGATCAAAAAAGGAATCTTGATGCTGTTGCCAGCAGAGTAGACATACTACCTCTTCTCATCATATTCATTGCAAGTTTGTTCTTCACCTCCCCCCTCCAGTGAAGTGTTGGCTCTTAGAAATTTATTTTGGTAATAAAACATTACTTTATACTTGCCCATGAAAGCATGTTTGAAGGCTGTTTGTGGATTCTTTAAAGTGTCCAAGAGATTGTTGTTCCCTAAGCACACTGCAAACTTGCATCATAATTAAGTCTGATGAATTTATGTGCAGAAAGTTAAGCTCGTAACTTTAAGTACTTAACTTAAGCTCTTAAAATGTGAACCCAAACCTATGGTTGGTATGCTGTAATTCAGTTGTCAGTCCCAAAATTGTATGCTTCAATAGGTTTTGGTTCTGAGAAAATAGGTGAATTTATTCTTGCTATTTTTGATCACAATGAGGAGATAATAAAGTTGTGCTTACTGCTTTTCACAGTTTTAAGTCTTGACAGTAAAGCTAAAGGATATAATTTAGTTATTTTCTTGCAATTTATCTTACAACTTGTACTGTAATTGAGGGGGTGGGAATAGGAAACTCCATGGTGTGTAAGAAGAGATTTTTGGTTTGTAATTTATTTATACTGATTGGTTGCTACAGCACAAGTACAAGAGTGGAGGTAATTGAAGGACATCTAATAACTGATTAAGTAGATTTCATTTATATGCTGTTTTGAGCACTGTTTTAGTGAAGGCTTGTAAGCTTTATTATAATATGTTCAGCAGAATATATTTCCCGTGTGGAAATTATTTTACATTGATAGGGCACTTTCATATGGAGAGGTTTTTGTGCTATGAGGAATATATCCACATATTGTTTAACTTCACAAAATGACAATTATTTTGGTATCACTATGCATGGTCATGTAAAATTTTGCTTTTCAGGTATTGTTTTACAAGGAGATTTGATTTGATTTTTTACAAACATATGTATTATCAATAAGTATCTCTAAGTCCTTGCACAACTTCCCCCAAACCTATTATTACATTTTAAAGCTTTCCAAGTTTACTGGCAATACGATAAATATTAGCTCCCATATTCTTCAAATTAAAATCTGACTTCTGTTTTCTCACTTTGGGGTTTGATGTCTGTCCTACTGAACCAGGTAAAATTGGGTTTGGTCAGTAGCTAGGGGGGATTCCATGAAGAGCCCAGGTGTTGCCTTAAGCAGCACTGATGCTCTTCTTCTGGAGGGTTGCTGAACTGTTATCCTGTGGTAGCTCTAGAGGGCTCTCTGCTGTTGGAAATGTCACATTTCTGATGACTTTTATGACAAAGGTCTTAATAACCTGTTGGTCGTTAAGGAACTCATAACACTTTTTTTGCAAATGCTGCCCTCATTGTCATCAGCAAAATATAGCATATGCAATTAGAATCTAATTTTCTCCAGTGTCAATTAAAGGGTCTCATTTTTATTCTGAACTGTGTTGTACTCTGCCTGTAAATGTCTGTCACTTAAGTTACAGCATTTAAGTAGTGTAGGAAGTAATTTTTGTGTGTGCAGTTTGTGACGTTTCTTGTTGAGTCAGTAAGAGTATGATGTTGGTGGCACTGACTGTGCAAGAAAAAAAAGATAATCATCCCAGGCTTTATTGTAATCATGCAGTTTGTTACTGTAGTAGCCTTAAAAGTATACAGGCATTGTTTCAGGAGAATTGGAAATAAATGTATAAGATGGAGGACAAGATGGGACAGGATGAAAATATACAGAGTAATTTTCAGCAGAGTAATAGCTGCTTGTCCTCGAGTTCTATGAAGGCATCAGAAAGGAAGGACTACCTTCTGGTAATACTTCTGCTTTTATTTTAATACCCTTTGGATGTTATACAGGGACATGAATTACAGTTCTGCTTGGTGGGTGGGCAGGGGTGGGCTGGGTTTGACTGGGTATCTGCATCAGACTTGATTGCATTAAAATGGACTTCAAACTGGTTAGTTTGAAAATCAGTCAAGCAGTTAAAGATTGTAATGTTGTTTTTTCTGTTGTAATAGTAAATTATATTTTCTTACAGTTTTGTAGGATATTTTCTATATATGTGCCAGTCCTACATTGCTTTCACTCAGTTGTGTTTTAAAAGCAATGAAAACTAGGAATAACTAGGAGTAACATCTGTGAAAACTACAAGACTAGAAATAATGTCTGTCTACACTGGAAATAACTGCAACATGATTGCAGATTACATTTTGCAGCACCTTTGGGCATCATGGGTTGGATGTTATGGGCAGTGCTGCAGTGTGCTGCATGATAAGGAGCTTACATATTGAGGGAGTGAAAATAACATTGAGTTTGGTGCTCAGTGAGCTTCTCAGTTGAGAACATGCACGAGTGTCCTATTTTTACTCGGTGGTGAGTTCTGTCTTGGGTATTCTGCAAAGCCCTCATTTGAAATCACCCTTGTGAATTTACTGCTGAAGGGGGAAAAGTATGGGTAGACTCAGGAAAGGAAGAGGTTGTTTTATTTTCACTGGTAGCATTTGCAGTTCCCCAAGCAATGAGGGCTGCAGAAACAAGTGGCTTTTGAGAGCCACAACTTGATTAGATGTTTGGGTCTGTTGTAAAATCCTGTGGTGTCTGCCTCTTGTGCCAGGTGAAAATCCTACTTATACAGTGAAGGAAAGGGGTTGAGAAATCTTTCCTGTAAATTCTGTGTCTTTTTCCTTCTTCTAGGAACTACATGACATGGTAGGAAAAATACACGGAATCACTCTTATTTGAGGAAAACACAAACTAATAACAATTAAGCTATTGATTACTTTTTCAGGTGGTAAAAAGATGCTTCTTCCAGGATTCATTTCCCCATGCTATCCTTGACTTCAAACACCTGCAACTTACAAGTTTTGGTTGTAGATGAATTCAAGCACTCAGTCCTGCTAGCATTTTGGATGTATTTATTGCATGTACTACATCTTTTCATGTCGAACCACTGTAATTTGAGAGGAAATAATATATTTTTTATTTAAGGTTATGGGATTACTACTTCAGTGGAAGTGGGGATTTTATATATTTTAATGCACTACTGCAATTTTTGTGTAATGGAACCTTATATTAAAGCCTTTTGTGTAACTATTGAGATTTTGCTTGTAAATTCGGAGGATATAGGCATAGCCAGTTTTGAACTACATAAGATTTTGTAATCTTTTTTGGAATATATTTTCAAGTAATTGTGATTGAACTGATTTTTTTTTGTAAGATACAGTATTGTGGAGTGGCATCTGCATCCTCTCTAAGCTTTGACTTGTTAGTTTTGAGTACTTTTGTGGTCAGTTAATAGTGTGATCAGAATACTAGAGTTGCTAAACAAAATGTCTCATAACAGTGTCTCAGAATATGTTCTCAATATGTTTAAACAAACATGCCTCCATCTCTATTTCATATAACACTCTCTATTGTTAAATCCTATCAGTTTTGAGATAAAAATATTTTAGGAAAGGATAAGTCAAAAATACCCTTTTGGCTACTGCCTCTGTGTAAGGGACATCCACCTCATTTGGAGCATTTGAAAACAGAATCCCTGTATTTACTGTGTTTACCTATGTTTACTTCCCTGTAGAGCTATTCAGGAAAGTGACCAAAGGCAGAGGAGGACGCATTGAAAGTTACTTAGTACAAATTTGTATTGAGAAGGAAAAGGAAATAAACATTTTCTATAGTCTTCCATTCCTAGTTGTTTTCTGATTAAGTAGCTATGGTGGGTAAAATTCAGGTGCATATGAGTTTTAGAGATCACTACACAGCTGACAGGGATAAAGAAGTTTTTCACCAGTGGAAGGCTTTAACCTTCAGAGGCCCGTGTATATAAGCTTTGTGTTACATGAAGCTGTATTCTAACTGCCTTAAGGTATATCCAGTGCATGTACAAGTGTTTTCACTTCAAGGCCTGCTTTTACTGATTAGTCCATATCTCTTTTTTTAAAAAAATAGAGAAATTATTTGTTAAATTGTTTTTAGCCATTCTCACTTTTTGGTAATCAGCAGCATCACTGACTTTTTGTGTCTGAGTTTGAATGTACACTAGTGGTGTTCCATTATAATAACAGTTTAGTTGAAATTATTATAGCAGAAATAATGTAAAGGTTGTAATAGCATGCAGTTTTCAAAAAGCTGAACTTTCTGTGTAAATGCATATATTAATGTTACCTGGCAGTTGTTTTCAGCTCTGGTCTGAATGTTTTATTCAAACTTTTGAAAATGCATCTTTTTTTCTTTATTATTTTGCCCTAGTTTTGTTCTACTGATGGCTCTGTTTAGTGAACTTTCTCCAGCCATTCCCACACACTGAGCCATCAGTGGATAGTAATTCCCTAGTTGCAGTGGGTGGCAATGCCTACTCTCTGAAGAGCTGGCTTGTGAATCCTTGTCCGAGGTTCTGGTCTAAATCTCTTGGTCGTGCTGGGGTCACCACAGTGCATTTACCAGGCTGAAGTTGCAAGGTCCTCAGTGCCCAGGTTGCCTGGTGCTTCCCTGTTAGAATTCAGTGTGCCAGACCCATGGCACCCCTGTCTTTCATGAATGGAATTCAAAAAGACACTTATATTTCCATAAATAAATTAGGAATTCAGTGGCTTCTTCCGGCTAATCAGGGCAGGCTGATAAACCTTGCTAGCTGTTTAATAAATGAATTGTGACTGATTACCTATTAATATGGACGCCTCAGGAATTCACCCTGGGGGAAGCAGAGCAGTGAAATAGAGAGGGGCATGGCCCCCTGGGAAATCAGGGCTTCATGTTTGCAGCTTAAATATCTCTGTGAAGTATCAATAAGGAGGTAATTGAATTTTGAACACAAACATGAGCGCCGGATGGATGAAGGAGAGGGGGGCTCTGATCATCTCTTCATGCCCCTTCATACTCCCCTCCCCTTCCCCTTAGAGACCACTCTAGTGAAGATAGATGCTAAATCCATTAAATAAAGATTAGACTGTGTCGTGGTAGAAAATGGCAGCTTAGCTAGATCCCTGGGCAAATTGGGACCTTTAAGCAATACAGAAAATTAAAATATACATTTTTAACAAGTGTGCTGTCGACACAGTAATAATGACTCTGTGGCTTGTGGGGTTTGCTCACCTTTCAGATCTGCTTTTGTTTGGTTATATCACTTGCTCTTGTTTTGAAACCAGCCGGCTTGGTCTCTCTGAAGCAGAGAAGACTTAGGGGAAGAAAGGTTATTTTCCCACCTTGCTTTCTTTGACACTTTTTATTGGCTCTTATGCTTATAATAGTATAGAAGATCAGTACTCTTGTATTTGAATATGAAAATAATTAACTTTGGCTCCGACACACTCAGTCGCATGTTATGAAAAGTAGTTGGAAATAGTCTGGTGGATGTGTGGAGATGTAAATGTGATCAAACTTTTTAGAAATAGTTTTTATTTTCTAAGCACATGGCTTTGTTTTTTATTTACTCCAGATCAATTTTTCTGAATTCTGCTCTTATGGGAAAGATTAATATAGGGGTGCGCATTGTAAAAGGTCAATATTCTTTTTTGTCACACAGTGAATTTTAGAAACACAGCTGAAGTGGTGTTCAAGGGGTGACAGTGGTTTTTTATAAATACTGTGCTAGACATAGAACACAACCAGGCCTTCTTCACAATCTCACATACCCTATTGTCTGTTGCAGAAAGTCAACAGATCTTCTTGGGTTTTGCAGGCAGAACCTCATTCTGCCTGTACAAGTAGAGGACCAATTGCTATACTGAAGAGACTACTCCTCCTACTTTTTCCAAGTAAGATGATAATTCTACAGAATAAATTCCAAAATTGTTTCTGTTTAATTATTTGGAATAAGAAATGAGCCTAAACCAATTTTTCCCTGGAGATAACTGCTGTTCCTTCCATCTAGAATTTTTTTCTTTAGTCTACATAGTTTTGAAAATGGAAAGAGAAAAAAAAAGGTTTTGTGCTTTGCTGAATGTCTCAGTTTAAGACAAGTTAGGCAGAAACCCCAAGACACTGAATTGCAGAGGACTGAGCCAATGGGGACTTGTACCTGTTCTTGCACAACATCTCCCTGATAACACCACTTCCCTGTTTTCAGACTTGTCTCAAATATTAGCAGTTGTACCCAGAAAACCCTTGATGCTGCATCTTCAGCTTTAACTGCTAAGAAGTGAACTCAGCATATACATTTTTTGTTTAAAAAGAACAGTAGATATTTTTAAGTACAAAAAGTATTAACACACATGTGCCATTCCAGAGACAGTCGTGATCATATTGAGAATGTTTTGTCTTCCATTAACTTAGAGCTGCATTCAGACGTGGTTTTCTATTTGTTTTCCAAACTATGATCTGCATCCACATCCTAGCAGTTTCCTCACTTGTCTTTTGTGACAGGTGTTTTGCATTGGGAATGTCTGTATTCTTTCATCCAGCCATGCTTCTAGGAAGAAAAAAAACTTTGTAAGCTGGCTTAGCCTCAAAAATTCTCTTTCACAGTGTTGACACCAAATTGGAAAGGAACAGGTACCACCCCTTAGCTAAATTGCAGTAATTGATTGTGTATGTGCTGGAGCCTGTCTCAATTGAAGAAGCCAGATCTCAAGCTTCCCTTGGTGAGGGGAGATTACACTACTGGGTTTACCTTTGGTCAAGCATGTCAATATTGGGCTTCTTCTTCTATTTTGGGACTTCTTGGCCTTTGTTCTCCTTGCAAGGGGGCATTTTTTTTCCTTAACCCCACCCCTCTCTCTCCAGTTCTCAGTCTGCTATTTATAGCATATCTTTTAACCTTAGCTGGCCCCTTTCAAAGAAGTCACCTGTACCTTGACAGCCTATGTCCTTTTTTTTTTTTCTTATGCTATGGGCATTCCTTAGCCTTATTGTATGACCTGTGTCTCTGCCTGTTTTGGAGATTTTTCTGCCCTCTTCTTCCTGCTTGTACACTTAGACTGACTTTCTAGCTCAGGAGTATTCCTTCCTTTGTATACCCCAAATTTAAAAGGAGACTCTTACTAATTTGTTCTGTAGCTTCTTCTGAAGGCAGGCATGTGCCAGGAACCTCACAAGCTTATGGCTTTCCATATTAAGGCACTTAGTGATGCAACATTTTAATTAAATTAACCAGAATTTGTAAATTGTAGATAGACAGATTTTCCAGATCATCTCAATATGAGCTTTTAGAGTGATCAACACTCTGCTGGTGTTTAATCTATCAGACTGCCATATGGAGTGTTGAAGAGGAGAATATCTGTTTATTAACAATTTGTTGTTTTTTCACGTCAGCAAGTACGATTTCTGTATTTGAGGACCTAGGAGTGCAATCTGTTCCTGCATCCCTTACATGAGTTATATCAACCTCATGCCAGACCTCATTTCATGCCAATCCCTCTTTTTTTACTCAATTTAGGTGATCCAACAGGCTGTCTAAATGGCATAATAGAGCAAGAGGGTCATTCTGCCAGTCTTCAGAAGTCCTTTGGTTACACTGTCACAAGGGGAATGTGTTCAGATGTCCTTTATGAGAAATTGCAGATATCCATATTGTCAGTGATTTCTGTGAACATTTGAGACACATTTAGTGAAGCTTTGCAATTTGATTTGGCCATGATATGTCATAATTCACAAAAGTCAGAAAATTGTTCAAGATCAAGCCAATATTTTATTCACTCTGAATTAATAGATACTTGTTCCCAAATCCTAGGATATCTGGTGTTGGACTACTCTGGGAATAGAATTTACCTGTCTCTTTAGAGCAGTTGGCTGTTCCATTTTATTGTGAAATACAAGTCTGTTTCTACTAATTTTGCTGAGTGAATACTTTCCATTGTTGGTCTTTCCAATGGGAAAAATACTCTTCAGGCAAGAGGAAAAAATATTCTTGCGTTGTGACATTTTCATTGCTCTTCTCAGAAAGAAGTATTACCTGTTCTAGAGTGGGAGATAAGTGCAGTAAGCCCAAGTACTCAAGCCATAATCTAAATCTTCTTCCATTGTTTGATATAACACTTATGGAATAAAACCTTTCCTATATATCCACAAAGTGCTTATCAAAGTTTTTATAATATTATACCTTTCTCAGAATCTTTTACTCTGATTTTATCAAATCTTGTTCCAGTCACAAAGATGAGCTCCATATTTTGACTGTGATCAAGATCTCCATACACTTCTACACATACTTCACTATTGTATCAGACCATTTCTCCATTTCTCTTGCTCGTCACATTTTTTCTTTGTTGTTCTGATGTTCTGTATGTTGTGGGCTTTTATATGACTTTTGTGGTTTTGGATGAAAAACTTGCTCTTTGGCAGAGTTGTCTTGACAAATCTGTCTGAACTTGCTGGAGAATTTACCCAAAGTAATTTGGGTTTGTGCACAGTTGATGAGTGTGGCAGGATTTAATGTTTTGCATGTGCCCCTTAAACCTCCTGAGCTCCTGGGATCATCCAAAACAGCCAGGTCCAGAATAGCCAGGTCTCCAGCATGGTGAAGCTGAGCAACTTGTTCTTCTCCTGTATGACTTCAGGCTTGAGTGAATCTCCAGGTCACAGCAAATTATTATGCTATCTCCCACCTCTTCTGTTTGAATTTAATAATTGCTTATGCTTTACACCCTGTGTTTCTGTATAAGGTCATCTTTTCCCAGGAAGGAAATAAGTCTCATTCTCTATTTTGTAACCTTGGATACTCTGTCACTTCAGGCAGTATTTTGGTAGGAATAATTTTGAGATAGTGTGGTATACACTGTTGACTTCCAGAGAGCTGCTTATAAATCAAATGTTTTCTTCATGAGAATGAGGGGGGAGGAAAGAGGATTTCTTTGATTTCTTTGATTTTGAAAGGTATTGCAGTTGTTATTTTGCATCTCTTCAATTGAGAAGATAAATTGAAAATTCCTATTGACTCCCAACCCTGAAAAGAATGAGAGGGGAGAAAATCAGAAAACAACTAATGGAAGCTAGTCAGATTAAAATTAGCAAAAATAAAGGCTTTTTATGTGATTAATTATTTGATGTGGGACTTTCTGCCACACTGGTGTTTTTTTTTGTTTTTTTTTTTTTTTTTTGACCAAGTACTTAGCAGCAATTGAAAAGGAATCAGGCAATTAAATGGATAATGAGAATGTTTTTAGTTAGAGCAGAAAAAACCTAAAATGAAGTAGGAAATATCAGCTGTTTCAGGATATAAAACAAGCACTTAAGAAGAGGAGGAATCTTTCAGTAATAATTATTCCATATGTCTTCATGATGTGGCTCCCTAATTTATCTTTTCCTGTGATGCTTCTGATCTTGGCTGCAGTCAGACAGGATATCTGACTGGGTAGACTACTGATCTGCCTTGCTTTATCAGTTCCTGTTCTCATTTGCAGTTTTTATGACTACAGAGCACAGCGATACTTGTTTAATAGGAAATAACATTTCTAAAATCTCTTTTAGCAACTAGTCATAGATCCTATTTATATATAGGATTTTGTATACAAGATTTTAGTCAGTGGTATAGAATGCAAATTGAGCATGCTCTGAGTTACATCTCTAGAGAGAACATCATTATTAAACCTTTTTGAAGGTGTCCCTGGTGGCAGCTCCATAGAGCAGGTGGCCTGCATGGCACAAGCACACAGAGAGTCAGGAGCCTGTGTCTTATCAGACCATATAATCTAAAAATCACTCAGCCTGTTTTGGTCTCCTGGGGAGATGATGACGATGACACAGGACTCTTATGCTAAAAACTAATTGTTAACCTGCAGAGGAAGTCATTCAACACAAATCCCAGCAGGAAAGGGCTGGGTGATGGATATTTCTGGGTAGCAGGCCAAGCTCTCATTTGGTTTTCAACAGACAGTTCTCTGGGTTGCCCCAAGATTTTCATGTCTAGTATCTGGCTTACTTGAAAATAAAGAGCACATTAATTAAAAAAAAAAAACAGAGCTTAAAATTTTTGTTTATTAATGTATGCATATAAAACTGAAAGGAGCAAAGAGTTCCTTCCCTGTCTCAGGGCATAAAATGCCCTCACTCTTACCTATGGTACTTGGGTTTCCTGGAACATTAAGCAAAGCAGTGGGTAGGTAGAAGGTTAAAGGCAAGGAAGCAGTGTTGAAAATGAATGCAGCAAATAAGTAGTTTATGGAAAAGGAATGTGGGATTATATATACATCTGTTGATTGAAACTTGGCCAGAAGATCCATGAAGTGATGCATCTGCATCTGCAATGCCACATCCATTGGTGTCCTCTGTGCCTGAGCATGAGGAAGACATTGATAATCTGGAGTGAGTTCGGTAGAGGGCCACCAGGATGATCAGGGGCTGGAGCACTTGCCCTGTGAGCAGAGGCCAGGGGAATGGGGCTCATTCAGCATGGAGAAGAGGTGATCTCACAGGGACCCGATAGCTGCCTGCTAGAACATGCAGGGAGGTTACTTGAGAAGATGGACTCAGGCTGTGGGAGGATAAGAGACAATAATTGTAAATTGATGCAAGTATGTTTCTGACTGGAGTCAAGAGAAAACTTTTCCAGCATGGAATAGTAAAGTATTGGAAGGATTGTCAAGAGAGGTTGTGCAGTCTCCATCTGTGGATGTTTTTATGGCTTGACTGGATGAAGCCTTGAGCAGTGTGTCTGTTCTGGACAGAACATTAGCTGGAGACCTGCCAAGGTTCTATCAAATCTGATTCTGTACAATTTTCCTCATATGATATTGTACTGTATACCTTGTTTGATATGTTTTCTTCTGGTAGATTAAATTTTCACCAGTAAGCACTTTTTCCTTTTATCCTCATTTTATTATACCTCTTCTACTCTGCTGTACTTTCCTAACTCTAAATACATCTGATAATTCCATTGTCACTGAATCATGGAGTCTTCAGAATTCTCCTGACTTCCAAAGTTTCTTCAGTACCCCTCAACCCTCAGAGCAATGCTTCCAGTCACCAAATCTGTGGAGACTCTTCATGGCAAAGCAGAGGCACTGCCTTCTGCTTTCCTTTCTGAGCTGTCCCACAGAAGGTTTGCTGTGTGCTGGGCTGCAGTGCCTCTGTTCTTTATCCTGGTAGCGGATGAAAACCATTTCTGTGCTCATTAAAAGACAGCGGTGTCGCTGCATTCAGCTTTCATAAGAGAAGTACCTAATGGTAGATGTGGCCTCAGACCCATGGTATGCATGGACTGTAAATAAACATGAAGGGATTTTTGGAAGCAGATGAGTACCAAAGCTTACTAGGCTACTCTCAGTAGACCTTCTGGAGCAAAAAATAATTATGTTTTTCTTTTGTTATGATGTTTTGTTTGGCTTTATTTCTGGGTTTCAAAAAACTGGAGTTTCTTCTGGCCTCTACTCTCAGGAGATATCTTCAGACTCCAATACCTCTGTATTCTTGGATTCTTAATATTATCTTCAAAACTCATCGATATTAAAAATGTGAGGATGTTTATGAAAAATGTTCTCACATTTCCTTTTGGATCTGGGAGGGTATTTTTGGGTATATCTTTTACATCTGCTTCTACAGTTAAGCCTTGCCTAGTTGCCTTTAAGCTTGTTAGCAGCTAAATTGTAATAATTAAAATGTAATAGCAGAACCTACATTGTTTAGATTTTAATACCCATTCCAAATAGCCTTATTTATTACAACTTATTACAGTTTTGTTTTCAAGTAGATCAGATTAACACTAGTCATAGATTCTCTGAGTAATAACAGATTTTTGCTATTCATTCAAACTTGACTCTCCTAGCATTTGGATGCTGTCAAATCTGTAACATTTCTGAATCAGTTGATTTCTTCAGGTGTCTTGTGACCAGCTTGGAGTTGGTAAAGATGGTTTTGAATTTCCTGAATCCTCTTCTGATCTCTCAGATACTCCTCAGTTCAGGGTATTGCTGTCAGAAGAGTATTGGAGTGGGCAGAACTCATGAAACTTATCAAGTTAAAATGACCTAAATTATACAACTATACCTTAAAATGCTGGAACAAAGCAGGCAGTGAATATACTGGGAAGGATAAGGATAGGGATAAGGATAATAGTTACATGAAGTACCTTTGATTGGAAAGAATAAAATGATGGAGGCAGTTGTGAAGGTTTTCTTCTGCAGCCCACAAACTGCATATTGCTGTTCTTCCATAATTCTGTCTTAACAAAGCCTGAGGGGTTGACCTTGGAACACTGAGATTTCAGTTATTTGCATACATTTAGCTATACAGACTTTTTCCTTGGATTTTTGGGAAGTTTGGAAGTCTTCTATGTCATGTTATGTGTTGTATCATACTCATTGCAAAAGGAATCTTGGTTTAACTAATGTGTAAATCAAATAGTATTTTTCAGTCAAAACCCATGAATCTTCTTTTCATAGAGACCTTCAATACTGATAATGCATTATTCTGTCAAGGGATGCAGTCATGTAAACAGAAAAATGTTTCAATAAGGAATCTTGGGATTAGAAAGCATTTTAAAGATTTAGCCTGCTCTTAAAAGACAAGACATACTTCTGGACAAATAAATGCAGACTACCATATTATGAGCTCCTTTGATCTAGATCTCTCCTAGATATCTCGTTCCATTAAGTTTGTTGACAGAAGTTAAATTTAAAAATTCAGTTCTTATTCACAGTTCAGACTATTAGCTAACCTATTGACAAGGGCTAGTTTCTACCTTTTGGAGGTCAAGGAAGCTGTACTGTTCTTGATCCAGTGCTGCAAGCCTCCCTGTAAACAAGCCTTGATGTCTTCTGATTGGATTTGCGTGCCCTGGCTTGCATAACCATACAGCTTGTATCCCAGCGTTATTAGCCAAAAGGAATATAGGGACTTACATAATCATTACACGATTATTTTTCAGTAACTGTACTGTAAATATGTAATTCTCTCTGCTCCTAATAACTCTTAATCCCTTTGTTTCTATTGGCTCCTGGGCTCAGATTTGGCTGTGGCCTTCATGCCCTGGCCACTGATAAAACTTGAAAAAATTGTTACTCTCAGGGTTCACCTGCTTTGCTCCCAGCAGCAAATACGTGTTCCGCAGTGCAGGAGGGGCACTGTGCTGTGGGAGTGTGCACAGCACTTCTGCCTCTGTTCCTTCTGAGAAGGGCCCATTCACCTCCAGAAAGCTTTCATAGCTGGCTCTGTGTGTATGTTCAGCACAGACCTCTTTGCTGAGCTTCTTTGTGTGTTTTATGCCTGACAATTCTAGTGCAAACAGTTTTGATCTCATTTCTGCATGTTGTTTGTGAAAGAAGAGTCTTCCTTGAGATCTTGTGGTGAGAAAATCTAAATTATCAAGAACTCTTGATCCACTGCCGGTGTTGGAAGCCAGGAAGAGGTTATTTTCCTTTTGGTACAAGCAAATAAAAAAAGGCCCTTTAGAGTCCTTCTTATAAAAGCATGGCCCTATTCTGCTGTTTAGTTGTAATATCTGTGGGATTTGGTGGTCAGAACTCTCCCAAGTTGTAGATCTTCCAATGATAACTTATGCTAGTAAAGTACCTTTCAGGTATATTTGAAAATATCCTCAACTTTGATGCAAAATTGCGTTTCTTACTGCTTTTAATATTAGAAGTGTAACTCAGGGGTTTTTTTTATTATTTCAGCCTTAAAAAATAGGTGAAAATAATTTTTCTAATTTTTCTGTGTTTAATTAGCTGCATGAGTCAGTGCCTGGTCTTAGGTCTTGACATTTTTGGCATGCAAAATTTTCTTGTGTATTTGACCTTGGCTTTATTCCAGAATAAATATTTTAAGCTGCTAGTTGTGGGGGGTTTTTTTGTCTTTGGACTGAGTCTAGGGGGCAGACATAAGGAGCACTGAGGGAAGTGAAGTGTATAAACCACAATTAGGATTGCAGTGCACAGGTGTCTGTAGATCTTACACAATTGCCAAGCTATTTGTTTCTCAAATGATAGGGGCATTGGGAGTGTATTTTGGAGAATAAAGGGAGCAGAAGGCCTTCAATTTGCATGTTAGGGCTGTGGGTTTGGTTGTTTGGGGTTTTTTGTTTTTTGTGTTTTTTTCAAATCCTACTTTAAATTCTTCCAGACTTGATGCATTTGATGTCTTTACAGAACCGGCATATTGAATGGTTGAAAGTGATCTACTGTGGCTGAGGATGCAGTTTATAACTGCCTTCAGAGAGGAATCAGCGTTGAAGAATAAAAATTTCTTGCATAATAGCTTTTCTTTGAGCATCAGATTAGGTCTTGTAGTTTAAAAATCTGAATGCCAGCATTGAAAATAAGATGACTTGTAATAATATTAGAAAAGGATGACTTTTGCATCAAGGTTATGGGTGAGTTCTGCTGCAGGCCCTCGAGGATCTTTTTGGGAAGAGAGGCATCTTAAATCTCTATGCCAGTCATACACAAAATATTATTGCAATGAAAAAATAGTGAAGTGAATAAACAGCAGCTCACAGTACGGGATGCATGATGTATCAGGAGTCCTAGTGTTCACTGTATTTTGCAGTTTAATGCACAATAATTTCTTAGTTCTGTATTTGTGTATGCTCCACTCACTGTGTTGGATCTGTATTCTTAGGATGTGAGGTTCCATTAAAAAATAAATAATAATGGCAGCCCCTGCTCCCCCCACGTGCACTCATTTTCTGTAATATGGTAATGATATCACCGTAGCAGTAATTACGGGTCATCTTCATTTCTTTCATCTCTGCTGCTTCTGATGGCTTCATTCCTTTGACGGAGAAGATTTGGCTCTGGGTGCTGTGATTATTTTGTTAAGCATTATTCGAATAGACAGGAGTGAGAGAAATTAATCAATCCAAATGCAATTAGCATCATGTTTAACCCAGTGATGGACGTCTCAAGGTGAAACAGCCAGGGGAGTTTCAGACATTATTATTCAATCCAGTGGCTCTTATCTAAATTATAATCAAGAGGTTTTTATTGGCTTTGCAGAGAGAAGATGTAACTCTTTCCCTGCTTTGGGGGTCAAAGGGATCAGATCTTTGGCCCTACAAAATATTGGCTGCAGGCAACTCCTAGAATTGGGAGGTATTGTAAGAGTTTACTGTGATATCAGGGTCACTTGGGACAAAATACCTGCACATCCTAGTATCTGTGGCCTGGAACATAAGTTTAGTAGCTCCCTGGTCATTGGCCAGGTTGTCTTTGCCCCTTACATTTCATTGACTGACTTTGCCCATCTGTATGTGAGTGAATATTGTTTGCAGCTTCAGCATTCGAAGCTATGTGAACATCACGGTTTGCAACTGAATGCAAACAAAATGGTAACTTCCTTGCAAGGTAGGGAAATCTGGTCAGGAGAACAAGGTAAATTATTCTGCTGGGAAGGAATCTAATTTTTCTTACAGCAGATAGAATGTTAGAATTTATTGATAGCTACAATAACATTTTTGAGGATTTATTAATCTGCAGCAGATCTGTTGTCCCTGGATAATCCTGAATGATCTCTGAGATCTCTTATCAGGTATAAGATAAAACACGAGTACTATATGTGGAGAAAAACAAGGTGGAAAGAGGTCATGTGAGGATTTCACAATTCCGGAAGGCATTAGTGATTTGATTAGAATTCTTAAGGCTCTAGCTAACACTCACAAAACTGTTCCAATGATTTAAAACTTTTATCAGTCTCAGCTATTTACCACTTCTCTGTCAGAGAGGACTGTTCTCATAGCATACTGGGAGGAGCAGTCCATGTGCTCACCTGCTCCAATTCACAGCCTGCCTTTGTGCAAGCTTTCACCTTCTTTGGCATTTCAAAACAAGCCATGCCGGACTGTGAAGTACAGCTGACTAAGGGCACATTCTGCTGTCTCGTTCACCAAGGGAAGGACACTGATGTTTTGTACCAAGGAGGTGTTATTATTTAAAAATGCTGCAGCAAGACTTGACAGCTCATCTTTCAGAGCCTGAATTCTAGCACAGTTGCTGAATCCTTTTGCATACATCTTGTGCTGGTTTTGGCTGGGGTAGAGTTAATTTTCTCCACAATGGCTGGTATGGGCCTGTGTTCTGGATTTGTGCTGCACACAGGTTGATAATAGAGAGATGGTTTTGGTATTGGTGAGCAGAGCCAAGGCCTTTCTGCTTCCTGTACTGCCACGCTGGCAAAGAGGCTCGAGGTGCAGGGACGGTTGGGAGGAGACAGAGCTGGGATGGGTGATCCAAACTGACTAAAGGGATATTCTAGACCACATGACATTGTGATCAGTGGATAAAGTGGGGGGAGAAAGGAGGAGAGGAGGGATGTTCAGAGTGGTGATGTTTGTCTTCCCAAGTCACCATTATGTGTGATGGAGCCATGCTCTCCCGGAGATGCTGAACACCTGCCTGCCATAGGAAGCAGTGAATCAATTCCTTGTTTTGCTTTGTTTTCTCTGTTAAACTGTCTTAATCCTGACGCACAAATTTCCCAGCTTTTACCCTTCTGATCCTCCCTGATTCTGGTGAGGAGTGAGCAAATGGCTGAATAGGGCTTGGTTGCTGGTTGAGGTGAAAGCACAGCAATGTGTACTGAGGCTGTGATCCCTTCTGTAAGGTGGGAATTGAATCACTGTATATTTCAAGAATATTGTAAGGCTTGATAAACTTTCCATGCGCTTTGATACTGATTACTGAGAGATGCCGTGGTAATGCAAGCTTATTCCACCTGGAGGTTTACACTGATTGTGTTGTCTTACCTGAGGAATGTGTTTCAGGAGTGTTAGGTGATAGCAGTGATCTTCAGTTCAGTGTAACAGTTCCTGAAACACAGCCTGGAGTGTCTGCATGTGCAAGTTGTACCTCCAGTGAAGGTGACTGACCTTGTTTTCACTAGCCACTGCTCTCCTGAGATGGCGGTTCAACCCTCTCTGAAACTGGGCTTGGGGTAACAGTCACTGGTAAGTATTTGTCAAAGGCCAACAGTCTTCAACTAGAGCTCATTTGACACTTATATTAGGAAATAGCAGATAGCAGAGTAATTGAAGCTCTTTCCATGAAGAAAGAGGTGTGAGCTGGTGCCGGGTGGTGATAGGATTTTGGGGGTCTGGTTTGAGATAGATCTGCAGGGACCAGCTTCTATCTCTCTGACAGAAGTTCAGATTATGTTGTCTGGGTAAAAATATTCTCTTGGTTTTGTCTGTCATAAGCCTCTTTTTTCTTTGAGGGCTGTTCAGTAACAATGTCAATCTTAAATATTTTTACTGATTTTAAATTACCCTTTTGCCTTCAACCCTCATCTCCTGACTTATTTTATTTTCCTTCCACATGCAATATTAGTTGAGCCCAACTGCAAGGTGTGACTTTACAGTTGGCTTTCACAGGTTCATTCAAGCAAAACTCCCACAGTCGTTCGCAGGCAGGTTCCTCTAGGCCTTTTTTATGTCCTGCCAACTAAGAAGAAGAATCATTGTGTCTTCTTATCCTAACATTGTATCTCAGAACATAAGAAATCATTTCTGATGCAACAGATTCTTGTGATAGAAGGTTAAAAACCAGACAACTGTTCTGCTGTCTTTCTGCAATTCATATTCTTTGCCATAAAATGGTAATTTGCATTGACAGTGCTTCAGAAATAAACCTTTCTAGTTTTGTTTCCTATGTAATCCAAGGACACGGCAGTATTTGAGGGTGCATGATTAGTACTTTTAAAGAATCCTTCCATGCTGAAAAACAAGTTCTTTAGCTACCATAAGTACAACTGCATGAGAAGAATAACTGATAAGCTAACAAAGTATAACAGTGCCTAAAATAGCCTTTTTGTAGGCAAGAATGTAGTGTTAAAAATGTGACACTGCAAGTAATTTCAGAGGTAAAAACATTAATTTTATTTCTGGGTTTTATTAGTAGCAAGACCTTTAGATTTCAGTAAAGCTACATTTTCAGGTCAGAGAGGGATCACAGTCAAATTTGTCCCATAAGTTGTACATCTGTGAGAGAAGCTAAGAAGTGACTTTGTATTAAAATATTTATAATTTGAAGGTACTCACAGGCTTTGTTTTGAGATTTTTAGATAAGCCCAGAAGTGGTAAACAGTGAAGGTATAACGTTCATGATGAATGTGTGATAAATACAGTTTGTCACATATATCTTTTACATAGAGTTTATCCCCAAGTGTGTTGTGGATATATTTAGGTGTATATTATGTTTAAGAAGTGTGCAAGTATGTGTGTTACTTAGGATTCTCCTGGATGAAAGTTGCTTATATAAGTCGCTGTTTTCCTTGCTGATTTTAAAGCAGTAAATCCTTCCATTATTTCCTGGCTATCCAGACCTTATGACACAGTATGTCCTGTGCTGTTGTATGTGTGAGAAGGCTTTTTATGGGGAGCAATCAGGCTGGACCCCAATCTCCAGTGCAGTGGTTTTTTTCTAATTAAATTGTCAGTGGAAGGAATATCCGGAACAGCAGTTTTCATTTTCAATCGAGGAAAAAACATTATGAGTCTTTGTCATTTGATTAAAAGTTACTTAACCTTTAAATTGCTACAGATGTAAAGATAGCTCTGAGTTTTCAATGTAATCGCCTCCAAGTTAAAATCAGGAAAATCTTTGTGTAATGAAACCCATATGTCATAGTGAAAGGATGCAAAGCACTGGCAGAGTGGGCTGCTCTAGCAGGAGATTCTGCACCCAATCTTGTTAACCAGGACTGCTTTTGGTAATCCCTCATCTCCTCACTTGTAGGAAATCAATCTGTACCACTGAATCTTTTCAACCAGCAACTATAAAATTTACTGCGGAGAGGCAGCTTGGGGACAATTGTAGTAAAAACGGAGCCTGAGGCAACAAGGCTAAATGTGGGATTGAGGGATTGAAGTTCTAAAGAGGAGATTATATTAAACCTTATTCTGCTCCCCTATCAAGTGGAAATATCTCTTCCTCCTTTCAGCCCCAGCCTTTCCTATCCAGTACCTGTTCTTGAGATCTGCTTGGCAGATCTTTGCCAGGCAGCAAACTTAATTCCTACAGTAGAGCATTCTCTGTTAATTATAATAGCCTGATACCATTTTTCAATACAGTTATCTGATGGAGTTTATTCAAGCACTACTTCCAGAGCAACCAGTGCTGATATCAACCTAAACTGTTTTTTTCTGTGAAGTTCAATGTCTTCCTTCTCCCTAGTAGGTGGGGTTAATTTGTATCCAAGCTATTGCAATGGTATCCATTGTTGATTTTTCTATTGTAGTAGATGCACAGCATAGGCAAGGTTGTAAATCGTGACTTGTCATGCAGATTCATGTTTCTGTTTTGTGCTGCGCAGCCTCTGTAGTGTGTGTGTCTGCTGGTACAATGAAATCTGTGCTCAAACCCTCTTTTCCCTTGAAGTCCATGCTTTTAACTACCATTGTAAAGAAAAAAATCCCTGAGGTTTTCACTATAGTTTTGTCCAACCTTTTAATTAAAAAATCCACCTCTATCTACTATTCAAATGGCTTCTGCTGGTCCCTTGGGTAGTTACTTAAAGCTGGTTTTACCATCTCTCTTAGCCTGCAATCATATTTGGAATGTGGGTGATGGTTTCTTCATTCACAAGCTCTTCCCTCACTCCAGCAAGCTCCATAAGACCCCAATGGAAATGATATTCCTATTATTAAGAATTCATTTCTCAGAAGCAATACTGAGCAGAGAAGTCAGTTTAATATTAGAGCCTTTTACTGTGCAAAATCCATCAAATCATATTCCAGCGCAGATTAAAAAGAAACAAAGGTGAAGGAATAGCCAAGATGTTTGAAGGCAGTACCATGTAGTAGAAATTTGGCCTGTGTTTACCAGGAATACATTGAACTGTGGTTCTTGGGCAAATAAGAGAAGCAGCTGAAGCAGGGAAGATGAGATTGTTAATGCTTGTGGAAACTTGCCCTTAGTTTGGCTGTGGTTTTTCTGTCAAATGAGGATGTTACTTCCTGGCCATTTTCATACATATACAAAGATAAAAGGTCCTTTTTCTTTCTCAGTTTGGCATCATATCTTTAAAAATAAAGCCCTGCTGCAAGCCTGGGTCTGTGAGGAGACGAGGAATACAGAATAGCAGAAGGCTGTCTCCTGCTCCTAATGGGATTTTGTAGCAGCATGTGCGAGTTTGTTTCAGAAGTCAGAAATGAACAGATGTTGGTATAAATTACCTCTGTGTCTGATGTCTTGCAAATTAAAAGCGCGGTTGGCATCACTAAACAATTTCACCAGGTTGGGGGGGGAAGCGGGTGGTGATTATTGTAGCAGGTCGGTAAGAATCTTTAAGCTGCAGCAGAACAGGATAGCAAGGATAAAGGAATGAAGAATAAAATGAGAGGTCTGTGAATTAATCAGAAATGTTAACATCTCCGATGACAAGTGAACAGGCAGGCACGCGCTCTGGAGCAACCTCCAACCCACAGTAATTTCACTCAGCGCACAGAAGGAGTCTGTGCTCTCTGTCTGATTTATAGGGTGCAGCCCTCTTTGGGGGAACAGAATTGTCATGCATTCGTATATCTCCTCTATGGGACTTTCACTCTGGAAAACTTTCCACTTTATCAACTGAAGTTCAGCTTATGTGCTTTTCTCATTAAGAGTGTTTTAAAACCCTGCACTATTGTTGGAGCAAGGCAGGGAGGTGTCAAAGAACTAAGTACTAAGAATCTATTCCAAACTGAAATTTTAAAAATCTTTCAGTTTTATTTAATCATGTTCTTTGGGCATAACAACTTAGTTCCTGACAAAATACCAATTCTCTCTGTTCCTCTGCAGCACCTTCTACCCCTGTGTCACTTCAACAGCATTTAAAACATACAGGTTATCTTGGGGAGGTAGAGGTACAAATGAGTACTTTTGTGGTAGCACATGCTGTGCATCAGAAGCAGGATCCCAGGTGATATAACTCACAGCTGGAGGCATGAGGCAAGAAAACAGTGCAGTGATCTGCTTGAACCTGCAGTCAGTCTGAAGCATGTTCTACTCAGGACAGTGGACTTTGCAGCCTACAAGTATCAGTATATAACAGACAGGTTATATACTCTTAAATACAATTAATTGTTTTACAGGAATTTTGCTGATGACAATACCTCGTGCTAAAATTCAGTGTAAACAAATTAGAATGTAGTAATTTAAAGAAGAGGCCTTAAGACACAAATTCTAACTTTTGTGTAAACAATAACAAAATGTTTTTATCTGAGTGCATATTGAGTATTGTACGCTGAACATTTTTATTACATTTTAGTTCTGTTCTGACAGATAATCAATAATGTCAAAAGAAAACCCAACATCAACAAACCCGCCTCCAGTTTTTATGCTAATCTTAATTTCTGATGTTTGTCTCAGTAGAGAAGTCAGGAGTTGAATGGATAAAACAGAAAATTAATTCCTTTCTCCTTCTAGACTGTCTTTGAGACTAGGTGTGGGAAACATGCATGCTTTCAGCATTCCTGAGAATAAAACCCTCCATGTTTTGATGCCTGCCAGTCCAGCACAAAGCTTATACCATTATTGAAAAAAAATGGAGGGGCACCAATGGGAAGATTGTCTTTCTCCAGGCCTCAGTTGCTAATGGTGCTGTCTTTGATGCATTGTATTGTTATTGCAAGACAAGAACAGTATGAGACTGCTCTGCCAGCTTGTGAGCTTGTGGATTCTCAAGTCAGAAATGTCTCATGCAGAAAAGTGGCTGTGTAAACCCTGCTGTAATACAGCTACCAGAGATTGATGGTACTGAGAGTGAGAGAGAGACATATAAGCCTTGCCTTGCTGTATTAAACATCGAAGGACTGACAACACAGAGAGAAAGAGAAGACCAAAGCTCTATAAACTTTACTTTATTACCCTATCCATAGATGAACTACATTGAAGGAATATAAACCTCATTATATTACAGCATCCAGGGACTGACACTCCTGAGAGAGAGAAAATGCTGCCTAATTTCTGTTGAAGATCACATCATCCAGGGACCAATAATCCTGAAACAGAGAGAGTTCCATAATCTCTGACAGATTATAACATACAGGAACAATTGTGCTGAGATAGACTGATGGAGATTTGGATTTCACCATTCAGAGATGGATAGTACAGGGAAAAGGAGGTGCTGCAAGAGCATAATGCAGTAGGAATAGAAAGCATAGATTGTATGTAATGAGACAGCCTGTGGGAATTATTGCTGAGTTTAGAAGATTCCAGACCCTGCCTGCATTTGTAGCATGTCAGGAATTCAAGCTGAAATGCGGTTTTATTTATTTTCCACTTTAATAGATAAATAAAATAATTCTTAGTTTTGGTACAAGCACAGATCTAAATTAATTTCTTGTCCTATGGTTAGATTATATTATACAATTATACAGATTATACAATTGTTTGAGTTTCTTGGCTTTTTAAAAAAATCTGATTTTTTTTTCCTCCCTTGTGATTTCAGCCAGAGAAATGACTCGAGGGAAATTCCTGAACATCCTAGAGAAACCCAAAAAGTAGCTGCATCTAACATTTGGACGAAAATACTTCAACTAAGCCATTTTATGTACTGCACATCCAGATGAAGCCCAGAAAGTCTAAGAAGAACAAAGCTCTTGCTCTAGACCTTCAGAAGCAAGCGTCTCGTTTTGCTTCCATGGCTCATCTCTTTACGGGGGAAAATGTACAATATGCACAGGTCACAAGGACTGCAGTTGGTTGCATTGGAATTCAGACTTCATCTGACCGTAGCATGTCCAGCAGGAGGACTTGGCCCTGACATGCTGTGACACAGTTTCCTGTTTCAATCAGCAGTTCAAAGTGAACAGCCAGTGTCCTTACTCAGCTGCTCTCAGGGGCAGCCTGTTTGAGGTACACAGCAGATCTGACACTGGCCAGTGTCCACCATAAGGCCTTGACCCTTTGGTGTGTCTTTTGTCTGAGATGCAGTGATTTCCTGTGTGCGACGCCTGTGCTGAAGGATTTGAGCGTAGTTTGGGGTATGGATTGACCAGGAGCACTGGCTCAGCTGGAGCACATGCTTTTAGTGTAGAAGCCAAGTGCAGTCTCTGCATTAGATTCCAGTTGCCCACTGCCTTCAGAGAAGCACATCTGGTACCCCGAGGAAGAGCTCCAGACCTTTGGTGTGCCAGGAGCTTCATTTCACCTCTGAGCGGTTCTCTAAGTGAAATTGAAACTAACAGACCACGGGAAATAAGGAGTGTTACTGTGTCTCCTCCTTACTGAAGCTTTGGCCAGTACACAAAGAAACAGCTTTGTCAGTCCTCTGGAATTCTTTGCTTCTTGCAGGGCTAGAAACTGGAAAGAGATCTAAAGTTGAAAGATGGTAATGTCTTAAGTTATCACTCCAAGAAGTGGCATCAGGACTGTTAGCCACATTGTGAAGATGGTCTGCCTATACAAGATCTCAGTGTTTCTGAAAATAATGTTTTGTGGTATTTTTAATTGCTTAAAAACCAGCACCTCAAAATTTTCTTCTCCTACAAACCCATAATTTTAAAGATAGAAACTTCTGTGAGCTGTTCCTTTTCAGAATACTGTGATTACAGTTTAATGCCTTTTTCTTCTGTTCATGCATTTCTACATATTCACCCCTTGGAAGAGGTATAGAGCATGTTCAGACTTCTTGTTTTATTTAAGAGAATTTTTTTTCATTCCATCCTCTTTCATTTTCCTAAAAAAAACCATTTTAACCATTAGTAAATATGTTCTTTTTTAGGATACAACACAATGTTGAAACATAACATAACATAATGTTATTTTTACGATGCAGACTTTTCAAAATGTGTCATTTCTCAGGCTGTAGTCACATATGAGAGGGGAAATTATTTGGAAATAGTACATGTAACAGGCTGTCCCTACAGCACTGCATTTTTCTGGCTTTGCAGAGAGAGGAGACTCTTTTTGGGTGTGCAATAAAGAGGGGTAGATTTTTTTGATAAAATAGACTTCTGAGTTTTACTGGATTGCTGGTGACCCTTTGGTTTGCAGTCTGTGGTTTTTGGTTATTGCCAGTCAGAACTAGGTTTGTTTTGGACAGCTCTGGTTAACTAAGTTTAATTAGTTAAATTCTACATCCTGGAAAGACCCTGCACAAATTTAGAAATATCAGGAGCCTGATTTAAGACTTAACAGAGTTATTTCTGTCCTTCACAGTTTATGCAGGGCTGAGCTTAACAGGAGCTCCATCCCTTGAGAACATGAGACTTAAGACAGATGAAAGAAAAGAGAAGCTGAAAATGGTAGTTCAGGAACAGAAAAAAACCCTATGGTGCAAACTGATCTTGATGTAGCTTTAAGCATTGAATTACAGATTTGGAATGCAAATTTAGGTTTGTATACTATATATGTAATATATGTACACATATATGACATAATGAGATAATTCATCTGTATCACCAGTATTTTATAGAGGTTTCTTGGTCCAACACATTAAGGAATTGAGATCTGAAAGGAGAATAAAGGAAAATATATGAAAGCCTGTCCTGGAAGTATATGTGTATTTTCTGATATGTGCAGTAGAAAATTTCAAACTCTAGGTGGTTTTTCGTAACATACATATGCTTAAAAAAAACCAAAAAACAAGAAGAAAAATTTCCTTTTGGTATACACAGTAATCATCTTCTATAGGGCAGCCATTAACATATGCTTTAGAATTGTGATATTTTTTGATTTTTTACTTATCATCTGTAGAGATGAGTCAATGATGCTATTTTTTATTGACAATATTGATATGTATTTTTGTGTGTTAGCAAGAGAAGGTTTTTTTTTTTGTCTATTATTGCTTTTTGGTTTCATAATATGCAAATGCAAATCTCAGAGGTTTTTTTGGGTTTCCAAAATAGCCCTCTGAGATGCAGAAGCCTTTCCTTGGCCACTTAGGCAACACTATTCCTTAGGCTCTTCTTCACTTATCTGCATGACACCACCTCAGGGTTTGGCCTGTGGATGTTCCATTCCCATCAGTAAATAAATATTTGTCAATATACAAATACTAAGGGGTTTTGTACCCTTTTGAACCCATTTTTTCCAGCGCTATCCTTCCTGACATCCATGCAGTTATCTATCTGTACAAGAAAATCTGAGTGACTTTTTGATACTGATGGGAATGAAGAGTGTAAGAAAATCAAGATTTGGTAATATTGATCAAGCTGGTGCATTGTTTTATAAAGTGTTTTCATGTATTGGTATATTAGATGTTACTGTGAGTTTCTTGGAAGTAAACTCAATATTTATTTAGTTTCTTTTAAATGCCTGTGTTACACACATTCAGTTATAAAGACTATCAAATGCTTTGCTGTCTAACCCAGATGAGAAGAAATTCTTGTTTGTTATGTTAATCATTATGAAAATAAAAGTCTGTGTGCACTGGCAGGTGAATAACGTGATATTCCATTTAACTCTGTGTTTTGCCATTACAAAATCAACAATTTTGTAACGGTCCTATAACTCACAGTTCTCAACTTTGATTAATATTTCCCTCAAAAAGATACCTAGGAGTGACAGATTAGTGAAAATTGACTAATCCATCTTGGAGGTAACATTTGAACCTTATTCTGGTTTTACTGATTTTTATGTTATGTAAAAATGCAAGGTGCTATTACAAGTCAAATCACAAGCCAGTCTTATCTGTAATCTTCTCTTTGCTTATAAACAGTTGTAGAAGGATAGGGAAGGATATAAACAAAAGGCTTACACAGTGATTTTGTATTAGGGTAACTTACACAGCATCCAGCAATCTGTTTTAGTTGAATCTGGTCCACAGTAGACCCTACCCCCCACAAATTTATCTTAGTCCTAATTTTTCTGTACTTCTGACCTGAAAAATGCCCCAGGATAGTGAGTTCCATAATTCAGTTATACAAAGAAAGGTTAAAAATTTAAATCAAACAAACAAACAAAAAAAGCCTGGGGGGAAAAGGTATTTTAAATCTGCTTACCTGATAATTCCATTTTGAAACTTTCACTTATTTTATTGTTGGGAACAGTTGTTTGGATTGTTTCTTCCTCGCTGTCTGTGCACTACTCATGATTTTTCAGGTTCTACTATGGTTTTTGTTCTGTGGTTATATTCACTTTCCTTACATGCACAATGTTCAATGGTTTGTCTTCTACTACAGCCTCAGCTGGCATAATCAAAATTGCAGAGTAGTCATAGTGCAAGCGTGTGTACGTCCTAATTGCAGCTCTTACTTTGTTACTCCACTGTTCTCTTTCACAGCATCTGGGCCTAAATCTTGTTTTGAGTATCTCTAAGAACAGGATCATCAGCCAGATTTGCAGCTGATCTCATCCATGTCACCTGCAGTAACTAGTGTTGGGCAAACAACGATTTTTCCAAATCACAGTGACAGTGGTGCCAACCATTCCATGCTGATGAATTGACACCTGCCAATTCCATCATCAGCCAGTGCAGCATGTGAAAAAGGTACATTTCATCTTTGTCCCGTGATCTGAAATCCTGCCCTCCCAAAAGTTCAGTAACTTCTCATAAACATTTCTGTAGTACTTCTAAATTAATATAAATGTTTAGATATATACAATCCAAAGAAAAAGACAGCTTGCAAATTACTCTTGCAGAAAGTCCACAGCACTGCATACACTCCCCTAGAACCAGCATCATTCAAAAACACCAGAGATACAATCTCTGGTGTAGCACTTCAAGCATCCTCACATTTGAGTTTCTCCTAAGTAAGAACCTCAGGCAACAAGGGTACTTGTAGTGGGGAAAATGTGTCATATCTTTGAGTGAGCTACCTGAACATGGCATACAAACTTCACAGAGCATGAAAATAATCCTCACTTCTTAGTGTTGTACCCCCCTCTTCATATGCCAGTCTGTACTGACACTTTTGAAGAAGTCATTAAATAATCTTTAGTAGAAGGTGATAATTCATTGAAAGGCAATTTTCTAGCAGGTTGTCTCTGTATCTTCAGCCCAGGAAAAGTATAGTTGGATAGAAACTTCTCATGGAGCAGCAACTCTGAGCTGGATAAAAATGATTTGAAGAACAAATGCAAATGTTGTAAACACATTTCTGTTATAGCAAAACCTTCCCACCCCAGAAATACCAAAACCCACACCCACTCCTACATATACACCCCAGCACATACATCAGCCCGGATGCCAGATACATCCAGAAGGTATTGCATGTGTGATGCCAAATACACATTGCCCTGATAAGAGATGCACCTTGGTATTTTTAGAAGGCAAGAAAAGAGAAAAAAAAGTCTAAAAAGAGAGACAAAGAAAATCAAGGATAAGGAAATGAAAAATACCAGATCCTTTTGGTTTTGCATAATGCTGTGCTTTGTAGAATCAAACCTATTCTAGAAACACGTTATTTCTGCATGCCAGTCTTTACACTGGTGCTTTGAGTTTCTTTCAGGAGGATGTGAAATGCAATATTCTGAACTCAAATCATTGTGGCCAATCCAAAGTCCGCATAAAGATAGTTAAAAGGTTAAGTAGCAAACAATCCAGACTGATCCAGTTGTTATAGAATGTAATACACATTCTGCATAGAATATGTGCAATAATGCCAGTTTTATTTAGATTTTGCTAAATTTTCAGCATGACAGCATCCCTTTGCATCTTGACTTCATCATCCACTGAAAGTGCTGGTTTTTAGACTTGACCTTTTCCACCGTGTCTCTTTGAGGAGGATGACTGACTCCAGGCAGCTGATGAGTGTACAGAATAGGCGTTTTCTTGTTGGGTTTGTGTGGTTGACCTCTGCCCTGCCTGCTGATTCCTATAATACAGATCAGTGACCAGTGAAGCCAGAATGCTCCCTGCCTGTCTCTGTTATAGACACCTCAGTAAGGAACAGAAAAGAGGAAGAGGGCTGAGCTTGAAAGCCTTTACTTAATTGCTAGTAGAAAAAATGGGTAATAAGAATGACCTTGCACCTTATTTATTGACCAGATCTCTGTGAGGACAAAGTACTTGACTTGGTTCTGTGTCACTTGAAAGGCTGGCTCTGTGGCCCAAAGCTGATGAGTAGGCGTAATAATATAGGGTAATTAAATTTTGCACTTGCAGACACTTATATGTCAGGGAGGATTTCCCTCTCAAAAATAACAGGCTCTGTTTTCTTCATAATCACAGAATTTTAAGCTAAATTTGAAGCAGCAGAAATTTGGCATCTTCCACTTACCACAATAGCCCAAAATGCAGGAGGCTATGTATGAAAAGGCAGGAAGAGAGCTCACCAGCTACATAAGAATGAGGGACGAGACCTGCAGAGCAACCCAAATGGGCACAGGTGCTCAGGCTCCCTGGTTTTGTGGCCTTCAGTTTATTTACCTCTCCCTGTAGTACAGTAACTTTTAAATTGTAGTTAATTTTAATTTTTTATATATATATATATATATATATATATATGTATATTGATTATCCCAAATTGCCTTTCAGAGAAGACAAGAAGGCAATGGCTCCTGTCTTTCTCTTGTACTCTGCATGGATCAGCTTGTTACCCTGTCTTAGGTTTTCCCTGTGCTTTGCACACTGAAGCCAAATAGCACATGTGAAAACAGGAAGGGATCAGTTTGTAATCTGCTGCACAGGACATAAATGGATCTGCAGGCTGTGAGTATCCTTAACAGGATCAGCTGTGATATTTTGCTCAATATGATAATTTTTGATTTTTGTAATCAAAAATTAGGAAAATGTTTTGCTGAAAAATATTTGGTTGATGATAGTTTCTGAAGAGAGTGTCAGGTTGAAAATTAGAGGGACTATGTGTCTGTCTTGTTTTAATAAGAGAGCTCGAGCTGGGATCTCCTACCCACCTCACAACTCACGCTTTTAATAATTTTGTGAGAATCTTTAGAAACCTGTCCTGTGAGACCCAGCACTTGTTCCTTTACATGAGAACTGAGAGGATCTTGTTTACTCACATGCTCCTTCCCAGCCTGAGCTCTGGGGCAGACCCATGGCAAGGCCTCACTGGAGAAGAACCCATGCTAGCTGCAGCATTTCTCTAAGGGCAGCTCGCAGCAAGCATCAGTGGAGACTTGAGGCAAATCTTTGCAGTCAGACGTTTGGGTTTGATGGTGCATTTCTGCGTGGAAGCACAAGTACCTGTGTACCCCTGGAGATGACAGAGGATAAGACAGTCTAGAGTTGAATTCAGGTTTCCACCATGCAGGTGGACGGTGGAGATGGAGAAAGGATGGAGAAGGCCCATGTCCCCGGCACCGTGTGGCTGATGCCCAGCTGCTGGCCCTGTGCCACGTCGCTGGGCCCCAGCGCCTGGATGCTTTTCTGGCTGCTTCTCGCCGTCCCCCTTCTCCTGCCGGTGCCCAAGAGGCGGCTCCCTGTCCGTCTGCGGCGCAGGGAGCGCTGGCTGCCGCTCGTTAGAAGAATTCCCCCAAGTCAGACCTATGGTACGAGCCGTGTGAAGCGGAAGACAATTAGGGGCTTATTAGTGTCCTGGGGAGACGTGTAACTTGTGTTGCTGGGACTTACCAAAACAGCGAGAGTCTTACCGGCAAGCTCCAGCCGAGAAAAGACTGAGGGATTGTCTCACCTAATTACGGGGAATGGGCCTCTTTGTGTTTGTGATTCGGTACGGTTGTCCGATCGCTTTTCTCCGGCTGCTGGCTCAGGCCGAGCTGGAAGTGTGCTAATTAGAAGAGAAATGGACGTAGTGATCCTGTCAGCTCTCGTTACCGGCGTGCACAAAGCCGAATATTATTCTGAGGCAGTGTTTTGTGAGTGTCCCTCTTCCAGCTCTCATTAAGGGCAAGGTTGGTGGACGGAGAGGGGACTTGACCACATGGGTTGGCTAATGGAGCACAGTTACCGTTACTGTGCTAATTAACGGGCTCAGGAGGCAAATGTTTCTCCAACCAGCAGTCCCAGCAGCTGCACCTGGTGCTTCCAAAACCCAACCATCTCACTGGGCAAGCCAGGCAAGCACTGTGTGGAAGCGGAAAGGGGTTATGTATGATGCATCCATCAGCCATCCAAAAGTGCAGAACCAGTAAAATGGCCATCAGAGAGATGGAAAGGACATAGTGCTGCAGTAGCAGCAGGTAAAGCTCCAGCAGTCCCCTCTCCCCAGTTACCCTTCACATAGAGCACAATGTGTCAGCTTCTGCCCCTGGAAAGTGGGTAGCAAGGAGAGAGCTGAGTAATTGCCAGGACCTCCAGGTGACATAAAGAAAGAAATCTCCTGAGAGTTGTTACGATCATCACAGCTCTCAATATGGCCAGGAAGGGGAAAGCTGTAAAGATGAGAGGTGACATGGAGATGAATCAGACTATCCCTCTCTGTGTTGAAGATGGGATGCTTATGATCTGAGGTGAAAAAGCAAGATGTACATACATAACAGGATGATTGTTCTGCTCCAAAAGTCAGTTAGGCAACATTGAAATGATGCACAAAAGTTAATGTAGGTGAAGATGATGACCAAAGGACCAATAGAAAATGCTAAAACCAAAATGTGTGCTTTTGTGTCATTTGCTTTTGTGTCATTAGCCTGAAACTAATACAGTGAGAGTAAAGAGAGTGACAGCACATAGTGACCTACTACAGAGGGAGTAGAGAGAGACAGAGGACAAAGCAGGAACCAGAGCAGGTCTGTAGTGTCACAACAGTTGAGATGACCTCAGCAGAAGGGAAGAACGGTGTGTGCTGAGGAGACTCAACAGAAGTAAGTAGTTTTATTAACTCATCACACAGACTTTCATTTTAATACATAGGTGTTTTGTAAACAGAGTAACTTGCACAAGTTAATTGCTGGTTGATGTTTCTGAAGTTATGTGCATATATTAGTGATTAGGTCTGATTTGGATGTTATGATCATTCTAAAGGTCCTTTGTATCTTTGGGTTAAAGGTAGTAAAACATACAACCATGTCGTAAACCTTTTAATTTGCTTTCTCTCTTTTAACAATGTATTCATTGTTAAACTCAGGCATGTTTGGGTACTGTTTTCAGACATCCTTTGTCAAGGGTTAAAGTTGCAAGAAGTTCCCTCTTTAGTTTTGTAGTTTATTTTTCCCTGGTGGTGAAGCTGTTCCAGCAGGAGGGTTTGTGTCCTTCCAAGTCTCCAGCAACAGTCTCCTGTCATCTTGGATGGAGCTTGAACTCTGCCTTGTGCTTGCGCCTCCTTATTTTTTCTGTCTCCAATCGCTGTGAACCAAACAAGGATCCTATTGCCATAGCAGCATGTTCCCTGTGTCCAAGCTCTGTAGTCCTGCAGAGCTGTAAAAGCCTTTCCCTTTTAACTGGGGTTCATTTCCTACTGGCTGCTGTGATGGCTTGAATCTTAGGAGTCTTGATCTTAGAAGCCTGATCTCCAAAGAGGGCTTGAGAAGTATCTTCTCTGCAAAGAGGTTTATTCTAGAAGGAGGAGATGTATAATCCTCTTACTAAAACGCAGAGAGGAAAGGAGAAAAGCTTTATTGCTCCTGCCTTACCCCAGTGAGCTGGCAGCTTTTATGCTGCCTCATGAATAGAAAGAGGCAAAGGTCTGAGCACAAGCACTCTACCTGAGCTGAGGCTCTCTCCTGGGTGCTCAGGGAAACCCATGTCTGCACTGCTTTTCAGTATCACAACAGAACAGTTTCTGAAAAGGAAAAACACCTACCTGTTACACCATGTGGCCACTTCAGTCTTGGTCTAAAGGAGGAGTCACTGGCAGAAAACTAAAGACCAGCATACCCATCTCCATTTTTGTGCTCTGGAAGCTCAGAGTTGAGTGGCCTTCTTGTGTTAAGGTTGTGACACTTCCCATCTCAGGCCTTCCTCAAGAGATTGGGCTTTACTGGCAGACACCAGGAATAAGACACACTGCTGGTTTTGCCAATTTATCTCTGTTTCTTTGCCCAAGAAGTATTGGTATCCCTGCTTGTAGCATCTCTATCTGACTGGTCTGTCATCTTGCTGGATGGATAATATCATGTCAAATTTCTGACTTCCAAATGCAAATAAGGATCCACAGACCATAAAAAAATTGTTGGTTTTATGTCCTTGTGAGGATGGCATTCTGATAAAGAACATCCATCATACAGATTAGCACTCAAGAACCTAGTACTCAAGAACATTGTGAAGAGAGGTGAAAATATGCAGATGGAGGGAAAGGGTGCAATGACTTCTTGTGGCCTTCACCAAGACCTCGTGGCATTCACGTAACACATGGATGGTACCTGGCCCATGGGCTGGAGTGGTGCTCAGAGGACATCTCTTCAGCAGTTTGAGTGCTCAAGTCCACTACCAAAGTCCTTCAATGCATGGTGACCTCAGCAAGTATTGAAATTCTGTTGTGCTCTGCATCATGGAAACACAGAATTAGGTGAATGCTTCTGTCCTCAAGAGGTCATAAGAAGATGAAACAGTAAAAGGGTGGGAGAAGAAAAGGAGACGTCAGGATGTAAAGAGTCTTGTTAGAGGTCATCCAGCACAGTTCAAACCCTGTAACTTCTCAGCCACAGTCGAGTGGCCCTTGCACAGCTTCCCATCTGCTTTGTTGTTTCACTAAATAGATGTGGGGTTTAAAGTAAATAAATAAATTTTAAAAAATGCAAATGCCTAAGCAACCAACAGGTGTAAGAAATTTAAATAACAATAAATTACAGTCCAATACCAGACATTTTAATTTTTTTTCAAGACCTGTAAGAACTATTCTATGAATTTAATTTTGAGTGACTTTATGCAGTGTTAAAGATTTGAGAATTTAAAAACAGAACTCTAGAAATGAAGGTTTCTCACAGCACTGTTAACTGCCACAGTGTACACGGTGTACACACATATTTAGGAGAAAGCTATGAGCATTACAGAGACCATACAAACAATCATAACATCTTCTCTGATGTAGAACACTTACTCTGACTTTACTGAGCCTTTTACACTTGGGCACAGAGGGTGTAATTGCTACTTTGCAGATTTCATGGAATTCCACACTTGCTTAGTCCAAATGTTTGCTGACAAACTAAGGCAGGAAAAATGTAATTTTCCTAATTTTACCATGTTGAAAATCTTGCTATTGCTCTGATGATCTTTTGATCCGATCCTCCCTTCACACAAAACATTATTAAAATGATCACTGCTGATCTCTAGGGAGCATAAAACTATTTCCTCTAACAAAAGAGAGATAATTTTTCTCATTCACTTCAATAATTTGGAGAGGGAGGAATTTGCTACAATAGATATTAGTGTACCCCATTTGTGTATGCATCTGGGTAAGGCTTACAGGAATTTTACTAGCAAGTATCAAAATATTTATTAGCAAGTTTTTTTGGTGGGAGAGAACTGTGGAAATAAAGTGATATAGAAGACTGAAAGAAAAATACAGGCAAGTGAGAAGAATTAGGGACTTAGAAATAGGTACTTAAAGGGCAGGAGACCAAGACAAGTAAAAAAGTATATTTTGAAAGACAGCAGGGTCGGGCAGGAGGTTGGAGCAAATGCAAAGGAATGAAGGAAGCAGACTGTTATAAATTCAGTATAAGAAGAAGAATAGTGAAAAAAATCAAAACACAAGGGAAGAAAATAGGAAGAGGTGGTGGTTTACAGCAAGAAGGAGGTCAGAGAAAAGCAGAAGGTTCATGAACAGTGGCACCAGCCAAGGAAGTGTGGATGTGTCCCTCAAGACTGCATCATGTGTGGATTCTCTGGTGCCACCATAGCTGGTGAAGTGGTATGCTCATACTTCAGCAAAGGCAGTCACTGGATTTCTTTCTTAGCCAATTAATGTAATAAAATGTACAGAAATGCATTTTCTACCTGGAATGTTGTCTGAAATTAGCCTACAGGTTCAAAAGTCATTGGGACACCCATGTACACCTGTGGATGGATGCTAAGATTAGATGATTAATAGCTGAAATTGCAAATGGACAGAGAGAGAGATAGAGAATGGGAAAACATTAGGAAAATGGGGATTTATGCCTGCTGTTAATGCATTTAATTTGCTTTACTGCCATTTCCTTTCCTGTTTTTACAATTTCTAAAAAATTAACAAGGATCTGTTTAAAGCCCTCCTCCCAAATCAGGCTGACTTCACTGTATCCACACTGGTTGTTTCTGGGGAGAAAAATCTCTTAAAGCCATTTTGTCTCCAGCATCAGACAAAAGGTTCCAGGAGCTGCCCGACCAGCTACACCATCAAAACCTGCCTGGGACCTCACTGAAAGCATATATGGGACAAAGATACTGCCAGAGCCTTCTGGTTTTTCCATACTGGGGTGAATTGCAGCTCTATTACTCAAACACTTTGGCTGTTTTTCTGCTGTGCTACACAGCAAATGCTTATCTCATAGGTTCCTGCTGCAGTTATTCTCATCTGGTGTTTTCTAGGGACCTCCTTGTGACTGTATACTGTGGTTTGGACAATACTTGTATTTTTATTGGCATGCCATTTTATTTTCAGCTACTCTATCCCTCTTGTCCTGCCATATTTCAGTCTCTTAACAAAATTTCCTGATTTTCAGGCAGAAGGTGTCATGTCAAGAGGTGTTAAATAGGACAGAGCTGACTGCTGACCTCGGGGAGGGAGATCTCTCCCTCTAGCACAATACCTTTTAATGCATCATTATCCTTTATTTGTGGGTCTCCAGCCAATTTTTCATTCCATCTAGTGGGGTAGCCAAACCCATTTGCATTAATTTTGAGTAGGATTTATGTATCAAGTCTTTACTAAAATCTAAATGTATCAAATCCATTGTGTTCCCATCATCCACTAATTTTGTAATTCTATTTAAAAAGCAATCAGGTTTCTCCAGCACAATTTAGTCTTTAGAAATCCCTAGTACAAATGTTTGTTTTCTTATCTCTGGTTAGCATTTTTTTTTGTCATTTTTTTAAACTCTGTTATTTTACTAGCTATAGAAATTCCTAGGAACTCCAAATTTACTTATTTTTTGTTTTGTTTTAATGATCAAGAACACAATTCCTTTTCCCTAGGCAGCGTCCTAGTTTTTGTAACTTAACAAAATTATTGTCCATGACAAAAAAGTAACATTTGTCATTCTCCTTGCAGCAAGTGGATAGATGTCTCTTTTGTCCTGAACACTTGAGTGTACAGGCAGGGTGTTATACAGCTGATGAGCCAAATGTGCCATCAGTGAAACAAACATGTGGAAATCGTTGACTTCTTAAGTGAATCCAGTCAGGCTTTTTGCCTGATAATATCCATTCTGGTCAATTGTTATTGCCTACTGAAGAAGTATCAGGAGGGCATTTGTACATGATTTTATTATAATGTTCATAAAAGTCTTAAACTAAGATGAAATAAAAAGAGCAGCCAAATAAGCTACATCCATATTTGTATACATACGTAAGCTATAAGTATTATTGAGGGAAGCTAACAAAAAGAACACCATATTACCGGAACAGTAAATTAATTTTGTCTCAGCCCTGGATTGAAGACTGGTCATCAAAATAATGCCTCAATAGTCAGCCTCTATAAATTCTGAGAAGCTGTCCTACCACACTGGTCATAAATCCCAGCTTGGAGCTATACCAAGTAAACAGTTTGTACTTTTAAGGGCTGAGTATCTGATGTCTTTTACATCTAGCACTTGCACAACTTCAAAATACCTTTAGTTAGCAGAAGGTATGGATAGATGCTCAGAATCAGCTGTCACTGTGCTCTTTCCTCAGAGTCACTTCTCCAGATCTGCAGGAGGTACTGTCAGTGCCTTAGTCAGAAGTCAGGGACAAACTTTTTGCTGCTTGTGCCTGACTGGTGCTGTTGGAGGGCAGCTCATCCAATACCCCCATGCCAGTCCCACGTTTGCCAAAGCACCCTCTTCACTCTGCACTTTTGGTCCTTACTTGAAGGTACAGAGAGAGGGATTCTAGAAAGAAGGAACTTGGTCTCTTACTCTTTTCAAGGTGACCAACAGCTCTGGGGCACTCCAGGAGACTAATACTCCTGGAGACTTGCTGATCTAAAAAGAGAAAGGTTTCCTTCTCTTTCATCCTTGTGGTTCACAATGCCTTGCAGCATCTTCAAACAAATTAGATATAAGATCTCCCTTGTGACTCTTCAGTTTAATTCAAACAAGTTTGCAACAGATCAGCACTGCTGTCCATGAACATAGTGTAAGCTAAATGTTCAAAAATATTCTTTATTTTCTACAGCATGGAAACTGATGCTTTTGGTTCTCTCACCTCAAGATGTTAAAATGCAGGACATGTAAGGTGCTTTGTTTTTATTTGGGTCGGTCAAATATCTTCAAAAGTTCCAACATTTAATGGAAAATTTAATATAAAATTCCTACAGAAATAATGGGAACAATACTAACACAAAGGTCAGGCATTCAACATTATTCATCAGTGAAATAAAAATACATTTGGGCTAGTGATAACTTTCACAATTTTTATTCCATCTGCTAACCTAAAATGAAATAAATGTTCTTATTTTTCTTGCAAACAAGATCATTACAGTAAACCTCTTACTCCTGAGCAAGGCAGTCGACCAGGCATCTTCTCTTCTGAAATCAGATACTGATAGAGAATAGTTACTTATCAGCTCTTTAAGGTGACAGATGTTTGAAATTATATAAAAAGTCTGTGCACCTGTGTACACTCTTCTGCTAACTGGCTTCTCAGGCACATGAAGTTAAGTATGTGGATCAGAAATTTGTGCATCATGTACTGCATTTGGGTAGGAACTGTAGAACTTTGATCCAGAGATCTCATTTAAGCTTAAAATACAAGCTGGTTTTCAGGTAATTGAGAGCTATGTCACTTACATAGGCAGCACCAAAAAAATAACTTTCTTTGAACTTCAGAACTCGAAGTAGACCTGCTTGGGCTATGGATATTTCTTCATTTCTGAAACTGTTTAGCAAGATCTTGACCTAAAATTCAGCCTTCTAATTGCTTTGGGAGAGTTGTCATCCAGCCTTGCAGAGAAGGTGCCAATATACAGATGTACAAACATGGGCATATACATAGTAGTTATGACATGGATTTTATAGCAACATTTCACCAAACTTCTGTTGTTTGCATCATAATTTTGAGCTACTTCACACAGGCTCTGTGTATGTGGAAAAAAAACTGTTTCTGGAGCCAGACTCCATGGAAAGAGCTTATTTTTGGTGGCCACTCCCTCCATATGTTACAGAAGAAATTCTTAGGTAGAAAAAACAGCTGGAAATATTTCAGAAAAATCAGGGCTAAGAAGCTCTCCCTCCAGTCATTTTTACTCCTCAGGTTCAGAGCAGCCCTCTCAGCCTGTTGTATTATCTCTTGCTGCAGAGGTACCCAAATTAAATGGAGACATTGGAGAAACAGCAGGTCACTCTTTTAGAAGTCACTGATTACAAATGGTGGTGTGGACAGGTTCAGACACAGCTTCAGTTGCAAGTGCAGTTAAGAGACTTTGTGACTGCACATGTGGTGCAGGGATGTTAGTGCTGGAAACTGCTTGGATCTGCCAGATCTGAGAAGAACAGATGTAGTGAAGAAAATCTTAGTATTTTACATCTAACACTCTTCCTCCCTGAAATGGCCTGAGCTATGTCCAAAGAGGGAAGCAACAGGAAGGCTATCACAGAAGGAACAAGCTGTGTTGCCATCCGAGCACAGTTGTCATCCAGTGACACAAAGGACTGCTTCAGCATCATGTGCTGGCCCAGGTGTCAGCATCCTTGCTACTGCTCAGGTAATCATCTTCTACAAGACTCCAACCTGCTGGAAGTCCAGATTGCTTTCCAATATGGTAGTCTTGCCTCCCTTGGACAAACAATTTGCTGAGACTTCCTCCCCTTTTTTGGATTCCCAAGAACAAGACAATTCCAAAGCCAAAACTTCTGAGATTAAAAGTAAATTAAATTCAAACAGGTTACCCTGTCATTGATCACAGCAATAGTTTCCATTCTGCTAACTTCTTTAGAAAGCTTATGTCGAGTACACGTAGGGATTACTTGCACTTTTACACTTGTAAAACAAACTACTGGTATTACACACTTTGCCATTTTTTTTTCCTCCAGCATCCACAGACTTAGTACAGAAAGGAGTTTCCCTAAATTTAATTGAATTCTGGATGTTCAAGTGACCTGTATTTAAATACCAATAGCTTGCTATATACCAATAGCCAGTCTCCATGGCTGAAATGACATCAGCCTAAGTCACAACATACTGTTACAGGACGGATTTCTCTGAGGAAACACCTCAAATAAATGATCCTATGCTATACTGATTCTTACATCAGTATGACAATCCCAGTGAGGCTACCTACCACTCCCTCAAAGATCGTATACGATGCTGCTTACCCAGAGCTTTAGAGCTGTGTAAAATTTCCTAACTAACTAACCCTCTAAGACTGGACTCAGCAATTTCTGTACAGACAGAAGGAGATCCTGACTCAGTTACCACAGAATCATGAATGTTGGAGAAGACCTCAAAGATTGAATCCAACCATAAAGGTAACTCTGACAGGTCTACCACCATATCCCTAAGCACCACACCTGTATGCTTTTGGAACACTTCCAGGGATGGTGAGCAGGACTTGTGGCTTCCAGATATTTTTTGGCAATTCAGGCAAACATTCAGTACCAAAAAGGAAGTTTTCTTAAAGCTTAGACCTCAGAAGAGTCATGGCCCCTATGAAACATTCCTTCTTCTAGAAGAGACTCAGCATGGCAGTGTGGCATTTGGTGGGTGAGGCTTTCTACAGCAAGAGAGAGCTCTAAAGGTTCATTGAGTTAAAACATGCAGAATGCACTTTTCCTATCTGGATCTACCTCAGACATCCTGTTAAATGGGGGCAACCACTTAATCTACCTCTGTCCTAGCACTCCGTCTGTAAGCTGACAACATTACACAAGCTCATAGAAAATGTATATGGTTAAATGTATCCTTGCTTATGAGATTCTTTCATCACTGTTGATGAATCTGTGTCAACACAGAAAAGAGGAAGAATTCATGAGGAGGTAGCTCAGTGCTATGTGTAATGCTTAATATTCCTGCACCAGTGTACAGTCTTTGTATTTACACTACAAGGCAACAGCCTTGTAATAGTCAAGATGAGAAATGGCCAAGGTTTAGCCAATTTCAACAATGGATTTAGAGAGAAAAAGAGGAAACTACCTGTCTGGGCTCCTCCCAATAACTCCTCTCCCATGTTCTAAATGATAAATGCCACTATAAAAGTTGTTGGGGTGATCTCCTCTCAAATGCAACTTAAATTATGAACACCTTCCCCTGAAAGAGACAGGCACGGGAAAGGTTCTAAGCAAGTGAGCAAAATTTATTTGTCACATGGATCCATTTGGCCTCTGTACCATGAATCATCACCCAGGCCGGGTGTGTTTAGGGTAGAAAGAAGGAACAACAAATGGGAGAAGGGCATTAAATAATAATTGCCATAGATACCAGCCAGCTTTACCCAACTCCATGAAATTTAAACAAGAGAGCTTGAAAATGAAACATCAGTACATTTCAAAGGGATAAAGGGCAGTGTACAAGTTAGCTGTGGAATGTAACAAGAGAATATCAAAGCAAGTTGTTTAGTCAGGTTTCTAAAAGCCACTGTCAGCAATATGCAAATGAGACACCTATATTTTTCATCCTCTCTGATCACGCCAAGAATGTGAGGATGGCATAGCACTTTCAGAGGAGCCAGAGGCAGAAATAAAGCTAAAATAAGGCAGAGGAATGATGCCAATGTGTGAAGGGAAGAGTCTGAGAAGGCTTCAGTCGCAATGCAGCTTCCTCTGGCTGAGGAGCCCCAGTGGTCAGGTCAAACTGATTTATGATGATTTTTTAGATTCTTCACTAGACTTCCATATGCTTACAGAAGAGTTGTCTGCAATTTTGCGAAGAGATCCATTCCTTCAATTTCTGTTATCCAAGCCTTCATTGCCCATAGCAATGCAAAATACCTTGGTATGAATGAAGCCTGTGTCTGCCCTACAGTCCAGCTGTTACTGTGCCCTGTAGTCATTCTGCTCACCAGCATGGCTTACTTCTCATTCCTCCTCTCAGCCACTTTCTGTATTGGCTTACCACTGAATCCTGATCCAAGCTTACTAACCAGGCATTACATCCATCATGTCTGGGGCGAGACTTCCTAAAGATGAGATGGAGTCTAAGGGTTGTGAGCCCTCCCACAGCAACAAGAAGCCACCACAAAATTTTGTGACCTTACAAGTACATTTCTCCAGCCACATTCTCTCTGACATAATTAGACAGTAGCCTTTTAAAAAGGCATCCTCTGCCCTTCTCCTCAGCATTGCCAGGAACATCCCAGATCTCTGAGCTGCCAGTCCTCCAGGAAAAGAGTAGCCATAAGGCCAGACCTCTGGCAGTCATCTTCAGGTAACCAGCCTTGTGCTTGTCAAAAATGAAGATGGTTTTATGGTCAAGGCCCAGGGTGTAGGGCTCGAAAAGCTGGATCCAGCTTAGATTTTCAAAGTAACCTTGGTTGTGTCAATTAGCCTCTCTCTATGCAGGGGTTCCGCCAGTTCTAGAAAGGTGAGATAAGGATACATTTGTAAATCCAGAGGACATGCTTGAATTCTCCCCTGAGAGAGATCAATAGCCTGTTAGGTAAAGAGCTCTCTTGCTGTCCTGTGATTTGCATGCAGTAAAGGGCAACTGAGAAAAGTTGTACTGAAAAAAGATACCCTTTTTTCAATCAGTAGTTGTATGATGTAAACATGAGGTGACTAATAATGTCTTGCAGTACAGCATGCACAAGTGCTTGCAGCCTGCTGGCAGCTGCTGTGGACTCCTGTTGGAGTGACAGACCTGTGGCATCCCTCCATCACTCCAGACACCCTGCTGGGGCCATGGGCATAGTGCGGGACTGCTGGCCCGCCTACAGGGAGCTGCAGCCTTGGGAGCCTTCATCCCATGCGCATCTCTCTGCCTGCATGCTCGGCTTCTTGTCCTCGAGCCCCCAGGCCATCACCAGCCTCCAAACTCCTCCTGCTTTATCACCGCAGGGAGCCCTCCTGCCCTGCAGCATCGCTCCCGCTGCGTCCCCTCTGGGGCTGGTGGCGCTCCCGGCGCTCTGTGGCCGCGGCCCCCAGCATCCCCTCTCCCGCCGGGCAGCCTCCCTGTCCCCACCCCGGGCCGCCAGGTGAGTGGGCAGCAAGCGGGCTCCGGAGGGGGGCTGCACATCACCTGACCCCCTCCAGCTGATTCCCTCAGACAGGACGTCAAGTTAATGAGCCCTCAGGCCTGTAATTAGCTGTCAATTACCTCAAATTAATCAACTCCTCGCCTAATTAAGCATAATCGGCAGGTGGGCAGAAAACGGGCCATTGTGCGGGAGCCATGAGAAAAGCATGGCTGGCAAACTTGTTTAGGATCAGCGGCGCATTCCCGGACGCCGCGCCACCGACACCCGGGCGCCCGCCCCGCTCGCGGGCGCCCCGGCCCCCGGGACCCCGGCCCCGGCCCCCGGGACCCCAGCCCCGGCCCCGGCCCCCGGGATCCCGGCCTGCCGCGATGGGGCAGCGCGGACGGGGCCCCGCCGGGCCCAGGGGCAGCGGCGCTGCCGGCGTGGGGCGGCCCCGCTGCTGCCTGGGGGCCCGGGCCTGCAAAGAGCCATGGCCTGGACTTAGGGGGGGGTGGGAGTTTCTTCCCGCGAAATATCCGCACCACCAAGCCTCAGTGCACCGCCTCGCCCTCCGAATCTTCTCTCCCCGGCTTGCCGTGCTTTCTGCGCTCGTACCCCCCGATGTCTCTCTGAGAAAGGGACTGAAACACACGCCCCGTTCCCTGACCCGGGCCCTCCTCGGTTCTGAGAGCACCAACTTAACGGCGTGGAGATATATCTGGGTGGGAAACAGGTTTCAACGGGTACTAATTGCTACTGTTATGTTTGCCCAATTATCCCATCATAAAAAAAACAAACAATATTTGAGATAGCAGCAATTTAATCGAATAGTTTAGAAAATATATAAATAAGGGATAAGTTGGTTCAAATAATAGCGCATAAGCAAAAGATAACCGCAGGGTACAGAGTGCAGGGATCATGGACCCGTGCCACCTCATGTACAAACTTGCCAAGTAAAAATTACCTTATATGCCATGTGTTAATACCATCTCCTCCTATTTTTGGTTCGTCATATTCCTATCTCTGCCTTCATTACCGCCTTTACCGCCATATGCCACCACTCAGTTTGGTGGTCGCACAAGTCTTTTGGGGTTCATCTGATGAAGATTTTCGTAGTCTTCCTCTGTGTCCTTTATTTCACCTTTGGGTTACACATGCGCACCAAACCAGTACAATGCAAGCCAAAACTAACATATCACTATATCTTAATATCAAGGCAATAAATCCCTTATAATTAGCATTTTCTGGGACCCAACCAGGTTTTTCTTCCTTTCTGCTCATTTTTAGCAACTTTATCTCTGGCTTCTTTCCTCCTGTCCTTGTGAGCATCTGCCGGGAAAGGGGGGGTTGGAGCCCCTCCTCTCCCTCTCTTCCTTTGGCATTACAACTTTTAACTGTTTTATTTATTCCCAAATATTAATTATGGTACCAATATTGATACTCTTTTAATTTTATCAGCACAAATCATACCTATTTACCACACTACCTATAAAAATGAGTCATACTGAATTGCTCTTTGTGTGGAATTAACACAATACAAGAAAGCCCCCATCCATCCTCCAGAGCTCTGTTTGGCGATGGGGAGACATTCCCTGCTGAGGCCAGAGAAGGAGCAGGGCTCCTGCCAGCTCTTGGATGTCACTGGAGCGCAGGACACAAACTGCTGTCCACCGTGCTGGGGCTGGATCCTGCACCCTGCCCACTAAATCCCAGTGAGCATCCGCTTTATCTGGAGGCAAACAGAGCATGATATCCTTCTAAGCTGCAGAGAAGAGTTGGGGAAAATGCAATTTCATCGTAAAAGTATTATACTCAATATTAAAGTGAAAGGTTTTGATTATGCCTAGAAAGGTTTTTTTTTTTGTTTTGGTTTTTGTTGTTGTTGTTTTTGTTTTTTTCTAAATTTATTTCTTGTTTGTGTGGGGTTTTTTTTTTCTTTTTTTCTTTTTTATGTAGCCCGATTATCACCCAGCGTGCTGGATTTACACTGCATTAGCGATTGTCAAGATTAGAGCAGAATCCCCAGATAACAAACAGGAACACAAGACGTCAATTTATGACATAATAGCAATAGTAATGCAACAATAATCATGGTCAAAAGAAGGATGCAGTGGAGGGCAAGTTGAATATCTCGGCTCTGAAGGGAGAAGCTCCCTGCATGGGAGTGGCTTTGATTAAAAAAATGATTATGTCCACAAATATAATTTTATACTTCTTTTTCCTGATAAGAGAGGGAAAACAACAGCCCAGCACAGGCTGGGCAAAGTTGGTGCATGAAACCACCAGCAATTATGGGGACAAGTTAGGGAGTGCAACCTTCCCCTTGGACCCTTCTAAGTGTCTGTGCAGGTCACAAAAACTTCCTAGACCTCCCAAAAGAAGGTGTACATAAAACTTTGCATTCCTGGGTCTGCAGCTATTTGGAACACAGGCCCCAAGAGGAGAGGCTGCAGGCAGCCCCTGCCCTGCAAAGGGTGTCATCGGCTGGTGTGAGAGAGGCTGCGCAGTTCCCCTGCCGTGCTGGGGAACAAGTGGGATCCTGGCAGCTGGCCTGACCCCGAGGGATTGGAGACCCTCACCTCCCCAGCTCACACGGTGGCTCACGCTGCAGCCGGGCCCAAGAAGCCCCTTTTTATTTCCTGCCTGCCCTGGTGTCAGCCAAGCACTTATTACTGCAGCAGGAGCCTCTGCACACATAATGCAAGAGCCATGAGATGCTGGGGACTCCGTGTCCCCTCTGTCCCCTTGTCAAGGCCACTGTTTCCCAGAGCTTCTCCTGCACCTGCCATCTCAGGGTGATCACTAGATCCTTCTGGGGAAAAACCTCTTTTATTTGGGAATCAGGAACTCCAATATCCTCACTTTCCTCATTTATGAGCATTGTTTTTCCAGACCCTTTTCTCCATCATGTATCTTCCTTTGGCTGAAACATTGATTCTCCTCTTTGGGGTCCATGAGCACACTCACGAGGACCAGGCTGGAAGGGATGCACTTCATGATGGTGTCAGGGATGGTGACATGAGCTGCAGGCAAACAGCACTCTCCAGCAGTTCCCTGCTTATTTGCCAGCATGCTGCACACTGGTTTCACCTGCTCATTCCCATTTAGAGCTGGAACACTCAAATTACTTACATCAAGGCTGACTACCCACTTCTACTATTAGCAGCCTTTTTAATCACTCATAACACTTTTGGTTGGGGAGTGTGAAGATCTTCAGATCTAATCTCTATCCAAGGAAGCAGTAGTTGCTTTGACTGCGCTGTGTTTGAGCAAAAATAGCCCAGGGATTTATGACTTTAGGTGCCCAAGCCAGAGAATCCTTATCCCATTCTAAACCAAAATTCTATCTTCATGGAAATTAAAGAAAAAAACCCAAAACAACAGAGAAACAGACAGTAGAATTCTGTTAGGACTAAAATGATGAAACAACTTTCAGTGATCCATTGAAAATCCATTGCCAGAAGGGCTGAGTTGTGAAAGGTTAAGAAATGGCACTGAGAGAGGCAGTTACTGCTGCTGGGGTGCTGTTGCTGCTGCCTGAAAACCTCCTTGCCGAAGGGACTGCATGGCGAGCGAGTGTGCCAGGCACTGTACAGCTGAATGCTGCCCCACGGGGAAGCCAGGGGCTTGACTGGGACTGCACATGGCCACCTCTTACAGGAGCACACCTGGAGCCTGGCTGCAGAGCCACCTCTTGGAGAGGAAGAGGAGGGGTACAGGGGCAGGGGCAGAGCTGATCAGAGGAGTCCAGCAGCTATTCAAGTTCCAGTTGGAAAAAGATATCTATTCCTATCTCTGACACTGTTTGAACTTGACTGGCCACTCAGCTCTATCAGACTATGCTGTCCTGCAGGTAGTGCCCCAGCTGGGAAAATGCTCTCGTCTTCTTTGGCACTGTCATAACAAACAGCAAAAAAAGCTGGGTAAGCAGTGAACTGTTCCATTCTCTGAGTTTGAAAAAGCAAAAGCTATAACTATTTCATTAATTATTTTGGCCAATGAGTTGGAAACAACAGCAGGGAATTCACAATCACTCGCCTGTCATTCTGTCTGTACACAATACTGTTTGCAAGGATCATGGTCACCATCTCATTTACTTTGTGCAATGCCATAACACTGAGGCTGGCCATGTTTTGGTTTGGTCGTTCCTTGTTGCACTGCCTTGGCAAGCAACAGGAATAGTTTGAGGGGAAGGCACTGCAGCTCTAAGCAGTCATTTCTACAAAAGCCACGAGCTTCTCTGGACTTAACAGCTAAGTGGAGCGAGATGGACAGTGAGATCTTCCTGACCAATCCCTCTGTGCAGCTCTACTCCATAATTATAAAAACAAAGGATCCAGGTTAGAAAGTACTTACAGCATGCATAAGTGTTTTAAACATTGTGATTCTCCTGCATGTGTTCATTACAACACAATCTGCAGTCACAGATCTGTAGTGTTGCAGTCTCTTCCTGGCCATGCATGAAACCAACTTCAGTATCAGCTGGGCGACCACTGAAAACAGCAGCCACTCTCCAAGGCCAAGGGTCTTGGGCTAACCTTGAGCTGGCTGCCTTTCCTCAGCTCCTCCTTGCCCTGGGCCCCACGGAAAGGTACACAGCACCTGTCAACATCAGGATTTAAGAAAAGCATGAAGGAAAGTAATGAATTTCAGAATTCTGTGTCACACCTGGTGAACAGCCTCATCCTGGCACTGAGGGTATGTGCACGCGAACACATGCATGTCTACTTAACAAGGTGCAAGCCTGCTATGTACCTGGACAGGAATGCCAGGGTCTAGGAGCAGCTGTGCCCAAGCCAGGAGCCTTGAGGGTGACCAAGACAAGAGGCTGGCTGTGGAGATGCTCCGGCACAGCTCCATGCTGCCAGACAAGACAGTCAGCTACCAGGCAGAGCAAGCCACATCTGTCCCTGCTTGTCTGTGTAGACACACGCTGAATAACCATGGCTGCTTCCCAGAGCGAGTTTCTAGGCTTCATTATATTTTTACTTGTCTTGCAAGGGACAGAGCAAGCACTCTGATAAATGAAGAGAAAGAGCTGCTTGCTTTGCAGGAGATTTATGTGACAGTCTCTCTCTCTCTCAGCCCAAGAAATGCTGTGTGCTGTTCCTCACAGTTGTCATCCCTAGACAGCTGTAGACAGGGTGCACTGCGCTTGGGGATCCAGCAGATGAGGACGCTGTCACTGCCCTGCTCCAACCAGCAGCGTTCCCCAGCTGAGTCTGGATGCTACTGAAAAACACACTCTGCTGGTTTTGTTGCCAGTGTTGCTCCAGTGACCTGAGCTAGCCTTCACAACCCAGGCGGCTTCAGGAGACCCTTGTATGTGTTCAGGAGACCCTTTGTATCACTATCAATGCCTGTGAGCATGGATGCTGCACAATCCCTGCGTGTGTCAGTCCCTCAACCCGCTGTGAACGCTGAAAAAGCTGCAAGTGTTGGTAGGTTCATGATGCTGGATGGGGACAAACTGCTAAGGGGGCAGGGGGCACAGATGGCCCTGGGCCAGTGGCTGTGCACATGAAGGCAGCAGTGGGTCCAGGACATGCTGCCCAGTGTGCAGGGGCTGTGGTGGGCAGTGAGCAGGGACCATATGGAAGGTGCTGCCAAACAAGGCCGTTGAAGCAAAGGCTGCAAATGAGTTTAGCAGACAGACATTTTGAGGAGGGGGAGGCAGAGGGAGTGGAGGAGAGCAGGAGAAAGGGAGAGCTCAACACCACAACCAAGAGGGGCCTGCCAGGGCCACACAGTTCTGCAGGACAGTGCTCCATTTTCCCTCACTGCACACCTTTTCCCAGTGCCTTAACTTTAAGATCCCTCAAAGGAAAGAGGGGACCAAGGTGTTGTGGCCCCCTTCTTTGTTTTTAATTACTTCCCATTTTAATCTTGATTTGCATGTCGATCTCTCAGAACTGGGCCAGGGACTCTACAAAGCCCTCGTCAGCAACTCCCCCAATAATAAACAGGAAAAGGCTTAAGGGGCAAATCACTTGCATGTTAATGAGACTGTTTGCTGGAGTCAAGAGAGAAAACAGCAAACAAACAAATGGACTGAATTCCAGCGGCAGCTGTTTGCTCCTTAATCTCGGCTTGTCAGAGCTGCCCTTTGATGGGACACAATCTACACAAACGATTGTGCTAAATCTTCTAATCTACGTCCTCATTATTACATCCCTTCTTACGCATGTAAATCAGGGACAAACTCATTTTAATATTTAGATAGATTATGGAAGGGAAGGGGAGGGGATTGGAGGGGAAAGGAGCTGCTGGTGGTGTCTGCTCCTGCCGGTTAGGAGGGGTGTTAATAAGGAGCACAGGGCAGGGAACTGTCTGCACAGAGCCCAGGGCAGCAGTAGGAGGAGGAGCACCTGTTGTCAAGGCAAAATGGGGAGTATAGAGGGCCAAGGACACCGACACTGGGATTCTGCAGAAGACATGGGCATGGGGCAACATTGGCAAGGGGATGTGACAGGGCACTGAGGAGGACCCCACCCTGGCATTCCCCAGACCCTCTACCCATGCACTCAGCCCCTGGCTTTGTCGAGGTGGGAAGCTGGAGGAAGGTTTGGTGTTGTACATGGGGGCTTAGTGGTGGCACACTGAGAGGTGACAGGGCCCCGGTGTGGGGGCACACCAGGGCTGTGGCATTATCCCTGGGTACCTTGCAGTGCAGGGCCTCCTTACAGCACAGCACTGTTGTCTCCCACCCCTCCTCAACCTGCCCTCACTGTTAGTGAGGACCAGATGAACCACTAGGCTGGAGAAGCAGACTAACACCTCACTGCAGAATTCAAGGATGCAGCCTCACTGCCTCCACATAAATGTCATTATTAGAGCTGTGGTTATGATATTAAATAATGCTCAAAATAATTGCTGTTACACAAGTACAGTTGTGGGAAAAGGAGCTCTCCTGCATTTCCCTGCCTCTGGCATCTCCTAATCCAATTGTCAATCTACAACCTGCCCCTTAACCTTCTTCTTCAACTGCAGCAAACTCATGATACACCAGCCTTATTTCTCTGAGCCCATATCCTCCTCTGCTCCAGGAGGGGCTGTCATATCATAAAATAGGGAAAAAAATTAAAACAACCTGGTTAGTTCACAAATTTGCCATTGACCTCGCACCTGTGAAGGAAGGGTGCAGAAGATAAGCAATAGCTTAGTGTACAAAAGGCGAGTACAGAAGAACAGCAGAGGCAAGCTGGAATATAATCAAAAAGGCCAAACATAAAATAAGTTTGTAAGTAGCAGGATAATCAAAGGGAACAAGAAATCATTCTGTAAATTCATTAGTAGCAAGAGGAAACTAAGCAAAATATTGGATCTCTGCTCAACAGGGAGTGAAAATTATTGACAGAGGATAATATTAGAGAAACTAATAACAGTGATAAAGAAGTAAAATCTTGGCATAGAATAAGAAAAGTGTATGGGAGAGGTAATGTTATTGAGTTAGGTGCATTCAGATTTATTTGGCATAACGAGCTTCATTGAAGGTGCTTAGAAATTTGGCTACAGCAGTCTCAGAGTCAGTAGTGGCTTTCTTCCAGAACCTGCTGAGATGTAGTGGAGTACAGGAAAATCACAGGCATTGCTCTTACAGAAGTGAAGGAAAGGGTGATGGGTAATTATAGACCAATCAGCTTAATTCCCTTTCCCATTAAAATTCTGGAATAAATTACCTAGTTTTCTCTAAATATCAAAGGCTAAAATGAGACAATTGTTTTCAGTGTGAATTTGTCAAGGATCAATCTCTTTCAGTCAATCTAATTTCTTGCTGCAGCAAGGCAACAGGTCTTGTAGATAAAGAATGAACAGAAGAAGTTGAGTATCTTTACTTCCATTAGCTGCATTTCAAAAGCTATCCTTGTGAGTAAACTAGGGAAATATAAATTAGCAGAAACTAACATTAGATAGTTGAAAAATTAGTTGAAAATCAGTGCTCAGCGAATAGTCCTCAGTGGTTTACTATCAAAATAAAGGATGCATTGAGCACAGCTTCAATGAAGATCTGCTCTGAGTCTGGTTCTGCTCACTGGATGAATTAACAACATGGGTGACAAAAGGGGAAGTGGGCACATCAGGAAGACACAACCTGGAAGGCACTTTAAGTACACTGAAGGACAGACTTAGCATTCAAAATCATCTTGGCAATTTCGGAAAGTAGTTGAAAAAACGTAGATGCAAATCAGTAAGAAACCATGCAAAGAATTTCAGTGATGCAGAAAGAATGAAATGCATAAACAGGGGTTGGAAAACAACTTGTTATGCAGCAATTCTTCCAAAAAAGCAGTAGGGGTTAGAAGGGATTACAAGCACTGTCAAAAATACTATGGTGTTGCAAACCTCCTACTGTAAAGAATGGATAAGACTACAACTGCCAAGACCTCTGGAAATTACCTTTCCTTGTATTCAGCATTGGTGAGACCTGAGTTTTGGAATTGGAGTTTCTGTTGAGCCCAGTTTTGGAATTGACTTTGTAAGTGGACTCATCGGAGAGTGCCTAATGGAAGGCGGTAAGAATGATCACAGATCCGACATGCGTCCTGCAAAGTAAAACCTGAAAGAAGGGGTGCTGTGTAACTTGAAGAGGGAAGACAGAGAGAGGATAAAAGAAAATCTCCAGGCATGAAAGCTGTATAGGAAGAAGGAAAAAAGCTGCCCTCTGTGCCCATGGCACAGGAAATTGTACCAGGAATGGTCTGTGTTAGACACTAGGAGCAAAATTAAGAAAAATTAAGCAGGGGGAGCAAAACAGACTGCAAGGGAGACACTAGAAGAGATTACTTAGATGCTTGTCCCTCTGTCAGGAACAAGATGGATATAACTGGTCATGGCACAGGGCAGAAGGGACAAAGAGACAGCTTCTCTGGGTTCCCACTAGTCCTAGTTTTCTAGCAGTCCATCCCCTGTTTTGGCATCCACCATCTAACCTTCAGCAGTGTTTGAGATGCAAGTACACAGACGGCAATGAGGCATAAGGAAGTGACACAGGTTCACTGAACACACCACTGCTCTCCTTTACCCACGTCCCACTGTATTCTTACTAATCAGGAACGACGACAGGACGGAGACCTGAAAAATTATGGAAACCCCAGAGCTGACTGGACTCTGGAGATGGACAAAGTACTGGCCCTTACCATCTTCTGGGGTGTGGCTAAAGGGAAGGGGCAGGGATGTGCCACCCAGATCACTGCCATGTGAGCCCATGATTGATTGAGCATTGCTGTGAGAGTTAAAAGAGTGGTGTGAGCATCTGCTTCCCTGTCACCACCAGATAACCAACGTGACTGCTAGTCCCGCTCCTCCCTGCTAGGAAAACTAAATCAAGTGATGCCTTGAAGACTTAAAATAAACTGTCTATAGACCTTAATAGAAATATCTATTTCTGCAGCATTTCTATTGGGAAATCTAGCAAGGTTGTAAATGTATGAGGTTGGCATGAGTATCCACCACAAGTAATGGAATTTCAAGTAAAGGTTGGAAAATTTTCCTTCCCCCTTTCTATCCCAGCTATTTTCAGTCTGTATGACTGTCGTTCATCACCTTCTTTCCTTCAACCCATGGATTCTTAATAATAGAATAGAAATAAAGGTCCATTTATGTTGGAAACAACCTTTAATATCAATGAGTCCAACCATTTACCCAGCACTGAACCATGCCCCTAAAACTCACATCTATAAATAAATGTCTTATAAATACTTCCAGGGCTATACTCAACCACTTCCCCGGGCAGCCTGTTCCAGTGCTTGGCAGCCCTTTCTATGAATAATTTTTTTCTAATATTCAATCTAAATCTCCCCTGGCACAACCTGAGACCATTTCCCCTTGTCCTATTCCTTGTTACTTGGTAGAAGAGACTGAACATCACCTGGCTTCAACATCCTTTCGAGTAGTTGTAGAGAAATAAGTTCCCTCCTGAGCTCCTTTTGCCCCAGGCTAAACAACCCAAATTCCCTCAGGTGCTCCTCACAGGACTTGTGCTCCAGACCCCTCACCAGCTCTGTTGCCCTTCTCTGGACATGCTCCATCACCTCAATGGCCTTCTTGTAGTGAGGAGCCCAGAACTGAATACAAGATCCAAGGTGTGACCTTGAATCACTCCCAAGAACAGCGCACAATCACTGCCCTGGTCCTGCTGGACATGCTGTTTCTGACACAACCCAGGATGCTTGTACCACACACTTGTATCACACTTGATGCTCCACACACCCTTGTCTGTCTGAGGAGCACAAACCTTTTCATTTGAGATGAGGGACAGACCATGAGAGGATAATGGTTCCTTGGCCAGATGGGCCTTGGACTTATATCCACTATATGTGGGATTAAAGGTGGACACATTCTCAGCATCCATCTTTGAGTCAATACAAGCAGCTCACTGTTGTGTTTTAGACATCATGCTGATTCTCAGGTTGCATTGTCTGCCAAGCCAGGATATTAGCTCTGGTCTTCAAAGCTCCCCCAGAGTCAAATGATGTCTGAGTCTGCATTTTCATCACAGCCCACCTGCTCATTTGGGAAAACACAGTGGCCTAAGTTCATGATGAAGTGAGGGAAACTGGAGATGAAATTGAGATAAATGTCAATGAGGTTTGGCTACTGAATAATTTTGGCAAGGAAATACACTACCTCTGGATATATTTAGGACATAAAACCGTGCTCCCTTTCTTATGAAGCCTTTTCACCATAACAGAAAAGAGGGGTTAATATTATAAAATATTATTAAAACAAAGAAGCAAATGCAATAGTTCCTTCTTAACAGACTATATAAACAATTACCAAACTAGTTTAATAGTCCTTAGGAAAACTGGTTTGAAACCCTACGACATGTAGAAGCCCCCAGTATGCTTAAGGGAAGGCAGCATTAGAAAAGACACAGAGCATGCAGAAGATTGCAGGAAAACCCGTCAAAGAGGTTGGGATGGTACATTATGCAGGAATTTCCTGCCTTCACTGGGATTTATATGAGCCAAGCAGGCAGGATGTAAGGAGTCAGCAGCATTGCACAGCTCCTGTGTCTTGCAGTGGTGGCTACTACCTGTAAGAGGGCAAATGTGTGAGAGTGAAGACCTCTAATCTATTAAATGTTCCCTGTGACAGGGCTCCCATAGTCCTACCAGTTACTCTGGGGAAATGGCTACAGTTTAACATCATCCATTCCCCCTCAATGCTCACCTTTATCCTCTGCATAGGTGACCTCTGATCTGCCTTTCACTTAGTGACTAGTACTCCTCTCCCTGGTGCTAGCCCAAATGTTAGTCTTTCTCATCAGATTCTGTACCTTTCTCGTAGCTGAGGGATTCCTAGTTCTCTCTCTTCAGTTATCACTTAAGTCAGGCACATCTCTGCCTAGCTCACAGACCAAAACCACAAGTTCCCAGGCATTACCTTTTCTCTTTTCTATGCTCTGTTCCATTTATTAGTATTTCCCTAAAAAAACAAAATTGCACAACTCCATAGAAAATTTGAGTTTTAATATTGGAGAAATACAACATTAATAGGCTGCTCCACAATGTCATGTTTCTGAATATGGAGTTGTTTCCATCCTTTTAAGAGCTTTGTCATATTGCAAAAGTACATTGCAATCATACCAAACTATCATGCCCAGCTGCTCTCATTGTCCTACTGTCAGTCTCTGAGGCACATTTTTTGCCTCTGGGATTTTTCCCTTTAAACAGGTTGCTGAATTGACTCCCACCTATGTTCTCCATGCTGCAGCACTCTGGTTTTCTTCTCCTCATGGGCATACATTCTCCCAACTCAGTATCCTGCAAATGGCATTAATACACCCCTCGGTCACCTTTCTTTGTTGGTTATGAAGACTTGAAGAAGGGCTGATTTAAACCCTCCTTGCTGAGAACTTTTGTCCCAACTTTATGGCTGTACTCAGTCATATGGCTACATTCTCATTATCACTGATAACTCCTATCTGAAAAATTCACAGTAATTCTTCCAGTGGCAATTTCACATTTTGCTAATTAGAGCTTCAAGAATCGACCTGAAAAGGGAAATTTTTAATCAACAAAAAAAACCCCTGCAGAGCTGAACAAAGCCCAGTGCATTTCTGACACTGGGCAAGAAGGTCACTTGAACCACTTTAATTTCATTTGCATTGTATTCTTAGCAATTCGACCTGAATTTATTTTGACATACAAATCTTGTGAGTAGTCTTCCCACACACTGAATGCATCTTTGGTGTTCCCTTCCTTCAACAGTTCCATAATACTATACTAAGACAATTCAGTATGCACAGCAAAATTCCTCTGGTTATGACAGAGTGATTGAAATTAGATTTTTGCTGTACCAATTGAGTTTAGCATTCTTTCCCCCTTTGGAAGAGAAATTTATCCATCATGCTTCTTTCTTCAGCACCTAGGTCGGTGGCATCCAAATGCTGAAGAAAAGTAATATAACCACAGCCCAGAACAAGAACTTCATTTTGATCTTCCCTCGTTGAGGCAGAGGAATATGCAGTTGTGCTGTTCCCTACTACAAAAGCAGAGAAGTATCTCTCCTCCCTTACAGTGGGATCCATCTTGCTTAACTTTAGATGCCCCCACCTGAGCTAGTCCTGGGCCACTTCTCTAGTCAGTATCTATCTCATCAATAAAATCAGTGAAGATGCAATTCCCCTAATCCAGTTTATTTTACCTGTATCAAGGTAAGATAAACCATGTCCTAGGCTCTACTGAGCCTATTGGTCAGAGTCCTCTGGCTACAATGGGAGTGTGCCCAAAGTAGACTCCCTACCCTGCAGGTATTCCTGCTGGCTCTGATGTATCTCACTGCCACATTGTGTTCTCTCTCTGGACAGTATTTGACTCCATTTCTGCATGTGCTCATTCTGACAGTGCCCATATAGATGACAATGAGCCAGAATCCTGGGGCTGTTCTTTCACATTGCTGCTGCCAGAATGCTTTAGTCCAGTTCCTCTGTGGTACTTGGTTACTACCTTTGATCGTGGAACCTCTCTTTGAACGGTCTACCTACAAAAGTTTTTCCTGATTCCAAAATTCAGGGAGAAGCAATGAAAGATTAGACCGTGTCTATCAAAGAGCAGGGAGGCATTTTTGAGGAGTAAGGAATAGGCTCCAGGGTTCCACTCAGGCCTGCACAAGGTGCTAGGCTTGGCAGCTAGCTGATGTTCTGAGTTGGAGCAGCTCCTTCACTGCTGCCTCCACCCTATGGTCAGGTCAGTGCAGCTCTGGGGTATCACACAGGAAATAATTAAGAGATCTGGGTTAGAAACAACCTCCCTGGGAGGCAAAGGGCACCTCCAGGTGCTGATCTGGCCACTGTTTTCAGCCTTCAGAGAAATGATGTTCAATACAGGTTGGTCCCTCAGGTAAAGTGAGACAGGTCAGGCTTGATGGCCTCTTGTATATATATAATATATATTATACCCAAATATTCCTAGCTTCCCACCTCACACCTGAGTCCTCCCAGGGAGCAAGGGCAGCTTTTGGAGAGTCCTCATTAGGTCACCAGCCTTGGGAGCTGAAATCTCCCCTCCCCCACCTTGGTACACAACTGTTCCTCATTTACATAAATTATCTCTATTCAATTATCTGTCCAGATGTCCGAATTGTGCCACCAATGATCTGTGAATGAATTAAAAATGGAATATAATTTAATAATAACTGATTAGAAGGAGATTAGTTGTTATATAAAAAGCAAAAACCAAGAGATAGCTAGTTGCCCTTAATCCGAGCCAATCCACAGTAATTATAGAAATACAGTCTCGCTTGCTCTCCTTCCCATTTCTCTTCTTCTCCCCCCACATTTTCTCTCTTTCTCCTTTTCCCTTTTCCCTCTGTCCTTTCTTTCCTCTCTCTCTCCCCCCTCTTTCTTTTTTGTTTCTTGGTCTCCATCCCTCCTGTGCCTTCTCTCCACTTTCTCCTCCTGATTATAACTACCTACGTCAACAGAGTCAAAGCCCCTCCGGCTGCTGAAACACCCGTGTAGCTGGGGATGTCCTGGCAGATCCAGCCAGCAATACCTTGCAGCTGCATTAACATCCTGTCTTTCAAGCCATGTTAATGATGGTGTCTTTATACTCTCACTTTTCTGTTAAACATTTCTGGAATCACTGCTTTTTCCCTTGGTTCATAAGGCAGGCTCTTTAAAGGTTTCCCTCTTCTTATCTTTTGGAGTCATGCAGAGCAATTTCTACGCTGTCCTGGATGTTTTAAAATCATAAGTAGCACAGAAGTTCTGCTCCTCCTCTTGCACCAGGAAGAACCAGCAGCAAGTCCCCGAGCCCCTATGGTGTCTCTTCTGAAAAAAAACACCCAGACTTTTGCAGGAAAGTTGCCATAGGGTTTTTTTCAGTGATATTTTCTCCTCTCCCAATCATACAGCCAGAGCCAGGCTGAGTGCCACACTTAGTAATAGAGGCAGAAAAAATTGGAGAGAAAAATACAGCACCTTGTTATCTGAATGCTCCATGGGGACCCCCTACCCTGTCTAGCAGAGCTCCCTCCATCCCTCCTAGCTGCCACCCACCTGTGTCAGCTGGGACTTCTGGTGCAAACCTCCACCACTCACTGTGATTTGCAATGGCATGAAGCTGAATAACTAAAAACTATTATTAGTTTCTTCCTCTTGTAAATAAGAACAAGAAAAAAATTAATTTGCTGATGTTAGTGGACAATTTATTTCAGGTAATTTCATAACATGATTTGGAAACTATCAGCCAGTAACAGCCTAAGTCAAATTTCCCCCCCTAGTTCAACATGGGGCTTTTCAGACAGGGACAGTGATGATTAGGGATATTGCTTACAGACACACTCTTACAAGAAAAATGGAGCTGAAAACAGATATACTCACTGTCACAGACTCACCTCCCTGTACTAAGACACCAGATATTTAAAATCTCCAATGTCTTGGCTTGCTATGTGAATGCAGTCTTTCTGAATTAAAAGCTCTGCTGTTCCTTCATACATCACCCTTAAGAGCAGTGCTCACAGCAGCACTATTTGCCTCTTCTAAGCACTAAGCCATCTGCTGCTGGTTGGCTCCACCAAGGTGGAGCAGAAATCAGAGAGACTGAAGGTCTGAGGCCCAGAGAACAAACCTACATGACGTAATACTACACAGATCATTTTGATGAGCTCACTAATGACACTGTATGGCAGTTGGTAGTTATTTTACCCTTTAATGCACCTTCCATTTCTTTAAAAGAGAAGGGTATTTGTAGACATAAAGGATGTAGTTAAAGTTACATGTACTTAAAGCTTCACCTAGAAGCAGCAAATGTTTCCCAAAATAAATTTTGAGAATGTTAGCATCAAAAAACCCCAACCATATCAAAAGCAGTAGAAAATAATTACTACAAAATGTGTAAAGGTTTGAATAGCCAGTCATTCAACCCCTTTCATTAGCACAAATGAAAATGTGAAGATTTACTTTGTCATTCCATTAATATGCAGTTTGAGTAAATAATCTTGTTTTTTCAAGAAACACCACCCTGGCCTTCAAAAATATTTATGAAGGTTTGTTCTGGTAAGCTAGGTTGTGTAAGTGCTGGAAGCACACAGTATTCTTCCCTGTTTAGTAGGTAACTCCAGAATGGACCACCAGTTCCAAAGGAAGATGATCAAGAGCTAGTTAAGGTAACATGTCTCATTTACAGGTCACTGCAAATAAAATTCTTCATAAACTGTAATGTATGTGTTGTTACAAATGTTACAATGCTGCCTTACATATCACTATATTTGTGCTTTTCATGAAGACCTCTAAGAATCAAGAAAGTACAAGAAAATTTCAACTTTTATCAAAAAGCACTGCTGGTGCAAAAGGTTTGACAACACCAGTTGGAGCCATTTTACTGCAGAAAAAAACTAAAAGAAGTTTAATACATTATTTAATGCCTTCTACAATTTTGAACCTAATATATTTATTTTTATGGACTTAATTCAAAAACTTTGGACTCCTGGGCTTTTGCAGTGAGCATTTTTATATTTTGATAATTAAAATGTTATCGCTCTGTGGCAAGAAGATGTGTTCAGCAGACTTTGAAGGATATTATTTACATATGATTTGGCTTTGATAGTCTTATTTTTTTGAGCAACATTTTACCCACAAGTAGTTCAATTGCCTTCTATGAGTAGTATTCAATATGATAATATGAGGAGAGGTAGAAAATCTCTTCCCTAGGTTAATGCAAGACAAGCCATAGTTACTGAAGGTAGATTAATGATTTCTGGTTTGAAAAAAGTGTTTTGTTCTGTTTTATACATCCATCACTAAAGCCCACATGAAAACATTTTGCATTTTGGTATTTCTGTTGCAGAAATTCAAAGTTAAAGGGATTACTGAAATGTTTCTTTATTGTTAATTTTCCCAGGTTTAGATTTATGTTAGAGGATGTGTCAACTGTAATAATGATCAAACCCTTTACACACGTTACCTTTTTATTCTCCCTCTTTTTGCATTGTTCTCTCAGGGTTTTGGCATTGGTTTTCTAGGGTTCATAATCCTCTAGAGTAGCCTTAGTTTGAAGTTGTTTTTCTTGATGATTGTTATAGGGATCTCCAGGAAAAGCATGTGCATTTACAACAAATCTAAGAACAAATTGTAATGTTTTGTTTAATTTTTTAGTCCAGGTTTTGTTAGAAGTCTGATAATAAAGAGCAGTGCCATGGCATGAGCAGAGGGACCAGGAGGATTGCAGTCCAGTCCTCCCATAACTTCACCAGATGACAGCGGGTTTAGCACACCAAAGCCAAGTGACTTCTGCAGACCACCCCATGTGCAGGACACCATCATTCTCCAGGTGATGCTCCTGCACGTCACCCTTGAGGGGCAGTGACACCACCCTGTGCCATTGGCTTTGCTCAGCCTCATCCCTGGGCAACAAGAACTGCTTTCTTGCTTTCTTTCCAGGGCCTGTAAACACCTTAGTTCAGTTCTGAGTGCTTCCTTATCTCTTAAACCTCTTCCCATCTAACAAACATGCATGGCTCATCTCCCTGGGCTCCACCTCTGCCACACAAACCAAACCCCTGGCAGCTGGCTGAGAGCCAGCTTTGCCTCTGTTGTGCCACGCAAAAGCAGCAGCAATGACAGAGGCTTCTCTCATCCCAGACTGTCAAAATGCTCTTTAAAGTCACCTAAGTTCAACTGTAAAGTGTCTGTGGAGTGATACTGTGGCATCTTCAGGAATCCACGCTGATCTGAAAGTGGGCTGCTCAGCTCCACACAGGGATGAAGGCAGAGATGTGTTGCTAAACAGGGGCTATTTCACAACAGAACAAGTCTTCCAACAAAATGGGATGCACATTGGAAGATATGCAAGGATGCAAGATTAGAAAGAGGCCCAGGAGTGTTCATAAACAATGGACTTTTCCCAAGCAACCCAGAGTTGGGATACATACGAGATATCCCAGCTGCTAATGCAGTCTCCAAGGAAACAAAGGGCTCATTTTCCCTCCTCGGTCCTTTGGTTCACCACGGGGGAAGCAAAGGGATGGTGGGACTCCAGTGGTTCAACTCAAAGCAGTGTAAGTGACACCTGCTGGCAGATGCCTGGGCAGCCAGAGCACAGCAGGGGTGGCATGGGCTCACCGCGGTCACACTGAGCCTCCACACAGCCCCACCTCATCGAGTCACAGAGTACCCTGAGCTGGAAGGGACCCACAAGGATCACCACAGTCCAGCTCCTGGCTTGGGAATGTCCCCTGTTAAATCCAACCAGGGTTGCCCAGATAGGGGAACCGTTTGACTCCATCCCTTCATCCTGATTCCCCATTACTGCACTCAGTGGTGGCTCCATGGATTTGTTTTAGACATTGCATGGCTCTAAGTGCCCTGCAGGTTATTAATTCATTAGGGCACACTGGGAGGCACTAGAAACTGTTGTTGCTGAAGACTTGGCACCTCCACTGTAGACATTTGGGACGATTTGTTTGGCTTAGCTCTTCTCTGGAGCAAGGACCCATTAGCAGCTGGAAGGTGTTGGAAGTGGGGGCTTGAACCACATCATCTTCCAATCGTGCTTCATCTGCAAGGACACCAGGCTGAGCCTCCTGCCACCCCTGTGAAACACAGAGCAGCAACTGAGGCAACCAGGACCTTTGCATCCAGAGAGCAACCTGGATCCAAAAACCACCCTGAACGTGGACAGACTCATTAGACCCCAAGTCTGACCTGAGCCAAGACTGCAAGGTTTGTCTGTGCTGGAGCATGTATTTTAGAAGTTCTAAGTGGGAAAGACCATTCCTCAGGTAAACAGTTTTAATGCTGGAATATTAGACATGGCTGTAAATCAGGTTCTGTCATACTGTGGGAAATTCTAGCATTTTGAAGTATTTCTCTCCATGGAGAATTAATGTAATTTTAAAATGCTGTTTTTGCAACTGATTTTTTTTTTTAACTAGTCTTACAGGTCATCAGGAAGAGCTGACAGCAAACAATATATACTGCAGTACACTGACACTGTGACTGACAATGGAGATAGTGATTCCTAGTTTATATTTTAAAATCATTAAGGTCATCTGCAATTTCGTGGCACATGAAATATTTCACACTTTTGGCAGCATGAAGATTCTGTGCTGTGTTATAACAAAAGGATTTTCCATTAATTTAGCATTTATTCAGTACTATGTAGCAAATGTACTTTACAGTTTGAAAATTAAAATGAAAATAGATTTAAACGATTTTTCATGCTATAATGTGATAGTAGTAGAATAATATAAAATGAAAATGCATAAATTAACATCAGAAAATATATTTCAGAACAATTTTGTAAAACAAACGGTTTCAAAATATATTGCTCTAGGGATTTCTGTAAGCAACTAGATATTTTTCTGTCAAAAGCCCAAACACTTTCATCCAAAGAAGTTTTTTTTCAACAAGAAGCTGTTTTTAAAATGTCTTGTCTACTCTACTAATTATCCTCACAGTGAAAAATTCAGGCCTTATATTAATACTTATATTTAATTAAATTAATTATGAATTAGTTAGCTTGACCTTCTAGTGCTAAATCTTGTTATGCTGCCTTTGTTAATAAATTAAAGAACCTTCCATCCTCTGAAAGTGTCTCTCCTAACTCATAGGTTGTTTATGAAGATCTTAACTGAATAATTTCCAGTTCTTTGGTGGTTTTTATTGAAAATGTAGACACCAGAAGTGGACACAGTATGAGTCTGTTATGGTCTTGAGATGCCAAGACCACCCTCATTCTGCTAGGTAGCATTTTCTTGCCAATAGATCCTGAAATGGCATAGCTGTGATAGAGCAGATTACGCCAAAAATCCATGCTTAGTTTTTGTTATCTGTCACATCTCCTCCATCCTCCTCAGAGCCACTGCTTCCCATGACAGCAGCCTGTGACCTTCATTTCCTGTTCTGAGATATACAGTCTTGCATTTGGCTATATTAAAATCACATATTGTTCAAATGAGCAGAGCCTGCCAAGCGATCCAGATTGCTCAGTATAACTGACCTACTCCCATCATTATTTATCACTCCACCAATTTTTATGTCAAGTTGAAATCATTACCTGCATTGATTTCGTATTTTCTTCTGAGTCACCACAAAGATATTGCATGGTATGGACCGAGAACTGATCTCTAGACAACACATCTTTGAAATTTATCTGGCAGTGGATGATTCCCTAGTGAATTTGTCAGAAGCACTAATTAGTCAGTTTTAATTCATTTAACACGTGTAATTCCGATTCCACCTCAAGCTAATTTTTTACCAAGAAAGTGACGGGGTGCCAAGTGAAGTGCTGGCCTGGCACCCAAACGCACGGTGACAGCGGCTGCCCCGCACCGCTCTGTTTCTCCCTCTCCCGTAAGCCAAGCCGCGCTCCAAATGACGTTCTCCACTGAGCACCCATCCTCCGCGATTACCGGGGTGGTGCCTTCGGGCACTCCGCGCCCCGCCGTGCCGAGCGGCCCCCGGCGCTGCTGCTGCGGGGCTGCCCCGGGGAAAGCGGAGCCCGGCTGCGGGGTGCCCCGAGGAAAGCGGAGCCCGGCTGCGGGGCTGCCCCGGGGAAAGCGGAGCCCGGCTGCGGGGCTGCCCCGGGGAAAGCGGAGCCCGGCTGCGGGGCTGCCCCGGGGAAAGCGGAGCCCGGCTGCGGGGCTGCCCCGGGGAAAGCGGAGCCCGGCTGCGGGGTGCCCCGGGGAAAGGGGAGCCCGGCTGCGGGGTGCCCCGGGGAAAGCGGAGCCCGGCTGCGGGGCTGCCCCGGGGAAAGCGGAGCCCGGCTGCGGGGCTGCCCCGGGGAAAGGGGAGCCCGGCTGCGGGGCTGTCCCGGGGAAAGGGGAGCCCGGCTGCGGGGCTGCCCCGGGGAAAGCGGAGCCCGGCTGCGGGGTGCCCCGGGGAAAGGGGAGCCCGGCTGCGGGGTGCCCCGGGGAAAGCGGAGCCCGGCTGCGGGGTGCCCCGGGGAAAGCGGAGCCCGGCTGCGGGGCTGCCCCGGGGGTCCCCGCGCCCGGGAGCCTCCGCGGCCGGCGGCGGAGCTGCCGCCGGTAATTAGCGGCATTAGCGGAAGGAAAGTTGCCTGCTCTGATCCCCCGTCCCGAGGCCACAAGGTCCCCGGGAGCCTCCATCCCTCGCCAGCCCTTCCCTTTCCTTTCCTCACTGCTCTATTGCAGGCCAGGGCGGCCACCCCCTTCTCCCCTTCCCTCCCCGGCGGCCGAGGGAGGCTCCCGCTTGTATTTACCGGCAAATGATTAATTGTTGCTCGGCGCTGGCCGCTAATGCTGCTAATCCGGGCGGCTGCGTGTTCGGCCGCTCGCCCGGTGCCAGGCCCCGCGGGCCGAGGGGCCGGGCTGCGCCCCCGCCTGTAATTACTGCCCAGACAAATCTCTGCAAACGGGGGAGCGGGGAAATCTCTGCCCATATTGCAAGGGGCTCCGGCCCCCACCCGCGGAATAATTTTGAGACTCAAATCCCAGCAAAGACCTGCTACAAATTGCTGCAAATTAAGCTGATTTTGCCCCGAATGAGGGATTTTCTGCTGCAGATCAGCCCTTCCCGGAGCTGATGAGGTGGGGATTAGAGAAGGGACTGAAATCAAAGGGACAGGATGGTGCGGGAGGGGGAAGCCCGATAGGGGAGCCCAGCAGTGAAAGTCCTGGAGCATTAACACTTATTGATTTCTACTTTGCTGACATTTTATTCTATTACCAAGTTTACGATTAGCCTAAACTAGGATCCGTGACAGCCAGGGCAGGGTGCGGAGCCCCGAGGGGTGAGGGGCGCTCACTTCTTGGGTTCGCACCCCAGCAGCCCCGCGAGCATCTGCTCCGAGCAAATGCCACCTTCAGGGGGCTGCCCGACTCCGGGCCCTGGAGGGGTTGTGATGTAAACTGAGTTTGCGACCCCGGGCAGGCTGCACTCTCTTTTTGCTCACCAAGAGGATGCTGCTGATTTTGAGGAGAGGGAGCTTTCTCCAAATTCTTTATCCTTATCAACCCCCAAATCTTTCCTGTAATGTGTGATGGGAATAGTCAGCTCACCCCCTTTTCAACATCCGTCTGTCCATCTCTCCATCCCTTCTTCTCTCCCTCTCCCTTCCCTCTGGATCCTCATTTCCATCTGTTTAAACAGCAACAGCAATGTCTGTTGCAGGTATTTCAAATTGCACCATTAAAGATTTTATGTTGTGGATGTTAAAATTAAAAAGATATATGTGCAAATAGTCACTATGAATTTAATCAACTTGATTTAATACTAATAGGAAACAGCAAATGGAATTTATGACTCAAAAAGAAGTGAATTTTTTAAATAAATACAAGTACTTTGCGAAAAACAGAAAAAAATCCCAATCTGAAGAGTTTATTAGAGTCTAATCCCCCAACAACAACCGAAACCGGGGCTGCCCACCCAATAATCCTGGCTGCCATTAAAATATTAAAGATAAATCTAATCGTCTCTTTATCCAAAATAAGCGACTTTTATGTGGAGAGAAAATGTCTAGCCCTTTGGGAAGAGAATTACTCCTAATGCATCAAATGGAATTCAGTCAGGATGGCAAAACTAGGTTTAAAAGCAAATGAGATGGTAATAGAGATAAAGGCCAGTATAACAAATTAAAAATACTCATTTACACGAATTAAAATCACTCCTGAAAGGGTTCTGAGTAAGGAGGCCACTGGATGGTCTTGGCCCTTCTTGGCAAGCATGGGTTTATGCAGCCTCTCAGGGCACAAGGGAAGGCAGGATGCAGTGCTGAGTATCTGTGGGGAAGAAGATCTGTTCCTGACCCCATCTCTCTGAGAGAGTTTTTACCCATATCCTACAGTGGCCCCAAACCCATGCATAGTGAGAGTTATCTGTCCATGGGAACACTGCTGAGGATGAGAGTCCCCAGGAAGCTCACCCAGCTGGGGCAGAATCACCTCTGGGACCTGGAACATGAGCTTGCTACATGCCAGGAGGAGCTGCACCTGAGAGGTGTTTGAGCACAGCACCCCGTGCAGAGGTCTGGGAGCTGTGAACTTCCTCTCCTTTCCTGCTACCTGAGAAGCTTAAAAGGAGTGGGGCAAGGCAGAGAGGAAACCTGTGGGCACTGCTGCCTTCCCAAGCCCTGTGCCTGGACAGAGCCAGCTTCCCAGCCACAATGCCCCTGCCCTTCCCACAGCTTCACACCCTGCACGTGGGAAACAGCTTCCAGGCACAACCTGCCTGTTCTGGACCTGCAGGAGGGTCAGACCCCCATGGCAAGGGCATGGATGTGGGCAAGGGCAGCAGCACAGCTGCTGATGGGTGCTGGGGTGGGGGCTGCTGCAGCATCCTGCCTCCACACACATCCCAATGAGCACTGATGCGGTGAAGAAGGTTGTAGCTGGTTCCACTACCTTGTTAAATCACTTTGAGATTGTCTGTGTGCCCCACTTTTGGAAACCCAAACCAACGTTTTGGGAAAATGCCACTGGAATGCTTTTTCCAAACACAGCCCAGGGCGCAGGCAAGGTCCCATTTGCAACGGGTTGTAGGCAAGCACGTTTGCCAAAACTGGGAAGATGCTGAGTTCCCTCACAGCCAACTTCATGAAATATATCTGGTAAATCAGTGGAACACACCTTTACCTGCTCAGACTTCTCCTTCCATGCATGAAATGCAAACATGGTGCCAAAGAGAGGAAGTAAAACAAATGGAAATGTTCTCACCGGCAATATGTGGAGTAAGAGCAGTTCTTTACAGCATCAGAACTTCAGGCTGCTTAGATTCCCTAGCATCATTTTAGGTTCACTTTGCAATTTTGAGATTATTGGTGCAATTTATAGACAAAATAATTTTTCTTTAGTTAATTATTAGGATCTGGAAAGCAAGATTGCTTCCTTTAGGGCAAAAGCCACTTGTCTTCCAAATACACAAACCAATCATGTGAGATTAAACCCACCTGTCCTTAAAGCTACCCTGCGAAGTTTCCCCAACCCAGGCATCCTATCCTAATGCCTGCCCTAAAGAGGATCAGCATCCTGTCCTGACACTTTCCTGACTGTTAAGGAGTTTCTCCTACTGCCTTGCCACAGACAAAGCCATCTGCTGTAATGCCTCTGGTCTATCTGCTATGCTCAGTAGATATAGTGGACAATTTTGGAAGACCACCACTGCTACAAGTCTTCAAATACATTTTTTAAAATGTATTTGAAGATTTGTTGGCATCTCGCTTCAGTCATCTTCTCTGCAGACCAAAGGAATGTATGCTTTCTAGATATCTCACTGTTTTTCTGCTGTCCCTCACCAATCAGCCCAGATCCACCCTGAAGCTCAGGATACAGAACAGGCAGAGCAGAGTGCAACCTGGGCCATGGGCTGGCTAGAAAGCTGCTTTAGATACTTTATGTTGTGTATTGTCCCCAGGACAGGTACTCACCCATGGACAGAAGCTGAATCTAGTAATATTTTCCTATATATTTATTTTCCTTAAAGATTCCATACCTTGTAATAAAACTAGATCTCCCTGGGATTTCCCCCCTAACACAAACACATACTTTTTTTTAAACAAGGCAGAGGGTTTTTAAATCTGATGATGGAAAGGACATCAAATTGATCCTCAAATTTCCTCTTTCTCACAAACTAAGAAAAGGGAACATCTAATATAGTTAAATGAAAATGCATCAGACAAACCCCTTCGATACAATGTTTAATTTACCTGAAGTACTCATGTGCCAAAGCATTATTTAGAAGTGAGCAGGACATCCTCAGCCAAAACCAATATTATAATTAATTATTATAATTAAATGGTAACAAGGTGGCCAACATTCATGGTGAATCAAGCAAATCTTTATATACATTTATGGCAGCTTCATTTAGGATGTCCAGGTCAAACATCATTACTTTCCTACACCACACTTTGGCTGACTTTCAATGATGTCTGCTGAACAGACTTCAGTCCACATGGTAAAGCCCATGTCTTCCTGCTCTCTTACTTTCTGATAAATCAACACTGGAATTCTTGAAACTGGTTGAACAAAAATAAGTTCAGTTGCTCCAGGAGAATTAAAAACATGTCTACATATGTGTCTAGCTTGCTAAAAAGTAATTTATGGTAAGCTTCTTTAAGAAGGAGAAATAAACATTTATCCACTGAATAATATCCTCTTCTGTTTCAGGAGTTGGAAAAGAGTGGCAATAAACCTCTGGAGCTGCCCCATCCAGCACTGCCCAGAGAGAGGAAGTGAACGAGATGTGATGGGGCTCTGACATGCAGCACCCACTCCAGACTGGCCCAAAGGGTTACATTTTTCTCCTCTGATTTCCAGGCAACTGGAAGTTACTGATATAATCAGCTAGCAGAAAGCTGTGATATCCAGCCCTTACCTGCTCAGCAGCCCCATGCAGAAAAGGTTTTGTTTAACCCCTTGTCATAAGCAGAGCAGAGCCACCCAACGCCTCAAGCTGTGCCAGAGGAGAGGTGTCCTCAGTTACTCTGACCTTGTCACAGGAAACTGCAGCACAGAGGAACTGCCTGTGGTGCAGCACGGCTGAGTCCCAGCAGCTGGATGTTCCACGTGGCATGAATGGAAGTGCTCAGCCAGACAGAAAATACGGGAAATATGGATGCATCTGTGTCAGGAGAGAAAGAGAGGTATAATAGAAAAAAAGGAAAATGTCAGAAGTGCTAAGTAAAGTGAAATCCTAGCTCTGCTAAATGTCAGTGACCAAGGTCCTGCTGTCTTCAGTAGGAGGAAGATTTTATCCAGGGGTTACGAGGTGCAGCTCAAAACTACCGGGATGATTCAGAGCAGGCAGAAACAGAGAGGTCTGCTCAGGGCTGCAGTAACTCAGCCAGCTGCTGCCAGCTGGGAGCATTTGGCCATGGGCATGACAGGTGCCATAATCTCCTGTCATCATGTACTTTGTATCTTTGATTATTTAGACATCCATAGACTGACATGTAAAGAAAAATGTATGTTCAATAGGACACTTGACATCAGAAACTTCTTATATGGGAAGGCTTTTATATAGGGAGAACATCCCTATCAGACAATATGAGCTCCATGGAATTCGAGATTTTAGGGCCTGAAGGGAACATTACAACCTTCTATCCTGAACTTCGAGATAAAAGAGTGGCTACAAAGATAAAAGATTTGGCTACAAAACCAAATAATTTCTGCATCAGGCCAATATCTTCTGGATGAATTATAGATCATCTCTTACAAACTTCCAGCCTTGGTCTGAAGACTTTATACGATAGACAGAATTTAAAACATCTGTAGGCAGATAGCTCTGGTCAGTCTTCATGTCTCAGCAGTTTTGATTAATACAACAAGTGTCCCTTCTTGTAATATTAGCATTATCATGTCTTATATCCATCTACAGTGTAACATATGGTGCAAGGATAATGTAAAAATGTCCAGTGACTGTGACTTCAGTGGATCACCGGTGCTCCCCAAAGTTTAAGAACACAGCTAAAATAAAAACATACTAAGAGAGACTTTTATTGAAAGTATTTTTACATATATAAGTTTTGAAAGGAAACAGGCAGGAGCTGCGTGCACTTGCCCTGCAGAGGAGACCAAGATAACTGATGCAGTGCTGGAAAAACCCAAAAGCCACTGTAGAGGAGATGGAAGAGCCCAGGGAGATCTGTTCTGACCTATCTGTTTGAATCATCAGAGAATCACAGAATGTTTTGGGTCAAAAAGGACCTTAAAGATCATGTAGTTCTTACCCCCCTGCCATGAGCACTAGATCAGGTTGCTTCAAGCCCCATCCAGCCTGGCCTTGGACACTCTCAAGGATGGGGCATCTACAAATTTTATGAGCAGTCTGTTCAGTGCCTCACTACCCCCTGAGTAAAGAATTTCTTCCTAACATCTAATCTAAATGTCTCCTCATTCCACCTAAAACCATCCCCTCTTGTCCTCTCCCCATCTACCCATGTAAAAAGTTGCCCTCCACCTTTTTTAAGGCATTTTTATCCACTGAGGTCTGTCTAGATGAGGATAGCTTTGAACCCAGTGCTTCTGTTATGGAAATGGAGAAGAAGTAACACTTCTTTAGAGACTAAGGAGTTAACAACAAACATTGCATCTGCTGAGATTCAAGTTTTCCAGGACACAGGAGAAGGCTGAAGTAAAGCTAAGACTGAAGAAAGAAACAAGTCAGCCAAATACATGTGCCTGGATGAAGGATAGATTTGCAAACAAATGGGAGAAGTGGAAAAGTTCAGCCCCAAGGATAAGAGAGATGAACTATAGAAAAGGAAAAAGGATGAGCTGGATCAGAAAAATGTGAGAGAATTCAAGGTTTCTAATGTTTCTCTCCCCAGGAAACCATCTGAGTCATGTAGCTGAGGAAAGCTTACGTAAAGCCAGATTTTTTTTCTGGTGAAGACAGGGTAAAAATATTGTCAGAAATTAGTTTGAGAGGTATTGAGTAATACAAGTATTGATATATAAGAAACTTCAGTATATATCAGCAAGGCCTCTATGTCTATACCTTTATGTCCTGACAGTGGTCAGAGCATTAACTTTGCATGAACTATTTCTAATCACCCATCAAGGAGGCTAAAAATTATGAAGGTGACACATGCTGTAGAGCGGACCTCAGGCTGGTAAACTCTGATGGGCTTGTCAAATTGGGCTCTGTGTCTAGCTTGAGCTAGAACACCCAAGTAACCCACACCCCTCTACCTGTCCTTGGGCAGGGATGCAGAGCTGGGTCTGGAGGAAAAGGAGAAATTGTGGTGCACAAAGAGCTGTCAGAACACAGGCTCAAGCTGAGAAGCAGACGCTGTGCATATCCACACCCTCTGTGAGCTCTGGGCAGTTCCTTAGGCAGGAACAGTGTGCACCTCCTCACACTGATGCTGGTGCCACACAGAGGTAGTTCCAACACTTCAGAGGCTTTAGACCTGGTGGGTTTAGTTCTACAGCAGACTGCAGCTTGGGGCCACATAACCCACAAAATGTCATTCTTCCTCAGAGATGTTGGGGAGGAACTGTTTCTGGAGAAATTTGGATCAGTTTACAGAGAACTTGAGAATTAGAGAAATCATAATAAAGTTATGAATAATTTATTGGTAAGATGATAGCTTAATTTTTTACCCTAAGAGACCCAGTCATGCTGAGGCACAGTTTGTGTAACTCCAGGTTGAATGCTGGGGAAGGAAATTGCATACCATACCTGGGGAGCCCCAATGGGGTGGGACAGAGGTCAAACCAAGAATTGGCTAATGCAGACAAGACACAGCCAAAGTTTGAGGTGGTAGGATTGTCTGATATGTCCCTGAAAAGGTGTGCAGTGCAACCTCCCCACCCTCTAGGAGTGAAGCTGGCTGCACTAGGTCAGCTCACTGAGGAAAGCCCTGGAGGGACCCTCAGCAGGGGCTCCTCCCTCCTCTGCTTGGAAGCTGCTTTTAAACTGAGGGTCTCATTCCTGGCTCCTGCCTGATTTACATGCCTGGACCAGGCCACATAGCTACTGATCTGGACTCCCCACTCAGGGACAGGACTTCATGGCCAGAACTTGGAGCTGCCCCATCCCCATCAACTTGTCTGGTGATCTGGACTGAAGGCTGAGTCTGCTCTGCTTGTCTTGCTCAGGTACAGTGAGATGGGGCCAGGACTGGGAAACCTGCTCCAATGACTCTTAACACATTTAAGACAATGGCTCCTTCATGGGAAGGCTGGAGCCATTTATCCTGATGAACAACCCCAGAAGCCTGCAAAATGGAGAAGGGGAGCAATAGGGAGCTGCTTCTCCTGGAAGCTGAGGCAGAAGATGGATTTTTCATGCTGACCTGGAGCTACAGTCCCAGCCCCAGTGTGGTATCCCGTTGATGACCTGGCCCCATGAGCAGGCTGCAGGAGCCCTGCTGGCCGCTGTGGCAGGACACGCGCTGGGGCAGCTCCCCTTGCCCCGGGATGGGCAGAACAGGGGAAGCCTTGTGGTTTCTCTTAGCTAAGTGTCTTTGGTTGGGGTAATGCTGGCAGGGATGAGGTGTGTGGTGTCTTGCCCACAGATGATAAAAGGCAAGTTAACAAGAAACTGTGTGGTTCAGAAACCCTGCTCATGGGCATGGGTGTCTAGAGAGTCCGAGCAACTGTTTCACTTCCTCTGATGGCATGAACCCGAACGCTTCTCCAACATGCAAAGCTTCCAGCTCAGTCTTTTCAAGGAACATTGCTCACTTTTAATTCTTAGGTCACCTGCGTGGGACCTAATTTCTCTTCTGACCTGTTATTTATCTCAGAATATGGGATGAGCAGGAAAGCCAGAGAGCCCGTGGTTTCCCTACACGTAAGCCTCGCGCACCTCTCCTCCAGGGCCGGTGCCCCACGCCGTGCGTGTTTATGAAAGCAGGGATGCCTCCATCCCTCCCTCCCTCCCTCCCTAACCCCACCTCCCCAGCACGGCTGGAGGCGAAGCGGGGCCGGGGCCTGCGGGGCCGGGCCGGCCTCTCTTTGCGCAGGGGCGGGCGGCAGCCCCATCCGCTGCCGGGCACCGGCCCCAGCCCGCCGAGCAGCGGCCCCGCCGCCGCCGGTGCCGGCTTTTTGGCATCCCTAATCGCGGCTGGCCCCTGTGATTGGCTGCGCGGCTCTGACCCCGCTCGGGCTCCCGGCTGGGCGGATAAAAGGGGCCTGAGCCGGGGGCTCCCAGGCATTCCCGGAGCGGGCACCAGGGACCGCTGGCCGCAGCATGACGGGCAAAGCGGGCGCGGCGCTGGCCCCCAGCCTGCCCGGCAAGCCCAAGCCCGACGGCGCGGCCGCCGCCCCCGCCGCCCCGCCGCTGCCTCCGCCGCCCCCCCGCGGCTGGGGTCAAGTCCAACTCCGGGCCCACCCCTCCCCGCTGCACCGGCTTCGGCATCCAGGAGATCCTGGGCTTGAACAAGGAGCCGCCGTCGCACCCTCGGGCCGCCCTGGACTCTCTGCCCGCCGGGCACCTGCTGGCGGCCCGCTCCGTACTCAGTCCCGCCGGGGTGGGCGGCGTGGGCATGGGGCTGCTGGGGGCCAGCGGCATCCCCGGCTTTTACACCCAGCCCACCTTCCTCGAGGTGCTCTCCGACCCCCAGAGCGTCCACCTGCAGCCCCTGGCCCGGGCCCCCGGGCAGCTGGACAGCAGCCAGACGGCCAGCTCAGGTAGGCACGTCCTCGGCCCCCGGGGACCCGCTGCGCCCCAGCAGCGCCGCCGCCCGCACCCAGCCGCCGCCCGCACCCCGCGTCCCGGCGGGAGGCCCCTTGCTCGGCGGTGGAAGGGAGATTTCGTTTCGATCCCGAGAATGAGGAGAAGGGCGGGCAGGACCGTATCTTCCCCCGTCCGGGGCTGCAGCCGCGGTCTGATGGCGCGGCCCTGGTCGCCCGGCCTAGGGATGCGCAGAGCCCCGTCGGAGCGGCCCCCGCGACCCCGTGTTGCCGGATAATTAGGGGTCTTTCGGCATCCTTTTCCTAGACGGCAGCAGCCTCCCACAGTTCTGCCTACAGGCCCCGTTCCGCGGCCGCTTCGGGTCCCCCCAGAGCGGCAGGCAGCATGCCGGACCCCGGCTCCGGGGGCAATTCCCGGCCTCCCTCCGGCAGCGGCGCCCGTCCCGGGCCGTGCCCGCCGCCCCCGCCCGCAGCACGGCCCGCCGAGCAGCACGGCGCCGCGGGCAGGGGCGCGACCGGAGCGCGCATCGAAATACGGGTCCCCGATCCGTCCCCCCGGTTGCTCCTTCGGGGCAAAGGCGGCGGCGTCCTGCCCTCAACACCCCCGGGCCGCGGTATCCCTGCGGAGCCGGGGGCGGCGGATAGGCAGCAGCTCCTCCCGGGGCTTGTTTTTGCCGGTATCTCCATAAACCTCAGTTTCTCCCTCCCCGCTCCGGTGTTTCTGGGGCGCAGTCCGGGATCCCCGGGCTGGGGCAGGTGGTCGCGGTTGCTCGGCCGCGGAGCGGGGGCTGCAGCTTTCCCGTTTTCCTGCGGTTTAGTTGAGCTCGCCGGGCTCTGCGTGTTCGCAGCGAGGCGACAGCAGCCTCAGCAAACGACTCTGGTGGAGAGAGGCGAGAGCCAGAGCCCGGTCCCGGCCCGGAGCCTTCCCTGGCTGGGGCGTATCGCCCCGAGCTGCCCGCGCCGGATCGGGAGCGGCGCCGGTGCCGCGCTGGAGGGAGCAGCCGGCGTCGGGCCCCGTCCGCGGCGCGATCGCAACGAAATCCTCGGCCGGAGCCGGCGGACGGAGCGGAGCCGGCGGGCCTGGCCCTGCCCGGAGGACTCTGGCGGGGAGCGAGCCCCAGCCCACAGCCGCTGCCTGTCTTTCCGCAGATTCCGAGGATGTCTCCTCCAGCGACCGAAAAATGTCCAAATCCTCCCTAAATCAGAGCAAGAAACGAAAGAAGAGGCGGCACAGGTAAGACAGCGGCGGCCACCCCGCCCGCTCCCGTCGCCTCGGTCCCCAGGGAAGCGGCCAGCGGCGAGCCCGGCACGGCCCGCTCCGGCCTGAGCCAAATATTCCGCCCGGCCGCCGGAGCGCCCCGGCTCTCCTGCGGCTTCTCCAGCGGGTCCTTCTCTTTATTCTTTCTCCCCGTCCAAAATAAATCGGATACGGGGACGTGCCTATAGGGAGTAGGGGATTCGACCACAGGTGTAATTTTATTTAATTTTTTCTGTCTGCGGATCCAGATATCCCGGGTCGCAATCCTGTGCAGCCCATGAGCTGCGGTGGAATGCGGATCATTAGTGTTTGGAAGGGAGAATCATCAACCTGTCAGAAATAATAAAAGCCGTTTTCAGCTCCACATACAGCAATCTTAATACTGGCTGTCAGCAAGACAGAATTCCTATCAATAATTTAACTATTTTATTACGTAAAAATAAATATTTCGCCAATAGATTAAATAGTTGGGAATCAGAGACAGCCTACAAAGCAGCTGAAGAAGGCTGGAAAACTGTTTAAGGAAACGAAGATCCACTTTGGGATTTGGTTTCCTATAAGCACGGTCAGGGAAATATACTTTGCCTGACTTTTCCCAGTTAAAATGGAGTTGGTTTGTTTGCGCTTTATAAACGGAAACGAAAAATCCCGTGCTGGGTTCTGGCATTGCTGTGGCCAGAGCGCCAGGACAAAGGAAGGCCAAACACCATCCACTGAGGGTGATTTAGGAATAATTAAATCAATCCTGACACGATGCAGGAAAGGTGGATTAAAAGACGCTCCAGTGAAAGCTTAGCAGGATGCGGGGTGGAAGGAGACCGACTATCCCGGGAGACATCCTGCTATGTGTGCAACAGGAGGCTCGGTCTGGAGGGCTGCTTTCCAAAGCCGGACCCCTCCCCAGGCAAATGCTCCCAGTTTGGGTGCTCTGGAGTAAGTACGAATTCATTTTCCTTGCACCCCAGACGGGGCTGGGCGATAACACAGCTGGGACTGGTATACGGGTCCTGGTCTGGATGAGAGATAGGAAACGAAATTCAGATTTGTTTTGTTTTCAGTTCTAGACAGAAACAGACCTGCAACATTTGTCTGTAGTTGAATATTTCGTTGTAAACAGTTAAGACCTCTAATTGTACCGAGGACGGGCTGGAAGATGACTGGCCAATAGCCTGCAAATAGCTGCAGGATAGAAACACCAAAAGGGGCAGTGGGTTGTGAATGGCAAAAGGGACGGGGACTACCCGGGCATGAGCTAAAAAGGGAAAACTTCAGCTGAATGTCAGCAAAACCCTCCCGCCGGTGAGGCTGGACAGGCTTCCGCGCTCTCGCGGGAGGAAGATGGAGGGGAATGCTTGAAATCTAAACTGGATCAAAATTGGAATAATTTTTCCTGTGGTCGCAGAGAGAGAAAATACGTGATTCAGTGTGCCTCTGCTGTCCCTAGAGTTCACAGATTTGTCAGAGTTGAAGAAAAACTGTTTGAAAAGAGAATGGATTTAAAAGTGAATTTAAAAGAAGGGTCTGATTGCAGGCAGGTCCCTTGCATTTGCATCCTGCTTTTGTTAGTATTGTTATCGATCTGGTGGAATCCTTTTCATTTTGTATAGTGGAGGATATTTCTGATATTTTCTGTTTATGCTCTCTGGAACTGAAATGCTTTTCTGAAATTTGGATGTATTTTAGAAAAAGACTAATTTTCCTCTTTCCTTCTGGGAGATACATGTTTTTTAGATTGATGGTAAATTTACACATTTACTTTGCACAAGGGCTGCAATTCGTTGTTGGGTTTAGGATCGTTTTATTTTGGTTTGTTTTTTTTGGTTGAGGTTTTTTTTGTTTGATTTGTTTTTTTGGTTGAGTTTTTTTTGTTTGATTTAGTTTTTTGGTTGAGTTTTTTTGTTTTGTTTTTATTTTGGTTTTTGGTTGGTTGGGGTTTTTTGTTTGTTTGTTGGGGGGGGGGGGGGGTTGCCATTCCAGTATTTTTAGCTTTTATCTAAAATTGTGCTTTCTCTCCTGGAGGAGTTGAAGGGTGGGAGTTTTAAACCCTCAGGGAGTGGAAGTGGTCCGAGACTTCTCATCCATCTGCCAGGGAAGGGCTTTCTCTGTCTCGGCTTTCCAGCTGCTGATTTTTCAATTTGGTTGTCCCAAACTGAGAACGGCTGCGTGGAGGCAGGTTGGGCTGCTGCCTGCCCAGGGCAGTCCAGGAGGATTTCTAAAGGATAATGGGGTAATGCAAACTGGCAGGGAGCAGCTAGGGAGATTTTGGAATGGAAGCAGCCAGGGGAAAGGCAGAGGAAGGGAGCTGGTCCTGGCTCTCATGGGGAAGAACTGGTGAAAATTGGTGGGTTAGGGTGGAGAAAACATTTGGAGAATTCATCCAAAGACTGAGACTCAAGGTGAAGGATTATCTGCTCTTGGAGATTGAAGAGGCCGTGGACCAGCAGCTGGGAAAGGGCTCAGCACCTCTCCAGGGGGGGTGCTGAGGATGTGATGATCCTCACGAGAGGCGGCAGAGTCTCTGATCAGCTGCCATCGCTGCGGGTGCTGGCTGCTGGGGAGGCACTGTCTCCAGAGGCAAGTCCCTGAAAGGGAAGGTGATTTGTAACTGTTAAAAATGCTGTCTTCTGGCATTTTCTGGTTCTCCTTTCACCCTGGCACTTGACCTTTTGTGCACAGAAACACAGGAGGTGGGGAAAAGCTATGTATTAGCCAGTCACCCAAGTTTCACTGTTTTCAGTGTCCATTTCTCTGACTCTTCATCATCTTTGCTGCTTCTTCTGTTTTGATCAAAGAGTTTTACTCCCCTCAGGACAATCTTCACATCCTATCAACTGGAGGAGCTGGAAAAGGCCTTCAATGAGGCCCACTATCCTGACGTGTATGCTAGAGAGATGCTGGCCATGAAAACAGAGTTGCCAGAAGACAGGATACAGGTAATCATATCTCTTGGACCCCCTTATTGCGCTGCTCTCAGCCATGCTCATCCCTCCATGAAGAAAAGGTAGTGGCATGGGCAGGCTGACATTTTTCTGAATAAACTTCCCCAGGCTATGCACTCTCCTGCTTTTGATGGCAGGCAGGTCAGATATTCTTGGCAGATTTGTATTTGGTGTCTGCATGTTGACATGTGCTGTGCCTGGTGTGTGGTACCAGCGATTTGGGGGTGTAACAGGGAGGTCTTAAATGAGAGAAGGACAACAGGCATGCAAAAAAAGCTGACAGTGTTTCAAGGTCTTGGTAAAAGCAAGAAGAGAGCCTCCCAGAGACCATGTCTGGGTAGGCATTGCTGGAGGGAAAGAGCTCATCTGTGCTCCTTTGGCCACAGAAGGATGCACAGGAATGGTGTGGGCAGCTAGTACAGCTGTGGGTAGGATGCAGTGTGGGAATGATGGGTGAGTCCCAGCAAAATGTTTGCACCACATCTGTGCTTTGACTGGATTTGCCTCCTCAAGTGATGTTTCCCTGAAAGTCTCTGGGGATAATTCTTTGTTATTTTTTTATTAGTCTGTTAAGTTTTATTAAGGTAACAGCTTTTAACATTAAGGTTTTAGCTGCATGTCAGTTCTGTCGTGCTACTGTGAGGAGGTAGAACAAGGGGGTGTGGAATACCCCTGCTGTGTGGGGAATCCTCCAGCAGCAAGGAGCAGCCTGAGCTGCAAGGCTGGGCCAGGACCAGCCTTTGGCATGCACTATAGCCAGAGAGCTGGAGAAGACTTAACAGCTGCTGTTTCCAGTGTGGGAGGCACACTGGACAGAGTTTACTGATGTTCACAAGGGTGGGGTCCAGCAGCTCCTTTTGCCTCGCTTTACCCCATGGCTTGCTCCCATCAGTTTTCTACACAAGGCACAGGATTGTAATGGCCAAGCCTTGAGCAGGTGGAGTTCTGGTCCGGCTGGAAGTTAGCCTGCCCTGGTTCTCCACACAGTGGCTGTGGCTGGCCTCTGTGACTGGTGCACAGTAGTTTCTACAAGAGATGTTGTCCTGCATGCCATGAGGTGTTGGGAGGGTCCTGGTTTCCCTGGTTCCTCCTCCTGTTCCTTCCTCATGCATGCCCAGCACCCACCAAGTTGTGTCTTGAGCTCCTGCTCTTTCTTTGCTGAAGAGATGGCCCAGGAGGCTGCTCCCTTGTGGGTTTGGAATGTAGCTCAGAGGGCACTTAGCAGGATAACACTGATGCTGGAAGCTGCTGAGGTATGACCCCATGCAGGGACAGGAAGATCCTCCAAAAGAAAAGTGTGGCCTTTTCCCCTCTGTCCTGCGCCCCCCCTCACCACCCTTATTCTTGCGCTCAATCAGAAATGACATTTTTATAAAAGCAGCTCATGCTTCTTATCCCATTGACCTGGCAGGACTCCTGCTGATCTAACAGCTTGTAGATAACCTGTGTGCTAACAGGATTTCCACCAGTCTTCAGAAATAATGGCCCACCATCTCAACCCTACCTGATGCTTTAGGATTTTGCTCTGAGAAACAAGCCCTGATGCTTTGCCTTTAGAAGGAGTGAAATGGATGGATGGTCACTTCTCCACTTGTGATCCTGTAGGACATCAGGTCAAGAGAGGAGAGACTGTTGGGAGTTTATTGTTGCCCACAGCCACAATTTGGTGCTGGGTTGGAAAGAAGATCCTTTGATTTCCCATAAAAGACCTTTCCAAGGAAGAGGTTCCTCTAGTGGCACAGTGTGTGTTGAATTCCAGAGGCCAGAGCTGAGAGCATTCATGCTGTGTGAGGTGGAGTGAAATATTGTGGCAGACAGTGTAGAGCTGACACAGCTTGTACAGCTTCAGCACCTGGCACACCCTGGGTATTTTAACTGATTTGGAAATTAAATAGCAGGAAAAGTATCTTAGCTGTCACTGACTGCTCTGCCATGTCATTCTGCAGCTGGCTAATGAGCAACTGCTTACTCTTCCTGTATTGCAGCTTTTAAACCTAGGAGGGCTCCTTAACTGTGACCCCTCTGCTCTTGAGATCAGGTTAGACTTGGGCAGCAGAAGCACCCCAATGTATGGCTGTTGTGAACATCAGGTGTGACTAATGGCATGTGTATTCCAGGAAAAAGTGATTGTGAATAACAGTTTTGCTGACCATGAAAGAGGAAATAATGAGAAACAACAGAATTTCTGTAGCATCTGTTGAGCATGTTGCCAGGGTGAGCATCAAGCACACAGAGGAGTCCTGAGCACCACTGTTCTTTCCAAATGGTCAGCAATCCACTGTCCCTTACCACACATTCTCTGAAATCTCCTTGTCAATATTTTTTGTGTGTGACAAGCCATGCAAGGTGATTCCCAACTTTGATCATATTTCTTGATATTTCACCTCATATTCCTTTTCAACTTTGGGCCTTTTTGTCACAAGCCTAATTATTTCCCCTTGGTTATAAAGTTCATGCTCTTTAAATAAATGTAAGATATTTCTTCTCCTGGTCACTTTTGGTTTCCATCACTGCTGAAGTAAGTTGCAAAGATCTTTTCTTAAATCATCCTTCATAAATCACATGCTCATCTCTTAATCATGTGGTTGTTCTTACATGAGGCCCATCCTGTCTGTCAGCCTTCCTGGAGATAAGGGACCCCATGCCTACAGCTGCATGCTGGGTGTGTTCACAGCAGCTCAGCTGGACTTGTGGTCCTTTGCAGTCTTGGATTAGCACTGGTCTGCTTGCTTCCTTATTTATTTCTATTTACCTAATTCAGTTGCTTCAGACTTCTTTTAGACAGATTTTATTTTATGCTCAGGATTTTTCCCTCAGTGTTCTGGGTTTCATATTTTGTTAACTTTGGCTAACCAGCATAAAAACAGCCCTAGCAGCTCTGGCAGTGGTGAGAGTGCCCTGCCACACAGGGCAGCTGTCTAGTGACACTCAGCACTTTGTCAGTCTCCTGGGATTTTGAATGCATGTAAATATCTTAATATCCCATGGCAAGAAGTTCTGCAGCAGAACTGCCTGAGTGCAGTAGATCTTGCTTTGAATCTCTTACCATCATTTAATGCTCCTTGGAAGAGACAGCTTACCATGAATCTTTACTCCCATCTTCATAATATTTATAATTTCACATCATCACATTTTTTTCCTTGCATGAGTTTCCAGCTGCCTGAGGGAGTATAGTTTTGCATTTTCATTGCAGCTTGTGGTTCCTCTCATCCTTCAGCAATCTCCTTCCTCTAGGTCATTAATGAAAGCGTTTTCTAATATTGTTGTGAGCATCATATGTTGTGGACTTCTACAGCATTTCATGTGGTTTCCCACTGGATCCTCACCTAAGACTGATGTCTACTCCTTATTTTCATTCATGGAATTATTTCTCAGGAGGTATTAGTCAAAGAGAAAGTAAATCACCTATGAAATTTGATGTGAAAGTGAAATTCAAAGAGGGCAATTGAAAGAATGATATATAGGAACTGTTTGCAGATAAAGCCTTCAGCGGAACACTACAAATAGCCATCAGAGGCCAAGAAAGTTACTGGTTTAAGAGAACATTGAATACAGGAAAAAATATTCAAACCCTCCATTTAAAGAGGATATGAAAGTGTATTTTTTTCCCAAGGCAGACACACACTGTGTGTCTTACTCCCACACTGAGCTGGCTGCTCCCGGAAGGAAAATAAGCATCCTCCCATTGGGCAGCATGGGAAAATAATTTTTTATAATAGTGAGATACTATGCACAAGTCCCATCAGATGTCACTGTAGCCATTTTGCAAGATACTTGAAAAAGACCACATTAATCAATGTATTTGAAAGAATATTCATAGGAGTTGAAGTGCCAGTATTGGAATAAACCCTGGCTGTTCTGTAAAATTCAGGAGAGGTAAGTAGATTCCTGTGGGGAAGTATATCCTTAATAAACATGATGAAGTATTAAAAATGTCCTGAGGCTGACAAATACTTAAATTGCTGTTTCTCATAACAAATCTCTTAAGTGTAACATGTAGATTTTAGATAAGTTATCCCTATTGAATTTAATTATACATAACAGTTCCAAACTTTAAAATGAGTAGTTACAATATGAAAGTTCAGTAACAGTTTGATTTGAGGATTATTGAAATGATTGTGTATGTTTGTCCTTAAAGTATGTCTCCTACTGATCAAACAAATTGATTAATCAGTATTTAAAAAAATAAGATCCTGACTGCTATTGTAGGGACATTAGAGTCACCTTTTAAGGGAAGTAATCAATTAAGAAAAGGTAATAAAACTGCTAAAAATTGTCAGTTCTTGTTGTTAAAAGGTGCATGGTAATTATTGGATGACAATTTCTGGGATGAATGAAATTGCTCACATAAGCAAAAGGAATCCCAAGAAGAGGCTGGTGCTGTGTGAGGAGTGGGGATTGTCTGCACATCCAGCAAGCTTTGTCAGGCAGCTAAGAGGCCAATTTTGGCTTAAAACAAAACAAGGTCAATTAAATCTCTAATTGAAAAAGTATTGGTTTAGCTACCAGATTAACACATTTCAGTATCACTGTGAAGCCCTTTAGGAGCTGAACAGGGATGGAGGAATCAGGAGGAGTAATCATTTAGAGAGAAGCAAGTACCAAGAGTATTTTGCAAGGACAGAGGCTTACCTTCCTTCAGTTTTGCAAAAAGGTTTTCTGTTTAGAGAGGAACATAATTTGACAAGGCCTGGGGAACCTGTACTGCACTGAGTGTGAGCTCAGGAGTGAACCCACAGAGCCCCCTCAAGAAACATGATAGAAAGCGTGAAAAAAAAATAGTTTTATTCAGCTTTAGCAGCCCTGGCTTCTCCCTCCTGTGCCAGATTTTCCTGCTGGTTGCAGAGTGCTGAGGTGTAGTCTGAATCCCAGTGTGTAAGTATGGAATGCTGTGATTGCTCCATGCAGCTGGTGACCTTTCCTGAATGTGTGCCTGGAATGGCTGCCAGAGCATTACTTAGTGCTGCAGGATGTGGTGATTGTGGCTTTTCTAAGCTTATCACTACTGCTCTAAGAAGTGAGGACCTGTTTACTTGTGTTGAGATTTTGGGTGACTGTCGCTCGTGGAACAGAGGAAGGCGGGCATGAGGCACACTGCCCGTGGGTTCCAGCTGGTACCTCTGTACAGCACATTCACAGGGACCACGTGCTGGAAGGAAATTGCCACAGTGGGTAGGGTTGTAGGAGGTAGATTACCAAGGTGAAGGACAAGCCAAAAGTGTTGCTGTTGTGTGAGCCAACTCTTTAAAAATATATACATTTTAAGAGCCCTGCAAGCAGTTAATCATGAAATAGAGTTGAGCGGCCAGTGCTGGCTACCTTTGCCAATGATTCGTGAGCACTGGGGCAAGCCAGGGCTCTGTGATACCAGATAAGTGTCATAAACTTCCCCTATGCTTCTAGAAATGTAGAAAGTATACAAGTGAGAGTAATAAAACTAATCAAACTTAGTGGCTTGCTGAGAATATTATTATGAGTTTTTCTCATGGCATATGGTGCATCTCTGCCTCCATGTCTTTAATTGGTATGTTAGGAGTTCATCCACTTTTCTGCCTCTTCAATAACATGCTTGTTTAGTTGATCTAAATTCATATTCATTTCCATTTTTCAATTAAGAGTTGTTTAATTTGGCCCTTTCTCTAATGGATTGTTTTCATTACCCTTTATCTATGGCCTGTTTTCAGCCCATGTGCTAGAACTTCGTTTACAAGTTAATTACCAGAGCTGCAAACAGGCAGAGAGAGGCTGGGTGATGGGCAAGAGCAGGGGCCCAGGCAAGTTTTCCAAAGGGATTCTTGTCTGAAAAGTCTTACACCACATGCTTTTGGACAGAGAAAGAAAATGTGGTAGGAGAAAAGAGGGAAAATGGAGGGCTGGGAATGACAGTTTAGCTTAATGAAGTGGGGGCTCTCCTGCTTGTTGCTAGACCATGTAGAATGCCTGCTTATCCTGTAGGATTTTACCCTGCTACAGCTGGGGCTGTTAGGTGCAGTTTTAAAAGGTCTTTTTGGTGGAGAGGTGAAGGTATAGAGTTATGAACATTTTCTTTACCCAGGTACTGCTTTATCCCCCTGTGTTCAGTCCCTGAGTTGCTTTAGCTACTGATCAATTTTCTAAATGAAACAGAAAAACAAATAAAACCAAACTTGCCTCTTCTTGCTTTCTACTCTGTTCTTGCAAGATGTTTATGGCTGTCCCAGCATAAGGACTGGGAATTTGATGTGCTTTTGCACAGAGCTGGGAGGAAAACAGGGCCCTTTATTCTGCTTGTTCTCTCCCTGATTTGGAGACACTATCAGCAAGGATCTGACACCTGCAAGTTGTCACGAGTTCCCTGTGAGAGGAAAGATGGGCAGGAAAAATGGGCATCCTCTGGGGAAGCCCATTTATCTGGAGTGCCTTGGTAAAGGCTTTCCCCATCATGTCCAAGAGAGTCAGGAATGGCTCTGCAGCCATGATGCCAGGCTGGGACAACTCTTCCCTGCATCCATCCCCCCATTTTCTTGGTCTAAAAAACAGTAGTTTAAGGCTAACTCTTCTCTGAGTTAGGTTAGACTTGCAGTTCCTCGATCACTTTAGCTTTTCTGGAAATACCATCCCAAATCCCTGTGCTGGGAACACTTGTATTCACTTCTTCACTTAATGATGAACTTTCTTTTCTCTCTTCTGATACCACTGCAGTTTTTCACATCTGATTTTTAAAAATATTTAGTCATCCCAGCAATTTCAGTAGTTAATTCCTCTCCAGCCTTATGACACCTGGCAGAGGGAACAGCTGATGGTTGTGTTCATGTTTTCCTTTAATGACCCTTTATTACAAAGTTTTCCTCCCTTCCTGGCTTTGAATAGAGATTTTTCTAACAGTTCAATAACACAGGCACTTTAGACACTCAGTTAATTTACTCTTCCCTTTATTTCTTAATGGATCTATTTCTCTCTGTAGTGTTTTCTTTTACCCTGATAGATCTCAACAAGTTCTTCTGATTCTTCTCTGGAAGAACAAACCTGCTGTCCTTTTCATTGCCCTTCTCTGTGGGTGTTCTGTGAGCCAGGTTTTGCCCAGGCAGTGTAGAGCAGTCCAGTCCTCAGCAGACATACCAAGAACCTCAATCTCCACGTGCAGGAGGCTGGCAGGTCCTTCTGTGGAGCAGAAAAGAGGAACTGAGCACCGAAACAACCTGTTTCTACAACATCTTACAACAAAGATGCCTTCCAGAGGGCGTTTTATAGGAGGCTGTGAAGAAACATTAGGTGCTCTTCTGTCTACCTGAGCATGGCTGTCCTGGGAGCAGCAGTGAGAGGTGTTCAGTTTAGGACCTGCCCAGTGTGAGAAGCACACTTGCTCCCTACTTTCTTTCTCAGCAGGTATCTGGTAGGCTCCCAAATATCTGAACAAAGGCAGAGCTGAAACTATGGCTCCCACATAGTTATTAGAGCTTTCAGCTGCAGCTTTCTCCTCAAAATTGTAGCAGGGGAATGCAAGCCAAGCACTGCTTGTAGCTGGTTGCCTTCCTGTGAGTTATATAAATGCTCATGCCATGCATGTTGCACACTCATAACCATAGGGGTTATGTTCCTTCCCTGGGTGAGAAGTGACCTGGTGACAGACTCGTGCCTGGCTGCTGTAGCTGACCTGCTACAACGTGGATAAGCAGCAGCACCTTGCCAGGCCAGGGTAGCTCCTACCTGTGCTGCTCAGGCAGGCCAGCCCAGACAGGCTGCCCACCCACGCCTCTGGGCCACCTGCAGCTTTGGCATCCACAGGGCAGCACACTTTCACTGTGCTACCTTTCCTTTCTGAAGACACTGCTTGCCTCATCCAGAGGAAGGGCTGAACGGTGAGTGTTGCTGAGAAAAAAATTCTTGGAAGGATCTAGCCGTCCCATCCGTGTGAACATGCATGAGGAATACCTGTGCCAGCCACTGCTCATAGCCAGATGTGCCAGTGATGTCCATTCCAAGACAACTTGCTTTATGTCCATCACATCTTTCTCACATCTCTGGGTCCCTGCACTCTCAGCCTTCCAACTCAGAGTGCCCCATCACTGTCACAACTACTGCCATTTGTTATTTCACTGGATCAACTTCTTCAGCTGATATGATGGCCATGACTGAGATCAAGGCTCAGAGTCTAAGTGACAGCTAAGGGAGATACCTGGGACTGTGCTGGAGAGCTCAGATGTGCTGTCCTGGTGTGAGCAGCATTCCTGGCCAGCCTGCATGTCACCAGCTCTGCAGGTCACACCGTCAGCTGCGCTGTGCCCAAGTGTTGGCTGCAGGTGTCAGCGGCACAGCAGCAGCCAGTGCCTGCAGAATCAGTCCTCTGCAGCTGGAAGATGTCATGTGAAAACCCCTAGAGCTGTGAATTATCCAAAGAAGGTTAAGGGTACACAGAGCTGAGGAGCAAGTAGAGCCAGGAGCAGACACAGGAGTAGGAGTACAGTGCTGAGGGCCCACCCAAGCTGGTGCATGGAAACTGATTACATCTTAACAGCATCTAATAAAATGTCATGTTTGTGTAGATATCTTCCAGCTAATGCTTCAAGGGTGCTTGGGGACTTTGCAGACTGTCCCCATGCATGTTAGGCTTGAGCCTCATCTCAGGGA